>CM035159.1:62751089-63283793 GCA_020205615.1 Panax quinquefolius
CGTCAAATTGTGGCGGTTACTTGTGATTATTGTGCTGGAAATCATCCGAGGCATCAATGTACCAACAGTTTTGAGCCGGTACCGTATGGCGGTGATTACCCCAACAATTATGCTTATCCCACCAATTATCATCAAGTTTGGGGGTATCACCCGGATTCGTCATGGAGCTACAATTATGAAGACCAATACTACGCTCCAAATCCATCATACACACTGGAATTTTCATGTCCACCTCCATTGCCACAAGATGAAAAGCCAAATCTGAGGGATGTAATATTGAAGGGCATAGAAAACCTAGAGGAGATGAGGATTAACCAAGAGTTGTCAACCCAAAATTTTAATAATCGGATGGAACAACTCATCATTACTTCAAACCTTGCACCTCAACACATGGATTCCAAAAATGAGACAGATAATTCAGGGTTAGAGGAATTGTTGTCCAAGTTCGTAGCATCAAATAAGGAAAGGAGGATTAATCAAGAGCGGTCAATTCAGAATCAAGAGATATCAATTCAAAATCTATAGAACCAGGTTGATCAAATGCTCAAAGCCTTGAACAGCTGTCCTCAAAAAAATTGGTGTTATGATGAGGATTCTGAGATTAATGAAGTGCCCGAGCCAAATCTACAACTAGATGAGCCACGAGATGTTGAAAAAGAGGAGACAAGTGGGGATAATAAAGGCAAGGTCGGTGAAGAACTAACTGTGAGCACCAACAAGAATGAGTCGATGTTATTAGTGCCCCAAGTTCCTTCTCCACCAAAGTTTAAGGATCCGGTTAGATTTGCAAAACCATACCCTTGCTATGTAGTCATGTCGTCGGCAATGCTCCTTGTGACGTAAAAGTGAGTACGACTTCAAAGCCATGGTGCAATGAGTTGGAGAAGATAGAAGAAGAGATTGTTGTGTCTGACAAGCTTCAATGCCCCAATGTGATCACAGACACAATGGAGAAAACACCTAGATGTTGGAAGTACTTGAATGTGATATTATCTAAAGAAAACATACTAGGTGACTTTAATGCAATAGCTATCACAATTGGGAACCTACCAAAAGCTACATTGTTTTCAATGGATGGAGGGTTCCTCAATTACCGAAGAGGAATTGGATAGTGCTGACCAGACAAAGTCGGGCTTACGACGTTAAAACTAGCGCTACTTGGGAGGCAACCCAAGCTCTAAAAGTTTTCTTCCTTATTTATTCTTTATATTTTAGTTTATAGTCTAGGTCAAATATTTAGTTTTCAACGAATAATGACTCCATAATGGTATGCTCGCAGGTAAGGCAAGAAAAAGAAAATTCATTCAGTTACTGTCCTTCCAGCGCGGGCCGCACTATACAATGCCTAGACCCAGCGCGGGGCGCGCTAACATCTTAGAAACCAACTGTAATCACAGCGCTGACCACGCTACGTCGTCGATCTGAAAGCTTGTAATGCACTGATACGCCCTCAAACTACTGACTGCCTAGCGCAGACTGCGCTATGCCAAGCCTATATCAAGCGCGGGGCGCGCTACTAGTCCAAAAGCCACTGCTTGCCTAGCGCGGACCACGCTAAGCTGTGCTTATACCAAGCGCTGACCGCACTACTCGGGAATATCAGACACTGAACAGATGCAGCGACGTGTTCTAGACCGATATAAGCCTCCTCTCCTTAATACATGCAACTTCTCCACTTCTCCTACACCCATTACACTTTCTATCCTCCAAAACCCCCATTACACCATCTTTACCTCCATGAACCCGAAGGTGTGGGATTTCATAAGAATGTAATTGAATGTAGATAACATGAGTCGTGGACTTAAGAACGAACAAGTTCTGAGTTCGGCTGATCGAATTACGGACGAACGAATGAAGAACGTTAATAACGTAAAACGAACAAAAAATGGAATTTAAGCTAATTAAATTGCAAGTTAACTAATTCAGAATGAACTTCTGTCTGAGGGAAATTGAAGTTCGTAATATAAGGAAGAGAATGGCTTTGGAACGACCTCGTTCCGAGTTATAACGAATAAGTTATGAGATTATAAAGTAAGTGTCTCAAACAAGTTCAGGACTTAGGAAAATTTTTCCAAGTTTGATGCTTGGTGCCGCAGCGCCAGTCATGCCTTGGGAGGCGGCGCTGCAGCGGCAACCTAGGCAACCCACACTGCATAGTCAGCGCTGTAGCACGAGGAAGAGAGAAGGAACCGGCACCGTAGCATCGGTGCAGGGTAAGGCACAGTAATGAGCTTTTAATTGCTCAACTCCTGGGGGGAAGTGTAATGGAAGATAAAGAATATATAGTTCACCGAATGTAGCACTTAAACAAGTAACTTAAACATTTAGTAAAGGTTGAACGGAAAGATTGAACGAGATTAAAAGATAGAAAGTGTAAACGCAACACAGTTGCGATGAATGATCGGTCTTAGCATACAACGAACCGTATGGCTTCGACATTAAGAAATAATAATGAACGGTATCAAGAAATCCATAACGAACAATAACAAGATTAATGAAAGTCCGAGTGTGAGTCGGATAGAGAATGTTAGAATGAACTGTAAGCGTTAAACACTTTAATCGACGTGAGGGCTGAATGTACGCAAAGATTAAACGGGTAGAACCTACACACCGTGTATGGTTTGACCGTAAGATAATGAAAACCAATGATTAAACCCATGAACGGTGAAGAATTGAATTAAAGATAATAACATATAACAATAAGAAGCCGAGTTAGTAATTATAACTTGGATGATGTTCTGAGTCAAATGCACCGGACGTTATAAGATATGAATAAGTTTGGTAAAATGCTTAACGCTATGAATGCATAGAATTAATATGGAATGATCGTTCTAAGTATAAAAAAGATTGTATGACTTAGACGATAAAAAATAAATCCTGAGGTATGTCACTTAGTTGCCAGAAAGCAATAAGGAATAAGAAATTGACTTAACGAACATTATAGTCTTAATAGTTCGGATAAGTTAAGATAAGTTTAGGTTGTGGTACAATCGTAATCTTTGATGGTTAATATATTGGAGATGGGTTAAACAATTCCTTCAAAGAGCGGAGGTATATACGAAACTGGCAACCGATCTAACTCACAGAGAAAGACAGTGTAGATGAGACGTGAACTTGTTTGTTGGTTGTTTGTGGGAAACCACTCAGAGTACCATATGGACTACTAGCAAAGACACAATGTGTGCTAAGTCCTAGAAGAGTTATAAGAAGAAGATACGAATTAAAGGATAGTATACGAATTAAAGAAAATTCGTATTAAGTGAAGAGAAAGTTAGAAGTTATAAGATTTCAATTGAGGACTCATGTGATAGCTGAGTTGTATGAACCTTTGTTATGGCTGGAGGTTTGTGCTTTGGTGTAACAACTACTTAGCTTATTATAGTAATAATCATTGGAATATGTCTCGCTATCAATATGTATATGTTGAGAAGGTGAATCTTTTCTCATGTATATGCTTGATAGGTAGAGAATGATAAGTTAGGTACGAGTTCTTGAAACTCATACTTATGAAAAGTTTGTGACTCATAGTTATATGCTATGTGTCTGAGCCCTAAGCATATGGATAGTCCTTGATTTGTTCTTGGATTACATATTGCGAAGATAAGTTCTTATACACATATGGTTGTGGAAAGTTCCTAAACACATAAAGTGTGGTAAGTTGATGGACTATACTAAGGTATAGGGATGTTTAGACTGAAAGCAAGTATTTTCAGTATACGTAGCATTGAAGGCGCTAGAGAAGATTAAGTATTGTCGCAAGTAAGACAATGAAGGAAGATGGAGAAATAGGATATTCCAAGTCATCTAGCTATGCTAGATTTCAAAGTTTATTGAAATCATGTTGATATGTACATTTTAAAAAGGAAAGGATTGGTTCAAATTTTTGTGAATCAATAGATTTTAAAAGAACTATTCTTTATATGTCTATGCTAATTATTTCGGCTAGACAGAAATTGATTTGAAATATCAAAATGAATTTTATATCATCAGTGCATTTGATGCAAAGATGGTAAAAGCATGGAGTTATTAATGCAATTGAACCTAGTGTTGGATGTGATCTTAGGATCAACAACCCACTATGGTATGATGTATAATGTCGAAGTCCTCAACGTACTGTGAAAGGTACGGTATCATGACTAGAGTAAAAGAATTTAAAGAGTAGTCAATGTCAATTAATTTAACTAAATGAATGTTTCAAGTTGATATCCAATTTATTGGTATGGTCTAAGCTAGTTGATTTGGCTAGACAAATAGTATGTCACGTTTAAAAGAAAATCGAGCTTTCTTTGAGAAGTTATCCCAAACCAAATTGCTTTGGTGCGGAATCTAATGATTAAGTCTGAGGTGAACACACCCCGAAATGGGGTTATACAATGGGTTGATCACTTACGTATGAAAGAGGTAGTTTACTTTCTTGGTGATTGTAAACTGACCGTGAAAGAAGGGTTTACAACAAAATGTTGTTCAACCTAGTAAGAGTTCATGGTCGATTTGACCCCTCAGCAAAAGTATGAAATGTTTTAAAGGAATTCTTATGTTCCTCGTTATTCATTCTACTTCATAATTCTTGATAAGCTATGAAGGTTAGGGAATGTTTAAAAGATAAGAAATTCTTTGAAGAGAAGTTGAGAAGAAGGGTAAGCTAAAATTTCAAGGACGAAATTCCGTGAAGAAGGGGTGAATGTGATGACCCGGGTATGGGTGTAGGTTTAAGAAATTTTGAGGATGGAATTTTTATAAGGGGGAAGTGTAACAACCCGGAGAATTCGGATAGTTCAGAATTTAAGAATTTAAGAATTAGTTATTAATAAAAAGAATTTTTATTAATAATATTCGGTGCTATGTGTTTATTAGTCGTTCTAAAACCTAGGATGATTATAAAACAGGAGGATTTTGGCTACGAGCTAGACTGAACGAGTAAGAATTTTCAAGACGAAAATAAAATTTTTTCTGGGAACAAAAATATTTCTGGGAAAAAAGACGAAATATGCACTATTCACCTGACAAAACCCTAAGGATAGGGTTTGAATAACCTATGCCTTTTCGAGAGTTCGGTATGTCATAATGACATTCCGTCGAAAGATTTAACGATAATATATCGTGAAAAGTTAAGTAAGCCGATAAAAGTTTTTCTCAAAAAACGTGCAGAAATCGGACGAAATAAAATGACGAAAAGTACTGTTATGTACTTTTCATTCGTTTAACTACATTAAGGAAAAATGTGAAGGAAACAGCTTAACGTCAAAAAGTGTTTTTCATTTTTTCGTAGATCTGAAGAATGTGTAAAAGTTAAACCGTAGAGGAAAGACGAAATATCCAAAAATATTTGGATTCCGAGAATCGCAGTTTTTAAAACTGCCGGATGAATCCCAAAAGACGGAACCACAAAGCTTCCAGGAGAAGTTTCGTGAATAGTAAGGAGCTTGGAGAAGAAGAAGGAGGAAGAGAAAGAGCATGGATGCTCGGATCGGAGATGATCGTGAAATAGAAAAGCTAGCAAATCATCGGCTTTGTCTAGAGGAAGAAGAATAAAGAAGAAAGGTATTCAAAACCTAACTTCTAAGTTAATTTTTCTTTAAGTTTTCTACGTTAAAAATATAGCTTAATGAGATTAGAAGTAACAGATGTTAAGAATGATTTTCATATGGTTAAAATCATGAGAAAATGAAGAAATAAGAATTAGAAGTTTAGTTTATAAATTTCTTAAGGAAGTATGAATTTTGTAACGAATTTGAACGATCTGAATGAATCATATGAACGATTCAGTGAAATAAGTAAGGAATGGTGTTTTATAACATCAAATTCCAAGAAAAAGTGAAATCATAATCAAAGTATGGATTAAAAATGAAGAAAGAAACAAAGAACGCGAAGAACACGCGAAGAACACGAAGAACGTTGTTGATGGACAAATGTAAAACCATCATAGTATAATTTATTATTGATGGACAAGTTTAAAACTATCATGTATAAGCTAGTTTCTTATTGCTTGGTTAGGAATGATAGAAATGTTCATGAAGAACGGATTAAACTTAGCTATAACGAAGTTATGGTGAAAATTTTGTAAAAGACAAATGAGAACTAGAAAGTGTGTGAATGAACCTAAAGGTGTGGGTTTTCATAAGAATGTAAGATAATATAGAAAACATGAGTCGTGGACTCAAGAATGAACAAGTTCCGAGTTCAGATGACAGAATTACGGATGAACGAACGAAGAGCGTTAATAACGTAAAATAAATGAAGGATGGAATTTAAGCCAATTGAATGGCAAGTTAACGGATCCAGAATGAATTTTTGTCTGAGGGAAATTGAAGTACGTAGGATAAGGAAGAGAATGGCTTTGGAACGACCTCGTTCCGAGTTATAACGAATAAGTTATGAGATTGTAAAGTAAGCGTCTCAAACAAGTTTAGGACTTAGGAAAATTTTTCCAAGTTTGATGCTTGGCGCCCAGAACGCCTTGATCATGCCTTGGGAGGTGGCGCGTAAAGTTAACTTCCAGGGCAACCCACATCGATAGTCACACTTTGCAGTCATGGGAAGAGAGAAAGAAAAAGCACCGCAACGCAAAGGCAAAAAGGCAGTGAATAAGCTTTTAATTGCTCAACTCCTGGGGGGAAGTGTAATAGAAGATAAAGAACATATAGTTTACCGAATGTAGCACTTAAACAAGTAACTTAAACCTTTAGTAAAGGTTGAACGGAAAGATTGAACGAGATTAAAAGATAGAAAGTGTAAACACAACACAGTTACGATGAATGATCGGTCTTAGCATACAACGAACTGTATGGCTTCGACATTAAGAAAGAATAATGAATGATATCAAGAAAGACATAACAAATGATAACAAGATTAATGAAAGTCCGAGTGTGAGTTGGATAGAGAATGTTAAAATGAAATGTAAGCGTTAAACACTTTAACCGACATGAGGGTTGAGTGTACGCAAAGATTAAACGGGTAGAACCTACACACCGTGTATGGTTTGACCGTAAGATAATGAAAACCAATGATTAAACCCGTGAATGGTGAAGAATTGAATTAAATATAATAACGTATAACGATAAGAAGCCGAGTTAGTAATTATAACTTGGATGACGTTCTGAGTCAAATGCACTAGACATTATAAGATATGAATAAGGTAAGGTAAAATGCGTAACGCTATGAATGCATAGAATTAATATGGAATGATCGTTCTAAGTATACAAAAGACTGTATGACTTTAACGATAAAGAATAAATCTTGAGGTATGGCACTTAGTTGCCATAAAGCCATAATGAATAAGAAATTGACTTAACGAATATTATAGTCTTAATGGTTCGGATAAGTTAAGATAAGTTTAGGTTGTGGTACAATCATAATCTTTGATGGTTGACATATGGGAGATGGGCTAAACAATTCCTTCAGAGAGCGGAGTTATATACGAAACTGGCAACTGATATAACTCTCTGTGAAAGACAGTGTAGATGAGATGGGAACTTGTTTGTTAGTTGTTTGTGGGAAACCACTCAGAGTACCATATGGACTACTAGTAGAGACACGATGTGTGCTGAGTCCTAGAAAAGTTATAAGAATAAGATAAGAATGTAAATCATTAAAGATGATGATCGTATGAGTAAGACATCTCCGTATGTCATGAAGCCGTAAACTGGTAAAGAAAGTTGGTCGCATAAATTTAGATTACAAGAACGCAAACCCTAAGAAGTAAAGCTAAGCTTAAACCAATGCATAAGTCAAGTATATGACTAATTGGTGTATGTGTTATTTCCTTATGTGCTATATAGGAATTGGAATGAACAGTTCATAGTAAACTGTAGAATGTAGCTGTGCGTAAGGTAAGTTTCCTAACTTCATTCATATTTTAGATGAATGCTAGTTTCTTAAACTTCTAAGATGTTGAACATTAGAAGTTTTATCTATGTGCATGTGTGCGATATATGTACAAGGTGGTAGAATGTATGAGGCCTTGTGCCACAATTTTAACCCTTCGCTGTTTCTATGAGATGAACTGTTCTGTGATTTAACTATTCAATATGAGAATGTTCTGTTTATATATGAACCGTTATTGTTAAGTCTGTGCTAATAATTCTAGCCGGACAAGATGTGTATGAAAAAGGTAGAAGAATGAAAGTATTTCAAAGTGAATGTGACTAATGTTTTAAAATGATAGGAATCAGAGTTTATTCCTATTATTTAAGCTGCTTCATAACCTTTGTTCGGTTATTGAAGTCTTAAAAGAATATTTAAGTTCTTAAGGTTATTTATTCAATTGCTATGACTTGCTGAGCAATTGAATGGTCACACTTGCTTTAAATGAAAAACATTTTCAGCGTACGAGTAGAAGAACTTAAGGATCCCGTAAAGATCAAGCTGATCGGTATCCAGAAGAAGTGCCCTTCATTAGATGAATGAGCATGAAGATCAAACGAAGACTTGTAATGTAGAATAATTTAATTAAACTATAGACTACTTTAATGAACTGTTATGTATCCTTGGTGGTGGATGAAAGTCACTCGTGTAAGATGTAAAGAATAATGTAATTATCATTATTTGTAATGAACGAGGTTATAAGGTATTAGAACCTAGGAATTGAGAATGTATGTTGTTATATTTCACTATATAATGATGTATGTTTGGAAAGAAATGGGACTGTGACGTACGAAATTCAGGTGTGAAGATAGACTGGATTTTGGGGTGTGCAATAAATCTGGCAGCAGTACAATTTGTGGGTAGTTATGCTCGGCTACCAAATTCGTATCAGAACACCTATAACCCGGGGTCAGGGAACCACCCAAACTTTTCATGGAGCAATAATCAGAATCATCAGCAAGCTCCACGACCATCATACACTCCCGAATTTCAAAATTAGCAACATCAGTTAGTTCTGTAACCCGAAAAGAAAACAGATTTGGAGGAGTTGGTTATGAATTATCTTACAGGTAATGAGGTGGTAATGAAAACGTATGTAGACACTCGAAATTTTTTGCACACTTGTTACTAACATTGTAGGAGGACATATTCATCTTTCAGAGAAAAACCTGGAAGACAACTCACATCCATTCCAGATACCACTGGAAGTTCAGTCTCAACCCTGGAACACACATCAGGAGTTTCAATTCCAACCTCAGAAATAACCCTGAGCTTCGTCCTTTGAGATAACCCCAAGGAATGTCGTTGCAGTTTTGGCAATAACCCCGGAAATGCTTATTTTCAATGCATGCAATCAGCTTTATTCTCAGACCTCCCGCCAAGGCACTCATTTCAAAGACCCGGAGATAACACCGGGAAGACAGGCACACTTAAAGATGACCCTACAGAATTCAAACACCTGCAGCAGTCCAATCTCAGATGTAACCCTGAGCAACGTATGTTATCAGACCAAACTGGAGATAACCCCGATGAGGGGAAAAATCGTAATCTTGCCACCTCAACCCCCAGTTCTGAAAGTAATATGCACACAAGCCAATCATGTTTGATGATAAAGCCTATACTTTGTAACAATCTTATTCATTTATTAATAAAAAACATTAATTTATTAAAGGCTTTTAATTATCTACATGATACTGTTTTATAATATGTGATAAACCCATAGTTTTAAGCAATGCTTTTAGAATAATGATGATGATCATTCTAATGAGATCTAAATTCTTAGAAAGCTTAAAACTAAAATAGTTCCCAATCGTTGGATTACTAAATTGGGGATTAGTGAATCCAGGATAGATGAAGTACATCGTTGTTTGCTCATTGGATGAGGATGATTGATCTCATGATCATTTGTGTGGAGACACTAAAGCAAGTATGTAGGTGCTTATTAGAGAATAAGTTCATTTGAACGTGGCTCGCTAAGGAATACCTAATGGAGTTTTACTTGCCTGTCAATAGGAATTCCTGTAGTGATAGTAGTACAAGTGATCCTTGGACTTGAGATCATCATAGTATCTTGTGTATGATGAGTTATACTTTGACTTATTCCTTAAGACTCTTAGGGTATATCAAAGGGTATGCTTGGGTATAATAAGTTGTACATGGAGATAATGTATGATCAATAAAGAATCTACCACTTTATTAAAGAAGAGAAATGTCCTATGTGATTCGATAAATGACAACCCAAAGAGTCCTTGGCAAAAGAGAATAAAATTAGAAAGGAGTTTCTAATTTGCATTATTTAGAGTTGTGCATTTAAGAGTCGAAATACATATAATTAAATAAAATAAGACTTGTGATGAATTTTATGTCTTATATTTAATTGGGACATTGTATGGTGGAAGGATTGAATTAGACAGGAACTATTTACTCAAAGGTTCTTTTATGATTAATGTTGAAATCTATATTATCCGGAAAGTCGTTGATCGTTAGGGAGGCTTATCCTATTGTAGAATAAATATTATTTATTTAAATAAATTAATTGTTTAATTTATTTATTTAAATAAGATTAGAATTGTTCTAATTGATTTATTCACAACCTAGGTTTAATATGGAGAACCTAAAGGGTCACACCATAAAAGGAAGAATAATTATTTAAGAAGTTAATGGCATAATAGTAATAATATGTTATGTATATTTAATTTAATCTATGGTGATAGAATAAATTAAATAGCTTAATATTTATTATTTAATATTTTAGAAATATTAAATATAAATTAATAAGAGGAGTCTTATTAATATTATTATAATTATTATTATTATTTTAATTTCTAAAAGAGTTTAGGAATTAATTTAATATAAGTACTCTCATTTATTCCTAATAAGATTAGGAGGGAAAATTAATTAAAGGAGTTTAATTAATTATCCCTAATAAGATTAGGGAGCCCATTTAATTAAAAGAGTTTAATTAAATAATACCTTATTTTTAATAGGGTTACTTGATATCTTTATAAGAGGAGTCTTATATCAGATATTAAAATAATACGACATAATTCCAATTTATTGGGGAGTACGTTCTTTTCTATAGAGATAGAAAACTAGGGTTTGAGCCAAATACCCATCTTCTTGAATTCCTTTTCTTCCTTGGTGGATCACCTCTAGAGGCCAAACACTTGGGTGGCTAACGTTGATCAAAGGAAGGAACCAAACCCGGTGGATTCAAGTTGAACGCAAAAAGGATTGGAGGTGAACTTGTACCTGAGGAAGCTCGGATCTTCAAGGGTATGTTTGTTCTTCATATCTTTTTGTTTAATTAATAATTGTGCATAAAGGGTGATCCGGGTATATGGTTTGTAAAATTTTAAACTCTGATTTTTACACGTTTTTGCACTTTTATGCAATTTGATTGCGTTCTTAAATATTACAAACCTAACAAGTGCGCCGTCTCAACATTTCATACATACATTTCTACACAGCAATGTCCCACAAGAGCAAAGGAGTTCCAATACCGAGTGACTATTACACGTGGCAGCACACCAGATAGAATTTGAAGCTTGAAGACCATGGGCATGGTCCCCTCTTCCTAACTTTGTACATCCTCTAATCCCATGTCATTATGTAACTCTTGACAAAAGCGATCCGAAGAAGGTCTTGTACACCTCGTTCGGATGCTGGGATTGAAGTTCTACAAGTTTGAGCGGACATCATAGTGCACGAGTGCACGATTACTTGAGACAGCGGGATCGCGAGCCTTAGGCACCACAGGCAACAAGCAGTGCATCTGCTGGTAGCCATGCAGTGCATCTACCGGCCGCCAGTACACTATGGCCACCAGCTCTATAAATATAGAGCTTGGGGTGGCCATATTTAAGAGGAAAAAAGGCGAGGAAGCCCTGTCCAATTTACTCTGTACACACCCCATATTGAGTGCTTTCTCATTTTAAACACCTGTTAGATCACATATAGTTATATTTTTACCGATGGCAGCTGAGTGTTCATTCATTTATAGTCATAGAAGTCTTCTTTGGCAGCCCGCTGTAAGCCTTCTTACACTTTATAAAGCCTTTTTCTTCATCTTTGCACACACTACTCTTCACATTGAGAGTCGTGTTGTGTGTGTATGCCCGGACTTCAGTCCGTGATTTTAATTTCTGTCAGTATATATATACTTATATATGTATATATTTATATATGGACTAACATTATCTTGTTATGCCTCGATTGAGCCTAGACTTATTTATGGAGCGTTTACTTGATTTTATATAAATATATATACTTATACATATGAACTGTTGTCGGATTATATCCTATGAGCCTGGATTTTATATTCGGAGCGTTTATTTCTATATATATATATATATATATATATATATATATATATATATGAACTGTTGTCAGACTCTGTCGGATGAGTTTACTGCTTATATATATATATATAGCGATAAATCGCTGAAATGATAAACCGAGCCAGGATTGAGAAACATCATGTGCGTTTACCGTTTATATATATATATATATATATATATATATATACATTTATGTC
This sequence comes from Panax quinquefolius, assembly GCA_020205615.1. Taxonomy (NCBI): domain Eukaryota; kingdom Viridiplantae; phylum Streptophyta; class Magnoliopsida; order Apiales; family Araliaceae; genus Panax; species Panax quinquefolius. The sequence goes on from CM035159.1 coordinate 62,763,490, forward strand.
AGGCCTGGAGTTTACTTCGTGGCTGTGACAACCTGGAAAATTGGATTGTCTAGAAATTAGGTTTAAAGAATTAGTTATTAATAAAATGAATTTTTATTAATACTATTTTGTGCTATGTGTTTATTAATCATTATATAACCTAGGATGATTATAAGTCTGGAGGATTGTAGCTACGATCTAGATTAAACGAGTAAGAGTTTTCAAGATGAAAATGAAAGTTTTCTGGGAACAAAATATTTTTCGGGGAAAAAGACGAAATATGCACTATTCATCCATTTCTGCTCAGAGATTTATTTTGAATTTCTCAGAAACGCGTAATGATAGAATTTTGAGACGAGATGGAATATTCAATAATATTTCAGTTATGGCAAAAATGAAGTTTTCGCCTGCGGACTTAAAACCTAAGGGTTAGGAAAAGTGAGTTCCGAGAATTTTATGATCTCGTATAATAAGTATAGTTATTATGCGTGAGAAATACGAGTATAATACTAGTTATTATACGAGCATAGTATGAAGAATAGTATGACATATAATACGAATATCGTACGAACGATATACGAAGAGAATACGAGAATACGAGAATGGAATGCGTAGAATACGATTAGTCTAAATGGACTTTGAGTTCATGGACTTTGTAGAATCCAAGTGGACTTGGATTATATCAAGCCCAATGGAATGTGTAATCAAGCCCAAAGAAGGCCCAGTAAGAATTAATGTAAGGCCCAGTGTTAGAATTAATTAAGTCCGATCCAAGAAAAATTAACCGCGGATCGATCCGATGGGTCACCGGATGGGTAAAACCCATGGGCCAACCTATGAGGAAGACCCATGGGCATAAGGGGTGGCCACTTGGTCACCAAGTAAGGGTGGTGACCAAGTAAACTTGGTGGCTAAGATTTGAATAGTAAGGAGGTTAGGGGCAAAATGACCAATTTGCCCTAAGCTTTGGTTTTCTATATAAACAAGCCTTAAGCTCATTTGTTTAGTTTGAAATTTCAACCAACACTTGAGAGATAGAGAGAGAAAGAGTTTGGATGGGAGAAGAAGAGGGAAAGAATGAGGAAAAGCTAGCCCGAGTGCACGCTTTATCTGACGGAAGGAGATTAAAGAAGAACAGTAATCCGAACCCTAGTTTCTTCTAATTTTATTTAAGTTTAATATGTTCAAAAATATAACTTAATGAAGATAAGAAGTAGATGAAGTTAAGAATGATTTCATATGGTTGAAATCATGAGAAAATGAAGAAATAAGAATTAGGAATTTAGTTTATAAATTTCTTAAGGAAGTATAAGATTCATAAGGATTTTGAGCGATCCGAATGAATCTTATGAATGAGTAGGTCAGGTAAGTAAGGAATGATGTTCTATAATATCAAATTCCAAGAAAAAGTAAAATCGTAATCCAAAATATCGATTAAAAATGAAGAACGAACGAAGAACGTGAAGAACACGCGAAGAACGCGAAGAACGTTGTTGATGGACAAATTTAAAACCATCGTAGGATAATTGTTGTTGATGGACAAGTTTAAAACTATCGCATATAAGTTAGTTGCTTATTGCTTGGTTAGGGACGTTCGAAACGTTCATGAAGAACAGATTAAAACTTAGCTATAACGAAGTTATAGCCAAAATTTTGTAAAAGAAGAACGATAATTATAAAGTTAGTAAATGAACCCGAACGTGTAGGGTTTCATAAGAATGTAAGAGAATGTATAAAACCTAAGTCAAGGACTCAAGAACGAATGAATTCCGAGTCCAGATGACCGAATTACAGACGAACGAACGAAGAGCGTTAATAACGTAAAACGAATGAAGGGCGAAGATTAAGCCAACTGAATAGCATATTAATGGATTCAAAACAAAGTTCTGTATGAGGGTAATCGAAGTACATAAGATACGAAAGAAAATGGCTTTGGAAAGATCTCGTTTCGAGTTATAACGAAGAAGTTATGAGATTTTGAAATTAGCGTCTCAAGCTTGTAAAAGACTTAGAAAAATTTTCTAGGTTTCATGCTTGGCGCCATAGCGCGAGTCATGCCTTGGGGACCGGTGCCACAGCACGAGCTCGGGCCATTAGCTACTGCTAAATGGCACCACAGCATGAAGGAAAGGGAAGGGTACCGGCGGCAGCAGCCACGGGCAGGTGAGGCAATGCTTTCGAAATGAGATTTTCTTTGCTTTCAATTACTAGGGGATGTGCAAGAAAGAAATATGAACTTGTAGTTCAACTAATGTAACACTTAATTAAGTGTATTAAACCTTTGATGAAGGTTGAACAAAAAGATTAAATGAGATTAAAAGATAAAGAATGTAGACGCGGGTTACGGAGCCGATGTCCGGGGACCGTAGTTGCGATAAACGAACGTGAGGGATTGCTATAATGGTGATTCCTTAGACGTTGAGTGATGATAGTAATGTATAACATTTTGATGTTATGACATGATAAATACGAGATAAATGTAAAGCGTATAGACGCTGTGAACGCAACGTTGTTGCGATGAACTATCGATCTTGGCATATAACGAACCGTATGACTTTGACATTAAGAAAGAATATTGAACATGGGGTTCATGGGCTGGTTAACAATGGAAAACGATTAAAACCTTAAGTAAAGGTTGAATGTGAGATTAAGGCATAAACAATGTAAACGTTGAATACGTAAATGATCTTTGTGAATCGTATTCACATCGAGTAAATGTTCTAAGTGTACAGTGGTTGTATAACTTAGACGTTGACAAAGGTAGTAAGTAAGATATGAATTATCAAGAAAGCCGTAGTGAACAATAATAAGAGTTAATGGAAGCCGAATGTGAGTCGAATGAGAATGCTAGAATAAAATGTAAGCGTTGAACACTTGAACTGACATAAAGGTTAGGTGTACGCAAATATTAAACGGGTAGAACCTACACCCCGTGTATGGTTTGACGGTAGGATAATGAAGAAGATGAATTAAAGATAAGTACGTATAACGTAAAAGCAGCTGAGTTAATTCTTATAACTTGGAAGACATTCCGTGTCGAATGGACCGAACGTTGTAAGATAAAAATAAGGTAATGTAAAATAGTTAACGTTATTAATGTGTAGAATGAATATTGAATGATCGTTCTGAGTATACAAAAGACTGTATGACTTAGACGATAAAGAATGAATCCTGAGGTATGCCATTTAGTTGCCAGAAAGCCATAAGGAATAATAAATTGACTTAACGAACATTATAATTTAATAGTTCGGATAAAGATGAATTTAGGTTGTAGTATAATTGTAACCTTTGATGGTTGACATATGGGAGCTGGGCTAAATAATTCCTTCAGAGAGCGAAGGTATATACAAAACTAGCAACTGATCTAACTCACTATTGTGGGCAGTGTAGATGAGACGGAAACTTGTTTGTTGGTTGTTTGTGGGAAACCACTCAGAGTACCATATGGACTACTAGCAGAGACACGATGTGTGCTGAGTCCTAGGAGAGTTATAAAAAGAAGATAAGAATATAAATCATCAAAGATGATGAACGTATTGAGTAAGACATCTCCGTATGTCATGAAGCCGTTAACCGGTAAAGGAAGTTGGTCGCGTAAACTTAGTTTGTAAGAATGTGAACCCTAAGAAGTAAATTTAAGTAAACCAATGCATAAAGTCAAGTATATGACTAATTGGTGTATGCATTATTTCCTTATGTGTTACATAGGAATTGGAATGAGCAGTTCAACGTAAACTATAAGTTGTAGCTGTGTGTAAGGCAAGTTTCCTAACTTCATTCATATTTCCAATGAATGTTAGTTTCTAAAACATCTCAGATGTTGAACTTGAGAAGTTCTGTCTATGTGCGAATGTGTGATATTTGTACAAGGTGGTAGAATGTATGAGGCCTTGTGCCACAATTTGAACACTTTGGTGTTTCTATGATATGAACTGTTCTATGATTGGACTGTTCAATATGAGCATGTTCTGTTTATACATGAACCGTTATTGTTAAGTCTGTACTATTGATTCTAGCCAGACAGAATGGGTATGAAAGTGAGTAGAGAATGAAAGTATTTCAAAGTAAATGTGATTAATGTTTTAAAATGATAGGAATCGAGATTATTCCTATTATTCAAGCTGCTTCGTAACCTTTGTTCGGTTATTGAAGTCTGAAAAGAATGTTTAAATTCTTGAAGTTGTTTGTTCAACTGTTATGACTTACTGGGCAATTGAATGCTCACACTTGCTTAAAATAAAAACATTTTCACCGAATGATGTTAGGAAGAACTTAAGGATCTCGTAAAGATCAAGTTGATCGGTATCCAGATGATGTGCCATTCATTATATGAATGAGCGTGAAGATCAAGCGATAATTTGTAATATAGATTGATAGAATTAAACTATAGAATAGTTTAATAAACGTTTATTTATCCTTGGTGGCGGATAAAAGTCACTTGTACAAGATGTAAAGAATAATGTAATTATCATTATTTGTAATGAAAGAGGTTATGAGGTTTTAGAACCTTGGATTTGAGGATGTATATTGTTATATTTAGCTATATAATGATGTATGTTTGGAAGAAGATGGGATCGTGACGTACGGAATTCGTATGTAAAAATAGACCGGATTTCGGGGCGTTACAGTGGCCTTTTACTGCTTTATTTACATTTAGTCCCGCCTGGAGTTTACTTCGTGGCGGTTGATCGTCTTTATTGCTTTTTTTACATTTAGTCCCGCCTGGAGTTTACTTCATGGAGGTTGATTGTCTTTTACACCTTTATTTATATTTCTGATTCCCCATGGAGGTGTTTCGTGGTGGTTGATCATATCTCTCTATATATATATATTTACCGCTTTTATATATTTATATTTCCGATCCCCCATGGAGGTTCTTCGTGGTGGTTGATCATGTACATATATATATATATATATATATATATATAGATTTTATATATATAATTGTTTACTACTTTTCATATAAACTGCGGCATCATGTGAGCCTAGGAATCATGTGATCACAGATTGATCTCTTGAATCTAGATTGATTCTGTGATGGACATTTTAGTCGTAAAGCACTTGTACATTATTCACGGTGTTTGAATTTCCTTAGATGGCTGTCATGCCCATGAGGAGTTAGGCACTACTATATATTATTTTTTCAAGGATGCTTCACATCTGGAAAATAAAAGCAAACAAGCCGAATATTTAATAATAAAATGTAAGTATGAAAAGGTCTCAATTACTATTAAGCACATGGATTGAAAAACCTCTTTTATAAAACTTCACTACTATATCATGTTTAAAACTGAATTTTTCATACAAATTCAAACCCTTTGTATATAGATGCGAACGAGACCTCGCACTACTTCTAAATAAATTACACATTGATCCACACACACACACATATTCATATAACAGTTTCTTAAAAAGTGGCGGTCACCGTGGCAATACGGATGTCGGGGGGTGCCTAACACCTTCCCTCCGCATAATCAAGCCCCCGAACCCAAAATGAATCTCGATTTCACAAACCCGTTTAGCCAGCACCAGAGCTGGAAGGATCAAAAGTATCTTCCTCTGAAGGATCTCTGCCCAAGTGCCGAATAAAGAAATGTGCCCGGTCCAACTGTCGGGTCAAACTGTCTATCTGTGTCAAATGAGTTGGATCTCGGACACAAGTTAACCAATCCGTCATCATCACGGATCCTGGAACCATATCCCCCATGAACTGAGTGGCGCAGGTCTGGGCTCCAATGGTACAAGGGAACCACCAATGCTGGAATATCTCTTAAGTGCAGGGTGTAAGACCTCAACTTTTTTTAATAAAGATGATTTTTCTATAAATATCATTTTTGAATATTATGGAGTGAATTTTATATAATGTTATAGTTGTGGATAATATTTATAAATTTTGCAAAGTACGCAAGTTGTTATATAATATTCGATTGGTCGTGGAATATTCGTTTACACAATCGTTGGTGGACCCCGCAACGGAATTATTGTCGGATTGAGAAAACGAAAAAAATATTTTATGAAAATAATGGCGGAAGTTTTATCGTTAACTGTTGAAACACCCGGTGTTAAAAGTACAATAATACGCTTGGTTGCATAGTAGCACACGGTATTGATTATTGATGCTTACGTGAGAAGTCACTCAGTTGTATTCAATTATTGTCAATATTTTATATATTGAGATGACAGAGTTATTAATATTATTATTTGTAATATTAACGATGTCTAGAAGTTCTGCCAAGGAGAGGTTTGGTCACCTAATTGCGCGTGCGATAGGGAAAAATCCTTATTGAAAGCCCCTCTTTCACGGGAGCGACACAGTCGATTAATAGTGTGAATTATAATAATGATGATGAGTTTTGTTTTATTATTATTATTAATGTAATAAAACTAAAAAAGCTTTTATATAAAAAATGAATACTTTTATAAAGTTATTCGTTTTATTAGACTATAAATAGAATATATAATATTCTATTATGCGTAGTGTTTTGTATAGTAAAATCTTTTTATATAAAACAAAATACTTTTATAAAGTTATTTATTTTATTAGACAATAATTAGAATATATTATATTTTATTATGCATAGTGTTTCATAGTGCTGCATAGTATTTTACATAGTAAATTTTTTTATATAAAATATAAAACTTTTATAAAGTTATTTGTTTTATTAGATTTTAAATAAAAGATATAAATATATATATATATATATATTTAGAATATATTATATTTTATTGCATAGCAAAGACATAGTATCCTTTCTATTTTCCTATAAATAGGATGCTTAGTTAGAATTGAAAACCACACCAGAAGTTCAGAGAATTCTTCTATAATCTTGAGCGTATTTCTTTAGAGTTTTAAGAAGCGTTGAGCGTAGTGCAAGTTTTCTTCAAGAATATCCTCGTCCTACCAGTCGGAATACTCTTCTTTTATGGTAAGGAGTATTATTTCTTTCGTATTCATGAAGAGAACTTCTGTTATTCCATTCTTTATTATTATGTTGGAATAACCTGTCTATGCGAAGTACCTCATACATGGTGAAATTCTTCTTTTATTCCATTCTTTATTATTCTGTTGGAATAACCTGTATACGCGGTCTACCCTATACTTGGTGAAATTCTTCTGTTATTCCATTATTAATTATTATGTTGGAATAACCTGTCTATGCGAAGTACCACATACATGGTGAAATTCTTTTGTTATTCCATTCTTTATTATTCTGTTGGAATATCCTGTCTGTGCGTTTACACATGACCTGGTTCCGTTATTTATTATTCTATTGGAATAACCTGTCTGTGCGATCTATCGCATGCCTGGTGATTTCTTTTGTTATTCCATTCTTTATTATACTCGGTTAAAGTTATGACTTCTATACTCCATGAAATTAGTGGAATATCCTTGATATTTGCGCTTCATCCAGTATCTTTTCATGGAAATATTCTTCTGAGCATTCTTGAGTTTTACTCTACAAAGAAGTATCATGTTGACAATTTGGACGTTATTAGTTCCTGAATATATTAATTCTTGAACTTGTTTTATTGAATTCTTATATCATTGTCATCATCCTCATGTTTATATTATGTTGAAAGTCATCTGTGGCTTGTAGTGCATAGATGGACTTGGTATGATTATGACTAGGGATTATTCGGTATAATCGTGACCATAATGCTACAAATGATGTGAAAAAAGTCCTCATTGGCTCGTAGTGCATTGATGGACAGTTGTTGGCATGATCATGACTATTGATGAATACACAAATATCCTTGGCCCGTAGTGCATGGATAATTTGTGGTTGTAATACTAATGAATATTCTTGGCCGTAGTGTAAGGAAGATGTGGATTATTTATTAAGTTGAGTCTCAGCGATAAAAGTGATGAAAAACCTTTTAAATCATAAAAGATAGTAGATTTTATTCTCTACTTGACTCTTTTAATGGATTGCTTGTTCCGCTGCCGTTAAACTTGATGTTTCTTATATTTTATCAGTTTAACACTGTTGAAGGCTAACGATAATTTATTCTGCATTATCTTAGTCATAATATTTATTACTGGGCTAGTTGAGCTCACCCTTTCTTTCACTGTTCTCTTCAGGAAATGAGAATGTTTCCAGGACTAGTCGAGGAACGGAGTGACGGTCCAGATGATAGTATTAGTAGTCCTCACTATTCTGTTAAATAGTGTGAAAATAAATATAATGAGGACTCTTTTGAGTGTGGATATTGTCTAGATGACAATATTCTTATTAAAACTCTCAGTTTACGTTTTGTCGTATTTTACACGACAGCTGTATTATTAAGTTGTATTTGAATTTTGTACCATGTATTTGGCGACTCAAGATGGGTGATTTATACCTATTTTGGGGGCGTCAACGACGTTGGCTTCACCCAAAAGGAACTCAATATGCGGCAACGACGTTGGCAGCAGTCGTTTTTGCACTAAAGATTTGGAGGCATTACTTGTATGGGGAGAAAGTGGAGATCTTTACGGATCATAAAAGCCTCAAATATTTCTTCACCCAAAAGGAACTCAATATGGCGGTAACGACGTTGGCTTGAACGTTGAAAGATTATGATCATACCATTCAATACCATCCTGGAAAAGTGAACGTGGTAGCTGACGCATTGAGTAGAAGATCATATGCGGGTACGAGTGCGATATTGTCAACGCAAAGGCCAATTTTGTATGACTTGCAAAGGATGGAGATAGAGATAAAGACTCCAGGGACCCACGTGATGATGGAAAATATACGAGTAGAACCGACTTTAATTGATAAAGTTAAAGCTGTTCAAGTTACAGATCTGGAGCTGATGCGTATGTGGAAGAAAGTGCAAGAAGGTGCTATGCCGAAAGTAAGAATCGATGAAGAAGGAATACTTCAAGTCAACTCCAGACTTTGTGTTCCAAACAACCCTAATTTAAAGTATAAAATCATGATGGAGGCGCACAACACACCGTTTGCAATCCATGCTGGGAGTACCAAAATATATCGTGATCTTCGTCATACATTTTGGTGGAGTAATATGAAGAGAGAGATAGCGCTGTTTATCTCAAGGTGTCTAACTTGTCAGCGAGCCAAGGCGGAGCATCAAGTACCAAAAGGGCCATTGCAACCACTTGAAATTCCAGAATAGAAGTGGGAGCACATTACCATGGATTTCGTTACTGGTCTTCCCAAGGTTTCTCAAGGCATAAATGCAATTTGGGTCATTGTTGATAGATTGACCAAGTCTGCTCATTTTTTACCAATACGAGAAACTTATACACTTGAACGTCTTACTCGTTTGTACATAAATGAGATTGTAAGACTGCATGGTATGCCAGTATTCATAGTTTCTGATTGAGACCCAAGATTCACTTCATGATTTTGAGTTAGTTTACAAAAAGCTATGGGCACAGATTTACGATTTAGTTCGGCATATCATCCTCAGACGGACGGATAATCAGAGAGGACTATTCAAACTCTTGAAGATTTATTAAGACTCTGTGTCCTTGACTTCAAGGGAAGTTGGGATAAGTTCTTACCATTGGTGGAGTTTTCCTACAACAACAGTTATCAAGCAAGTATTGGCATGGCTCCATTTGAGGCGTTGTATGGAAGAAAGTGTCGTTCTCCAGTATGCTAGGATGAGGTGGGTGAAGCAACGTTGTTGGGACCAGAGTTGGTACGTATGACTACAGAAAAGATTCAAACGATCTGGCAACGTATAAAAACCTCACAAGATCGACAAAAGAGTTATGCTGATCTTCATAGAAAGGACGTGGAATTCGATATTGGAGATCATGTGTTGTTACGTGTTGCTCCATGGAAAGGAGTTACAAGATTTGAAAAGAGAGAAAAGCTCAATCCTCGATTCATTGGCCCATTTTTAATCCTCAATTGTGTAGGAATTGTGGCCTATAGACTCGCTTTACCGCCAAGTATGTCTCGTGTTCATAACGTTTTTCACATATCCATGTTACGTAAATATGTGGAAGACCCGAACCACATTATTGAGTTAGAATCGGATGAAATAGCGGAAGATTTGATGTATGAAGAGGTTCCTGTTCAAATCTTGGATAAGAAGGAACATATTCTATGCTCCAAGGTTATACCTCAAGTCAAAGTTTTGTGGAGAAACCACGATGTTGAGGAAATGACCTGGGAGTTAGAATCTAAAATGAAATCAAGGTATCCTTACCTCTTTGACATACCAGGTACGTACCCTAATTTCGAGGGCGAAATTTCATAAGAAGGGGAGGTTGTAAGACCCCAACTTTTTTTAATAAAGATGATTTTTCTATAAATATCATTTTTGAATATTATGGAGTGAATTTGATATAATGTTATAGTTGTGGATAATATTTATAAATTTTGCAAAGTACGCAAGTTTTTATATAATATTCGATTGGTCGGGGAATATTCGTTTTAACAGGGAATATTCGTACAACGACACAATCATTGGTGGACCCCGCAACAGAATTATTGTCAGAATGAGAAAACAACAAAAATATTTTATGAAAATAACAGCGGAAGTTTTATCGTTAACTGTTGAAACACCCGGTGTTAAAAGTACAATAATACGCGTGGCTGCATAGTAGCACACGGTATTGATTATTGATGCTTACGTGAGAAGTCACTCAGTTGTTTTCAATTATTGTCAATATTTTATATATTGAGATGACAGAGTTATTAATATTATTATTTGCAATATTAACGATGTCTAGAAGTTCTGCCAAGGAGAGGTTTGGTCACCTAATTGCGCGCCAATAGGGAGAAATCCATATTGGAAAGCCCCCTCTTTCCTGGGAACGACCTGGTCGATTAATAGTGTGAATTATAATAATGATGATGAGTTTTGTTTTATTAATATTATTAATGTAATAAAACAGAAAAGCTTTTTATATAAAACAGAATACTTTTATAAAGTTATTCGTTTTATTAGACAATAAATAGAATATATAATATTCTATTATGCATAGTATTTTGCATAGTAAAATCTTTTTATATAAAAAAAAATACTTTTATAAAGTTATTTGTTTTATTAGACAATAATTAGAATATATTATATTTTATTATGCATAGTGTTGCATAAAGTGCTGCATAGTGTTTTACATAGTAACATCTTTTTATATAAAATATAATACTTTTATAAAGTTATTTATTTTATTAGATTTTAAATAAAAGATATATATATATATATATATATATATATATATATATATATATTTAGAATATATTATATTTTATTGCATAGTGCAGCATAGTATCCTTTCTATTTTCCTATAAATAAGATGCTTAGTTAGAATTGAAAACCACACCAGAAGTTCAGAGAATTCTTCTATAATCTTGACCGTATTTCTTTAGAGTTTTAAAAAGCTTTGAGCGTAGTGCAAGTTTTCTTCAAGAATATCCTCGTCCTACCAGTCAGAATACTCTTCTTTTATGGTAAGGAGTATTATTTCTTTCGTATTCATGAAGAGAACTTATGTTATTCCATTCTTTATTATTATGTTGGAATAACCTGTCTATGCGAAGTACCGCATACATGGTGAAATTCTTCTATTATTCCATTCTTTATTATTCTGTTGGAATAACCTGTATACGCGGTCTACCCTATACTTGGTGAAATTCTTCTGTTATTCCATTATTTATTATTATGTTGGAATAACTTGTCTATGTGAAGTACCGCATACATGGTGAAATTCTTTTGTTATTCCATTCTTTATTATTCTGTTGGAATATCCTGTCTGTGCGTTTACACATGACCTGGTTCCGTTATTTATTATTCTATTGGAATAACCTGTCTGTGCGATCTATCGCATGCCTGGTGATTTCTTTTGTTATTCCATTCTTTATTATACTTAGTTGGTTAAATTTATGACTTCTATACTCCATGAAATTAGTGGAATATCCTTGATATTTGCGCTTCATCCAGTATCTTTTCATGGAAATATTCTTCTGAGCATTCTTGAGTTTTACTCTACAAAGAAGTATCATGTTGACAATTTGGACGTTATTAGTTCCTGAATAAATTAATTCTTGAACTTGTTTTATTGAATTCTTATATCATTGTCATCATCCTCATGTTTATATTATGTTGAAAGTCATCTGTGGCCTGTAGTGCATAGATGGACTTGGTATGATTATGACTAAGGATTATTCGGTGTAATCATAACCGTAATGCTACAAATGATGTGGAAAAAGTCCTTATTGGCCCGTAGTGCATTGATGGACAGTTGTTGGCATGATCATGACCATTGATGAATACACGAATATCCTTGGCCCATAGTGCATGTATAATTTGTGGTTGTGATACTAATGAATATCCTTGGCAGTAGTCTTGGGGAAGATGTGGATTATTTATTGTCGAGTCTCAAATGATAAAAGTGATGAAAAACCTTTTAAATCATAAAAGATAGTAGATTTTATTCTCTACTTGACTCTTTTAATGGATTGCTTGTTCCGCTGCAGTTAAACTTGATGTTTGTTATATTTTATCAGTTTAACACTGTTGAAGGCTAACGATAATTTATTATGCATTATCTTAGTCATAATATTTCTTACTGGGCTAGTTGAGCTCACCCTTTCTTTCACTGTTCTCTTCAGGAAATGAGAACGTAGCCGGGACTAGTTGGGGACCGGAGTGATGGTCCAGATGATAGTATTAGTAGTCATCACTATTCTGTTAAATAGTGTGAAAATAAATGCAATGAGGACTCTTTTGAGTGTGGATATTGTCTAGATGACAATATTCTTATTAAAACTCTCAGTTTACATTTTATCGTATTTTACACGACAACTGTAATATTAAGTTGTATTAAAATTTTGTACCATGTATTTGGCGACTCAAGATGGGTGATGTATACCTATTTTGGGGGCGTCACACAGGGACCCTCTGATAATGTAAAATTGTAAACACCCAACAATTGGATATCAATGACGGGTGACTGTGAAACAAGTCGGTAACGCCTGACAGGAGGCAAGATCGACATACGAATCTCTCCTGTGGTGCTTCTGATAGCCTCTGATAAACCAAACGCGGAGGAAAGTCTCTTCATGCTTTCCATTTTCAATTATTTGTAAAAGCATTTATATCGTTTTATGTTAATCCATCGTAATGGAAAATATGAAGAAATATGTGCACATGCGTAGTTAAAATTAGCATGCTATCCTGTATTACAAATAGCTAACATCTGTTTTGCAGGATAAAATTCCTAAACGAATACATCATATAACATGTAAACATTTATAGATTCCCTGAAACTAAACTACATAAGTTTTTGTAGGGAAATAATTGGGCCTGTTACCCGCTTAAAATCCAAAAAGGCCATGAGCCTACAGCCAATCATGTCTTCTTCTAACCAGTCTAATCCCGTTTCTCAAGAAGAATTTGACGGATTAAGTAAAAAAATTACAGATTTGGCTGTCCTGCTTAAAGAATTGCATCAGTCTACTCAAGGCTCAAAGATGCCTACACATACAGAATCCTATATACAAGAAGGAACACAAGGTTTGGATAAAACAAATCCAGAACCTCAGTTGGATACGACTAATAAAGACCCTGAAAACAATCATCTCAAAGGAGATCCAGACACCGGTGATATCAGGAAGAAGGTCCTTCAAATAGAAGAAACTATCCATTCCCTCAAAGGGATTGGAACACACATGAGTGTTTCGTATACTAACCTTTGCATATTCCCTGGTGTTCATTATCCAGAGAAATTCAAAACCTCTAACTTTTAAAAGTATAACGAATTAGGGGATTCTTACACACATTTGAAGGTGTTCATTGGAGAACTTGGATATTATGCGGAAAATGAGAAGCTCAAAATGCAGCTGTTCCAGAAGAGTCTAACTGGAGAAGCCCGTTCATGGTATACCAGATTAGACAACTCAAAGATCCATAGTTGGGAAGAGCTAGCTCAAGCCTTCCTCACTTAGTACAGTTTTCAATCTTAGATGGCTCCTGACCGGTACCAGATTACCAAGTTCAAGAAACAGTCTAATGAGTGTTTTAGAGAGTATGCTCAAAGGTGGAGGCGCCTTACTGCTCAAGTTAGTCCTTCTATGACAGAGTCGGAAATGGTCATGACTTTCATAGACATACAAGAAGCTCCTTTCTATGAAGGAGTTTTAGCTGGTATTGGCAAACCATTTTCTGAAATGATTAAACACGGAGAGATGGCTGAGATGGGATTGAAGTCAGGGAAGATTCAAGACCTAGCCGCTCTTAAATTAGTTGTTGAGCATATCCAGACCGAAAGTTATGGAAACAACCCCCGGAGGGTCCATAAAAAGAAAGAGGAGGATGTTTCCTTGATACTACAAGGTCAAAAGGTCACGTAAGATGCCTATATCTGGAGGAGAAACTACTCCCTTTTCAAGCACAGTCTTCCAACACTCCATTGCCTAAAGGTGGAGAAGCAAAGCACCCTCGAACGTTCACACCCTTAAGGGACTCGCTCGAGAATATTCTTGCTCTTCTGACTACTTAGAAGAAAATCATGCATCTTCTTCCACCAGCCAACCCTAATGGGAGGGGTTTCAATGCTACTCGGAAGTGTGCTTATCATTCCGGGGCACCTAGACATGATACTCAAGATTTTTGGGCCTTGAAACACAAGATCTAAGATTTAATAGACAACGGTGAGATCGTGATAACCAAACCAGATCAACCTCATATACAAGACAACCCTCTTCCTCAACATAACGAAGAAAAGGTCAATATGATTAGTTGAAGCAGTGTACAGAGTTCCAAATTTAACAGTGAATCATCCCAAACCATCAAAGACGGTGTTGACAGATGGGATTAAGCAAAGTTCCAATTTGCTATGGAATGAAAGATGAAAGTTCTTTGTAAGTAAGTGGAACAATTGGCAGAACTGGTGATCCATCAGCATCAAGTCACACGCCAGTTAGTCTGCCATGAGCATGCATGCCTCCTTCCTTTTGTTATGAATGCTCCATCATCACCTTCAGAAAGCGAAGCACTAGAGGACAAGGTTGCGAAGAGAGCAAGTGCTAAAGCCCGTCGGGATTTTGCCAATAAAAGGGAATTTACATACCTGGGCCAACCTATGGAGGAGATATTTTAGATACTGATCAATGAAGGAAGAATCACCTCCCTTCTACCTCCAATTAATCCCCATTCAAGACGGTTCAACTCTGATGGAGTATGTCAATATCATTCACAGTCTCGCGGTCACAACACAGAAGAATGCTGGGAACTCCGCCACCTTATTCAGAATCTAATTGACAGCGGTGTCCAGCAATTGGCAGACGATGACACTGTACTACTCGAGAGTGGGAATACCTGTCCTACCAAATGGAAGGGATTAGTAGCAGTAATATCCACTAAGGCTGATGAAACTATCGGGCCATTTCCTATACAAGCAATTCAACTCAAAGGAGCTGACAATCCTTTGAAAGTGGCTGCACCAGAGCCAATTTCTTTACCCTTCAGACCATAGTATCCTGTTGTCTGCTTACACAAAGTCCCATGGAATTATGGAGAAGCTGAAGGATCCATGTCTCATACTACTACGATAGTGTCGAAGGCAAATCCACTATATCTTCCTCATAGGGTGATGAATCCCGCCATAAAAGCAAGGGAAAGATTCCCATAGAGAAAATTGAGAAATTCCTCCGCACTATGGGCCATAATGAATCCAAGGTGGTTCTAAGCTTAAGAGAAGCTCCACATCAGATCTCAATACTGGACTTGGTTTTCTCTTTCGAGGATCACATGAAGATTTTATTGAAGGTTTTAGAAGAAGCCTATTTGCCAAAATTAGTGGATGTGGAAAATTTTCAACATCTGGTTGATCACATTTTTAACAACAATGTGATATCTTTCACTGATGATGACATATTGCCCGAAGGGACCGGTTATTGCAAACCATTGCACATTGCAGTTTTGTCCTCCGGGTATACGTTAACTAGAGTTTTGATGGATGGAGGCTCGTCTCTGAATATATATCCTTATGACACTTTAGTAAAGATGAACGTCAATCTCAAACGGATCCAAAGTAGCCATACGGTTATCAAAGCTTTTGATGGATCCCGATAAAATTTTGTTAGAGAGATTGAGCTGCCAATTGAGATTGGTCCAAATACATTCAATGTATCCTTTCACGTCCTCAAGATAGATTCAGGATACAACCTGCTATTGGGGAGACCATAGATCCCTATGGCTGGAGCCGTCCCTTCTACACTTCATCAACAACTTAAATACATTGTCAACAATAGCCTAGTCACTGTCAACGCTGAGCCGGGATGTCCTGAATAAGGAAACCTACCAATCATCAGCTTCAATTCAGAAGTTGGGCCGACCAATTTTCATACTTTAGAAGTGAGCAACACGTAATACCGTCCTATTGGAATGCCACTTCCTGTGAGACCCCGAATTTTATGAAATAAAAGTATTCAATTTTCTATTTTGGTAAATAGTTAAATTGATAAAAGTTTAAAGTTAAGGGTGATATGTGAAAATTTTTCAAAGTAAATATTATTGATTCAATTATTGTCACAGTATCATCTGTATAATATGTTATATTATTAAATCAATAATTGAGCCAACAAAGTTATTCATATTATTATTTGCAATATTGACAATGTCTAGAAGTTCTGTCAAGGAGAGGTTTGGTCACCTAATTGCGCGCCAATAAGGAGAAATCCTTATTGGAAAGCCCCCTCTTTCCTGGGAACGACCTGGTTGTTAAATATTGTTAATTATAATATTAATGATGAATAAGTTCGTGTTGATTAAAGATAAAATTGATAGTTCCATTGTGTTGGAATTATTAGTGTTAGTGAAAATCGACATTTATTTCGATAAATATTAATGTCTGGAGGTTATATTGACCAATCGGATAATTAACCGGATAAATGAGCAATTAATTGCTATTGATTCACATGATTATAACTATTTGTTCACATGTGTGTACTATTGATTCACATTCATTTACTATTAGGGAGTTGGTGCAAGATTGATAATACTTGCATGACTAAGTTAAAAATGGAGGCACTATACTATAATTCATATTTTCACATGTCTAGAACTATTAAGTCAAATGATTTACTATTGATTCACATGATTTACTATTAGGGGAGGAGGTGCAAGTTTGATAATACTTGCAGGACTAAATTAAAAATGAAGAAAAAGAGGAAAGTATTATACTGTAATATTTTGAGCCCCAAAATGTGCAATTATCGAAACTATATTTTTCTATAAATAGAAGCTCATTCTTCCTTCATTTCACACCAATTCACTAAAGCTATAGAGCAATTATTATAGAGAGAAATTATAGAGAGAAAGAAGAAGAGAAGTCTGCTACCTCACTATTCCAGTATCCAGTCTTCTTTTGAGGTAAGGGGTATTATTTCTTTCATATTCATGAAGAGAGCTATTGTTATTCCATTCCTTATTATTCTGTTGGAATAACCTGTATACGCGGACTACTGTATACATGGTGAAATTCTTCTGTTATTCCATTCTTTATTATTATGTTGGAATAACCTGTCTATGTGATGTACTGCATACATGGTGAAATTCTTCTATTATTCCATTTTTTATTATTTTATTAGAATATCCTGTCTGTGCGGATTACGCATGACCTGGTTCAGTTCTTTATTATTTTGTTGGAATATCCTGTCTGTGCGGATTACGCATGACCTGGTTCCATTCTTTATTATTCTGTTGGAATATCCTGTCTGTGCGGATTACGCATGACCTGGTTCCATTATTTATTATTCTGTTGGAATAACTTGTCTGTGCGGTCTATCGCATGCATGGTGAATTCTTCTGTTATTCCATTTTTATTATTCTGTTAGAATAACATGTCTATGTGGATTACCATATGCATGGTGAATGATCCTTCATATTCATTCTTTATTAAATTGTGGAAATGATCTGTCTACGTGGATTACCGCATGGCGGGTGAAAATCCATTTGCAGTTTCGTAATTTTTTTGACCCTCAAAAATTCTGGAAAAATTTAAAATGATATTTTGTTGAGTTTTTTAGATTGTGTCCAAAAATAGCGATTTTTGGATGTATAGATTAGGAGTTATGAATTTAATGGGAAAATACTATTTTAAAAGTAAACCCTTATAACTCTTTGTGGTTAACTCCAAAATTGGTGAAATTTTTATTGGGAGTACACATATATAACAGGAGTATATCCTGCAAATTTTGGAATTTTTGGACAAAAGTACAGTTTATGATAAATGTCTAAATATTCGGCAGTTTTGGCCATATGAAAAATAGTAAATGAATTTTAAAAATTCCGAGAAAAATATATGTTCAGTATGGGACTATATTCTGCTAAATCCCAGAAAAGAAAACTTTTTGGGCCTGATTTGTTATTTTTCATGAAAATAGTTTAGTTACGAACATATGAATTAAATATGTTATGTGAAGTAACAAAATTGGAAAATAGGATTTTATGGCTTGGGAATCTTATATATGGTATATGCAAATTTTTGATGAGGGATTTGATCATTGGTGATGAAATCTTATGAGCATGGCATTTTTGAATGATTAAATGCATTATTTGGTAAAGTGTAAACAATTAAAATAAATTGTTTATAAGTTTATGAGATGATTAAAATATTGTTATAATATTAATGATATTAGATTATGAGATTATTAAGTGATTGATAACATTTGGATATTTTAAACTCTGGATAAATTTAAAGTCTAACATTTATCCTTGATTTCGTTTCATTAATGCTTATATTATTGTCATCATCCTCATGCTTATATTGTGATGAAAGTCATCTTTCACTTACGTGCAAAGATGGACTGTTGATTATTGGTTTTATAGTTGTATATCTTTGGCTTACGTGCAAAGATGGACAGGTGTATAACATGATCATAACCACTGGTGATAATAACAAATATCCTTGGCCCGTAGTGCATGGATAATTCGATGATGTGATTGGCAGGATCATGACCATTAGTTAATAGTTGAATATCTTTTGCCGTAGTGCACTGACAGACAATTGATTGGTATGATCATGACCACTGATTTTATAGTTGAATATCTTTGGCCCGTAGTGCAAAGGTAGACAACTGTTTGGTATGATCATTGTTATTACATTTGAATATCTTTAGCCTTTGGGGTAAGGATATTGAGTAAACGTTCTATTAAGCCTTTGTGGCAAGGAGGAACTGTCGATTTACATGATTATAAATATGAATTGTTGATTTAACTATAATATTTGGTGGCTCAGGTGAAGACAGGTGATGAGAGTTCTCTTTTTGTATAACAAAGAACTGTTGATGAGTATTACAGGAATGAGATATTAACGATGGACTTTTAATCTAGAAGAGATAGTAGACATTATGTTCTACTTGACTCTTCTAATGGATTGCTTATTCCGCTGCAGTTAAACTTGATGTTTATTGTATTCTATCAGTTGTTATACTGTTGAAGGCTAAGGATAATTTATTCTGCATTATCTTAGTCATAATATTTCTTACTGGGCTAGTTGAGCTCACCCTTTTCTTTCACTGTTCTCTTCAGGAAATGAGAATATAGCTGGGACGAGTCGGGGAACGGAGTGATAGTCTGAGATGGTGGCTATAGCAATCCTCACTATTTTTCTAAAATAGTGTGATAATAATTGTAATGAGGACTTCATTGAGAGTGGATATTGTCTAGAAGGCAATATTCGTGTTTAAACTCTCAGCTATGTTTTGTCGTATTTTGCTCGACAGTTGTATAATTAAGTTTGTATTTGATTTATGTAGTGTGATATCTGGCGACCCAAGATGGGTGATGTATACCTGTTTTAGGGGCGTCACACTTTCGGTACCCAAGATTTCTGTCGAGGTTATGTCGGCCACTCAAGAAATGATGTCATTGGGTCATCAGCTTGGACAAGGGCTTGGTAAAAATCAGCAGGGTATTAAGCACCCAATTCAAATGTCTAGTCAAACTGGGACAGGCGGACTAGGCTATTCTGCCAGTTCTAGTCATAGGAATCCTCATAAGCACAAGCAGAATCCTCAGGCTTCCGCCACATGACGATTTTCTCCACATGCACCTCATGAGATGATACAGTCTCTGGTAAAGGTGCCAACCCATGTTATAGCTATGCTGTTTCCCAAACCAGTACCATTTAAAGCAAAAAAGGTCCTCACTCCTGATCCCGAAGTGGAAGAGAGGGAAAAGAAACGTAAACATGACATCACTTTGATGATGTAAGGCATACGCATCATTTTCCATGATGAACATACAAACAAATACACCCCAGACGATGATTATCCAGATGTTATGGTCATCATTCAAGAAAAGGAGGACAATGATAACCCCCCCATCACTGCAGTCCATCAGGACTTTACCCTCGACAATTGGAGTAGCACTCCATGCATTGGTCGACGAGGGTAAAACAGGTAGAAACCCCTCTGCCCTGTAGATAACTTTAATTGCTTATTTTTCTATACAGTATTAGCAGTTATTTTATCAGTACATGCTAACAATTTTGTATGATTAAACAGTTTCATATATTAAGTGAAAGCATATTTTGTTTTAGGACTCTGAATTTAGATGTGCCTGCACTTGCTGATGAGGTGCCTTTTCTCCACAAGGACTGTAAATTTGATGAAAAGTTGGACTCAGACTTGATGGAAATCCAAGAGAACATTGAGATACTGCAGGAGATTAAGGAATGGGTCGAAGACAAACCTAAGCCTAATCTTGATCAAACCACTCCTTTCAATCTTGAAACCTTAGAAAGCCCTAAGCTAATCTAGATTGGTTCAGACCTCACCCTAAACCAACGGAATGACATGGTTGCGCTACTAACCCAATTCCAGGATGTGTTTGCATGGTCTCATGAAGACATGGTGGGTTTGTCCACTAACATTGTCCTTCATCGCCTTCCCATTAAGGAGGGATTTAAGCTAGTCAGGTAGAAGCTCAAGCGATTAAAACCTGAGTGGATTTTAAAGGTGAAAGAAGAAATTGTGAAACAATTTCAAGCTGGCATTATCATGGTGTCTACATATCCGGAATGGATATCCAACATAGTTCCCGTGCCTAAACCAAGAGGAAAGGTGCGAGTTTACATGGATTACCGGGATCTGAACAAAGATTTCCTTAAAGATAGCTTTCCCGTGCCCTTTTTTCCACATTCTCATTGACAATACTGCTCAATATGACATGTACTCCTTTGCAGATTACTTTGCAGGATATTATCAGATTATGGTCGCTGAGGAGGATCGTGAGAAAACTACTTTCATCACGCCTTGGGGAACCTTCTGCTACAGACGGTTATCATTTGGCCTCATCAATGGCGGAGCAACCTATCAGCGAGCTATGATGACTCTTTTCCATGACTTAATGCATAAGGAGATATACATCTACGTGGATAACATCATTGTCAAGTCCCGAAGGGAAGAAGACCACTTAGACCATCTCAAAAAGCTTTTCAACAAGTTGCGTAAGTACAACTTGAAGTTGAATCCAGCCAAGTGCGCCTTTGGTGTTAAATCAGGTAAGTTGCTAGGTTTGCTAGTCAGCCACAAAGGGATTGAGCTAGATCCCACCAAAATCTAGGCCATCAATGAAATGTCCATTCCTCAGACAAAGAAGGAAATAAGGGGATTTTTGGGAAGAATCAACTTCATTAGCAAGTTTATTTCTCAACTCACAGCAACCTGTGAGCCCATCTTCAAATTGTTAAGGAAAAACTCCTCCATGAAATGGAACGATGAATGTCAGAAAGCCTTCTTTACAATCAAAGAGCAGCTGGTTAACGCTCCTGTTTTGGTACCTCCTTGGGATGATATTCCCTTGTTCATGTACCTGTCCATTAATGACAATGCTATGGACTGCATGCTGGGGCAAAAAGACGATAGAGGCCAAGAACGAGCTATCTATTACCTCAGCAAAAGATTCAGCAGCAGTGAACATAAGTACACTCTGATTAAGAAGACTTATTGTGCTTTAGCATGGGCTTCCATGAGGTTACAACATTACCTCCATGGTCACATAACCCATCTCATATCCCGCGTGGATCCTCTCAAGTATGTGTTCAGTAAGCCCATACTAAATTATCGGCTGTCTAGATGGATGGCAGTTGATCCTATAGCAGTTTGATATTGTCTATGTGATGCAAAAATTTATCATAGGTCAAGGAATTACAGATCAACTGGCCGCCGCACCTGCAGGGGACTTCAAACCCTTAGAAACATACTTCCCCGATGAAGGGGTAATGACAGTTTAGCAACACCATCAGTACAATAAATGCCATACATGGAAAATGTATTTTGATGGAGCTGTTAACACAGAAGGTGCTGGAGCTGGAGCAGTTCTAGTATTCGGTATGGGGGAGCAGTATCCCGTTGCCATCAAATTGCATTTTGTCAGCACCAACAACAAAGTTGAGTATGAAGGTTGTATCATGGGGCTAAAACTTGCCCATTCAATGGCCATCAGGCGGTTAACTGTCTTTGGGAATTTTGAGTTGGTAATCAAACAATCCAAGGGAATCTATCAAACCAAAGAACTACATTTGCTGCCTTACCATTGGCAAGTTTTATAGATGGCTTTGGAGTTCGATGAAATCTCCTTTCTACACATTCCTCGTAATAGGAATGATTTTGCAGATGCACTGGCAATGTTGGCCTCCTTGATTCACATACCTGACAAGGAAAACATGCCAAACATCACATTTGCCCTGCAAAAGGCCCCAACTTATGGGAACTATGTTGGAGAAGTATCGGATAAGCTACCTCCCATCCACAACCCTTGGTATCAGCACATCAAGGAGTATCTGTGAGATGGATCTACACCCGCTGAGGTGAGCCCAACTGAAAGAAGGTGGATCCATCGACTTGCTATGAAATTCTACCTGAGTGGAGATGCAATCTACAAAAGAGATGCAGGATTAGGCCTCCTCAGATGTCTAGACAAAGACCAAGCTTAAAGGCTCATGGATGAGATCCATGGTGGAGTATGTGGCCCACACATGAGCGGACCCCTACTTGTTAAGAAGATCCTCAGAACAAGGCATTATTGGCTTACGCTCAAAGTTGACTGTGATGATTACGTCAAGAGGTGCTATAATTGCCAAATCCATGGAAATGTTATCCACGCCCCTCCAAGGGAACTCCACAATATGAGTTCGCCATGGCCCTTCTCAATGTGGGAAATGGATATGATCGGTCCCATAGATCTCAAAGCCAGTAATGGACATCGATTCATATTCACCATGATCGACTACTTCACCAAGTGGGTAGAAGAAGCCTCCTTCCCCAGGGTTACCAAAAAGTCATCATTGCTTTCATCAGAAATAATGTCGTTTGTCGATATAGACAAACAGAGGTCATTGTGTCAGACAATGCTAAAAACCTCAACAACAAAATGATGGAGGAGTTATACAGTAAATTCCACATCAAAATCCTTAACTCCGTCATCTACCGTCCAAAGATGAATGGTGTTGTTGAAGCAGCTAATAAAAACATCAAGAAGATTATGCAGAAAATGTCCGCCAATCAAAAAGGATGGCCTGACCTCTTGCCTCCGACTTTATTAGCCTACAAAACTTCAATACGTACTTCCACTGGAGCAACCCCCTACTCATTAGCCTATGTGATGGAAGAAATGCTCCCCATAGAAGTGGAAATGGAATCCCTCAGAGTGTTGTTAGATGCTTAACTAGATGAAGACCAATGGGTACAAGATAGAAATCACCAATTGTCTCTAATAAACGAAAGGCGAACCGCGACTATCTTCCATGGTCAATTATCTCAATAAAGGAACGGAAGATCCCACAACAGGAAAGTTCGGCTATGGCAGTTTAAACAACACGACTTGGTTTTGAAGAAGATCATTGACAACCAAGATCAATCTAAGGGAAAATTAGCTCCTAACTGGGAAGGCCCGTTTTTTGTCAAGGAGGTATTGACAGGAAACGCTTGTTAGGTTTGTAATATTCATGAACGCAATCAAATTGCAAAAATAAGCGGAAGCGTGGAAAATCAGAGTTTAAAAATTTTACAAACCATATACCCGGATCACCCTTTATGCACAATTATTAATTAAACGAAAAAGATGAATAAGAAACATACCCTTGAAGATCCGAGCTTCCTCAGGTACAAGTTCACCTCCAATTCTTTTCGTGTTCAACTTGAATCCACCGGGTTTGGTTCCTTCCTTTGATCAACGTTAGCCACCCAAGTATTTGGCCTCTAGAGGTGATCCACCAAGGAATAATAAGAATTCAAGAAGATGGGGTATTGGCTCAACCCTAGTTTTCTATCTCTATAGAAAAGGCGTATTCTCCCAACTATTGGAATTACGATGTTGAAAAAGTCAACTACCCCATCACCCATAATAAGACTCCTCTTATTTATAGATGTGGGCAACCCACCTTAACAATTAAGGAATTGGGTTTTATTTAATTAATTAAATTCTTTTAATTAATTAAGCTCCCTAATCTTATTAGGGATAATTAATTAAACTCCTTTAACTAATTTTCCTTCCTAATCCAATTAGGAATAAATGAGAGTACTTATATTAAATTAATTCCTAAACTCTTTTAGAAATTAAAATAATAATAATAATTGTAATAATATTAATAAGACTCCTCTTATTAATTTATATTTAATATTTCTAAAATATTAAATAATAATATTAAGCTATTTAATTTATTCTATCACCATAGATTAAATTAAATATACATAACATATATTATTACGATTATGCCATTAACTTCTTAAATAATTATTCTTCCTTTTATGGTGTGACCCTTTAGGTTCTCCATATCAAACCAGGTTGTGAATAAATCAATTAGAACAATTCTAATCTTATTTAAATAAATAAATTAAACAATTAATTTATTTAAATAAATAATATTTATTCTACAATAGGGATAAGCCTCCCTAGCGATCACGCGACTTTCCGGATAATACTGATTTCAACATTAATCATAAAAGAACCTTTGAGTAAATAGTTACCGACAATTCAATCATTCCACCATACAATGTCCCAATTAAATATAAGACATGGAATTCATTGTCAAGTCTTATTTTATTTAATTATATGTATTTCGATCCTTAAATGCACAACACCAAATAATGCAAATTAGAAACTCCTTTCTAATTTCATTTCGCCGCCAAGGAATACTTTGGGTTGTCATTTATCGAATCACATAGGACATTTCTCTTCTTTTATTAGAAGTGGTAGATTCTTTATTGATCATATATTATCTACATGTACAACTTGTTATACCCAAGCATACCCTTTGATATACCCTAAGGGTCTTAAGGAATAAGTCAAAGTATAACTCATCATACACAAGATACTATGATGATCTCAAGTCCAAGGATTACTTGTACTACTATCACTACAGGAATTCCTATTGACAGGCAAGTAAAACTCCATTAGGTATTCCTTAGCGAGCCACGTTCAGTGAACTTATTCTCTAATAAGCACCTACATACTTGCTTTAGTGTCTCCACACAAATGATCATGAGATCAATCATCCTCATCCAATGAGCAAGCAACGTATGTACCAATCTATCCTGATTCACTAATCCCCAATTTAGTAATCCAATGATTGTGAACTATTTTAGTTTTAAGCTTTTTAAGAATTTAGATCTCATTAGAATGATCATCATCATTATTCTAAAAGCATTGCTTAAAACTATGGGTTTATCACATATTATAAAACAGCATCATGTATATAATTAAAAGCCTTTAATAAATTAATACTTTTTATTAATAAATGAATAAGATTGTTACAAAGTATATGCTTTATCATCAAACATGATTGGCTTGTGTGCATATTACTTTCAATCTCCCACTTGCACTAAAGCCAATCGCCATTGTATCTTATACTCTTCTTCTCTAAGTGACGATTATCCCGTTTGTTGGATAAGCTTTAGTTAATGGATATGTAATGTTGTTCATGAGAGTCCACTATCTCTATAGTGATTTCCCATCTTTCAATGATTCTAATAATCAAATGAAAGTGCCACAACACATGTTTAGATCCAAGATGAGACTTAGGAACTATTCCTAATTCTGCAATGAACTTTTAATCCAAACAATCAACTTGCGACTTCATTTATAGCTATATACTTTGTCTTTATCACTAAACCAAAGAACTCGTTCTTTGTTTGAACCTTTTCAATTCATTGCACCTTTGTTCAAGGTAACCTTTACCTTAAAGTGGATTTTTCTGTCGTCTTGGTCTCTGCATAAAAAACTTGAGTCATTAAGCCCTCTAGTTTTAATTTAGACCCACCATGAATATGATCACATCCTTAGTGCTTGGGTTAAGCACTTTAAGATGTTTTCACCTTTCTCGACATGTTGATCTTCTCCAGAATATGACTGATCAACATCAGGTCTCGTACATTTCATTGCATACATGATTGTCACTCATGCGACCTCTCTTTTCAGGAGTCTGTGGGGACTATTAAGAGAGATACACTCCATAGCTCATCGACATGAGACATCTCTTGGAGTTTGCCATGCTAAACAACTTTAGCATCAAATGAATATACGTTCCTTGGGTTAAGTCGAGCATCCTTTTAAATCTATCTATATAGATTTGTATCCCCAATTACGATACTCGTCCCAAATCATTCATGGAGGAATGTTTAGACAACTTTATCTTTACTGATTGTAGCATTGGTATGTCATTCCTTATCCATAGTATATCAACATATAATATTAGGAATGTCACGACGCTCCCACTGACCCTTTTGTACACACTAAAAGTCTTACCTCATCGAATGTAACTCTGGATCATCATCTTCTATGATATGTACCTCATCATCATCATCCATGATGAATCCATACCTCCTAGGTATCTTTGGTACTATTCGCATTTACAATCTTGATTTGTGGTACAATAGGTCTATCTACGTGTTCCTCTTATTTGACTTAAATTATTTTGTGGTTCTTGAACTCTTCAAGATCTATTATCCTCCACTAGCCCCTTCAATGATAAACACATTTATCTTAGAAGGCGTGTTTCACAATAAACACCTTTTGCTAAGCGGGATTATAGAACATATACCCTAAACTTACTTTAGAATGTCCCACAAATCGACACTTGTCAAATCTTGTCCCAAGCTTATCCTTTGAAACCTTTTTCACATAAGTTGGACAACCACTTATCTTAACATACTTAAGATTAGGAATCCTCCCTGTCCATAACTTTTATGGAGTCTTGGGACTGGATTTTGAGGTTACCTTTTCGTAGATATGCAGCCATTTCTAGGACATTATCCCAGAGGGATACTGGAATGTCGGTAAAATAATTATGGACCGTACCATATCTAACAAGGTACGATTTTTTCATTCAGATACATCAATCAATTATTGTGAATCAGGATGTGTCCATTATGAGAAAACCATTTGAGATGATCTAGAAACTTATTTCACAAGTATTTATTCCTTGATCTAATCAAAGAATCTTAATACATTGTCAATTTGTTTCACTTCTGAATTCTTTGAACCTTTCAAATAATTCATACTTGTATTTCAACAAATACATATATTCAACTCTTTGAATGATCATTTCTTATACTAATTTGTTCAATATGCAAAATTAATTTCATGTAAGTCAAGTATACTAAATTTATTAAGTAATATTCCAGTTCTATACAAAACATTATTATTATAAATAGAACAACAATTGTTCTTAATTATAATACCAAGGATTTCATTGTCCAACAATAAAATGGAAATAATATTTTTTTAACAAGAACTGGAATACAATAACAACTTATTGACTTAATAGATTTGCTCGTAGGCATTGCTAAACTATAAGTTTCTATAGCTAATGCAGCAACCTTTGCTTCATTTCCCACACATAAGATTACTTATCTTTGTTTAACTTTCTACTTCTGCTTGGTCCCTTCATAAATCTATATTTATGATAACCAAAGTCGATATCCAATATCCAAGTAGAACCTTGACTTAAAGAAAAATTTATTTTAAATCTTGAACAAAATTGTATTTGTAACCGAAACTTCATTAAGCTTCTTTGGTTAGCCAACGCAAGATACTTCTCGCATTTCTTTCCGGTGTCCGAGCTTATTGCGGTGGAAGCAAGCTCCTTTGCTATCCGTATCGATTTTGTTCTTATTATCCTTTGTTTATGCCTTTCTATTTACCTTCTTTGAATCGTTCTTTCTTTCGGAAGATCCTTTGGCCCCTACCGAAGAATTGATCTTTCTTGGTTGGGAAAGTGACTCTCAACATTTTTCAACATGTTAAGAAAATCGTGAGGCGATATGTAGCTTGTTCATATAAAAATTCACAACAATTGTGAAAGGAGTCCGGAGTGAGTGCAAGATCAAATCTTGGCTCAACTCTCCATCCATGACAAAACCCGTTGTCTAATTGATCAATCAAATTAATAATGTTAAGGACTTTTTTATCATCATTGTAGTGTCATCCGGTCATTCTAGATCGGAAGAGCTCCTTAGATATCTCGATATCTATCGGCCCTACTTTCCTCACCATCAACTACTTGATGTGCGGGGAATATAGTAGGAGCATCCATAGTTTCATCCGATTTCAAGCTCGTTACTCATGGATGCGAGCATGATGCATTGAGCCAATCAGGCATCATCTTGCCACTTTCTAAAAGTAGCAATCTCTTCCTCGGAGGCATTATCTCGCAACCATTCTTTGGGATAGGCGTATTAAGGACATAAGATAGATTTTCAACTATGAGAACTATTCTCAAATTCCTTAACCAATCCGTTTAATTGGATTGCCGTTAATTTAGCATCTAATATGCTTCGCAGATGATAGTAATTTTAGACATTGTAAAATTTCGTAAATGAATTTGTAATTAACAACATTTTAACATACATTCTTTTATTAATTACCAAAATAAATTAGGTCTTGTTTTAAATTGGTATCTCCCACTATTTGCTTCAAACTATATTACCCTCACTTATATAGTTCGGCAAAATCTAATTAAAGATTTGCTAGTGAGAATAAGGATCCCATTTCAAATGTATATAGCCTTGTGGTAACACAACAAACTATATATAAATAAATAGGTAGACAACTTTTGTCAATTATATCAACTATGCAACTCCTTTTCTTTTGCCTCTTAGATTATTTTGATCAAGTGGTGGCACATCCGAATCAAAATTATCCAAGTTAAGTCCGACCTAGCACTCCATATTTTTAAAAAAGAAAAATATCATCCTTGTGGTGACACAACAAAACAATATTGTTCAATTTTCTTTATAAGCATCAAATGTAATAAATTAACATCTTAAATACTTAATACTTGCCTTGTGGTGACACAACAAACTCATATTAAATATTTAATACTCTATTAATTTTATCATGCTAGAAGGCGACGTTCGATATTCCAAATATCTTTGAACGCTTAGGACTTAATATAAAAAATTGAGGGGTTTGTTATTAATTTGTCTCATCTTGTTTAGCGCGCATTTATATATATATATATAAAACGCGTTATATTAATTAACATGCGAGCATGTTTGCATAATATATAATATATAGTATAAGCATGCACATATAGAATACTATATTCTACCGAATTGATTATGGACTTTTATTCTAGTTTGGTTCACTAGAGCCACCAAGTGAACCAAAAGGTCAAACCCCTAGGGGTACAAGAAATAATATTTAAATATAACTATTACATTTAAACTGGGGCTCCATTACAAACGGGTCTTCAAGCGCTCCTTGCTCCTTGATCTCCAATTTTTTAAAATTAATTCTAATTATTCCTATTACAAAATTATTTAAAATAAATAGAAACCTTGATCAGCAGTCAAGTGGAAGTACATAGGAGGGAGATAGAATTTACATTAAAAAAATTAGAGAAGACGAGGTACGCAGACCCCATTTAATAAAACATATACATTCATGCATCCAACTAAAATAAAATCCAATCACATTGGTCAATAGTCCATAATCAATCCCATTTATTATCATACACATCATCATATGCATCAATAAATAATATTCATCTCATGAATAATAAACATTTAATATATATATTGATATCATTTAATGGGCAAATTTAGTTAGTATAAAATCTATTTTTGAATCAAAATAAACTCCTTTATTTTAATCCAAATTTAAATCAAAATAAAACTATTTTATTTTAATTTATCCAATTTTGAATAAAATAAACTATTTTATTTTAATCAAAATCTTTAATCAAAATAAACTCCTTTATTTTAATTAATTATGGAATCAATTCAAGAAAAAAATTCCTTTATTAAAGGAAACACGGATTCTTTTTCCTATTCACAAATAAACTCCTTTATTTTGAATAATATGAAATCTTATTTCATATCTAAATAAACTCCTTTATTTAAGGAAATTAGGATTCTCTTTCCTATTCACAAATAAACTCCTTTATTTTGAATAATATAAAATCTTATTTTATATCTAAATAAACTCCTTTATTTAAGGAAATACAGATTCTCTTTCCTATTCATAAATAAACTCTTTTATTTAGAATAATATGAAATCTTATTTCATATCTAAATAAACTCCTTTATTTAAGGAAAAATAGAATACAATTTCAACTCCAATTAGTTATCATGGAATCAAATTCCAACTCCAATTAGTTAGCATGAAATTTAATTTTAAAATTAAAATAAACTTTATATTTTAATATAAAATAAACCTTTTATTTTAATATTAAAATAAAATTTTATTTTAATAATAAAATTATTAAGAATATATATATATATATATAATAAAAAAAAAAAACCGTTATTATATATATATAATAAAACCATTATATATATATATATATATATATATATATATATATATATATATATATATACTAATTAAAATGCATATATGCTACTTTTTTTTTTTAACATGGTCATGATTACTTTAATCATTACATGCTAATGATTACTATAATCATTACAAGCTAATGATTATTGTAATCATTAAGGTTTTTTTTTTTATATAACATGGTCATGATTACTTTAATCATTACATGCTAATGATTACTATAATCATTACAAGCTAATGATTATTGTAATCATTAAGGTTTTTTTTTTTTATATATAACATGGTCACGTTAAAAGGGAATCAAGTATTATAAAAAATGTGAGCCTGAATTACTAATTCACCTTAATCATATATATATACATGATTCATTACAATATTCGGTAATTAAAAAAAATTTAGGATTATCGAATTTTTAATTTTTTTTTTTTTAATAAATTTTATACAACAAAATTAAGCCCAATTAAATTGTTCTAAACACATATCAATATATATATTAAATTAAAATAATTAATAATTCGCATAAAGGTTTGGCTCTGATGCCACTGTTAGGTTTGTAATATTCATGAACGCAATCAAATTGCAAAAAAAATAAGCAAGCGTGGAAAATCGAGTTTAAAATTTTACAAACCATATACCCGGATCACCCTTTATGCACAATTATTAATTAAACGAAAAATATGAATAAGAAACATACCCTTGAAGATCCGAGCTTCCTCAGGTACAAGTTCACCTCCAATTCTTTTCGTGTTCAACTTGAATCCACCGGGTTTGGTTCCTTCCTTTGATCAACGTTAGCCACCCAAGTGTTTGGCCTCTAGAGGTGATCCACCAAGGAATAATAAGAATTCAAGAAGATGGGGTATTGGCTCAACCCTAGTTTTCTATCTCTATAGAAAAGGCGTACTCTCTCAACTATTGGAATTACGTATGTTGAAAAAGTCAACTACCCCATCACCCATAATAAGACTCCTCTTATTTATAGATGTGGGCAACCCACCTTAACAATTAAGGAATTGGGTTTTATTTAATTAATTAAATTCTTTTAATTAATTAAGCTCCCTAATCTTATTAGGGATAATTAATTAAACTCCTTTAACTAATTTTTCTTCCTAATCCAATTAGGAATAAATGAGAGTACTTATATTAAATTAATTCCTAAACTCTTTTAGAAATTAAAATAATAATAATAATAATTGTAATAATATTAATAAGACTCCTCTTATTAATTTATATTTAATATTTCTAAAATATTAAATAATAAATATTAAGCTATTTAATTTATTCTATCACCATAGATTAAATTAAATATACATAACATATTATTACGATTATGCCATTAACTTCTTAAATAATTATTCTTCCTTTTATGGTGTGACCCTTTAGGTTCTTCATATTAAACCAGGTTGTGAATAAATCAATTAGAACAATTCTAATCTTATTTAAATAAATAAATTAAATAATTAATTTATTTAAATAAATAATATTTATTCTACAATAGGATAAGCCTCCCTAGCGATCGGCGACTTTTAGGATAATCTGATTTCAACATTAATCATAAAAGAACCTTTGAGTAAATAGTTACAAATGACAATTCAATCCTTCCACCATACAATGTCCCAATTAAATATAAGACATGGAATTATTGTCAAGTCTTATTTTATTTAATTATATGTATTTCGATCCTTAAATGCACAACACCAAATAATGCAAATTAGAAACTCCTTTCTAATTTCATTACGCCTTAACCAAGGACTCTTTGGGTTGTCATTTATCGAATCACATAGGACATTTCTCTTCTTTTATTAGAAGTGGTAGATTCTTTATTGATCATATATTATCTACATGTACAACTTGTTATACCCAAGCATACCCTTTTTGATATACCCTAAGGGCTTAAGGAATAAGTCAAAGTATAACTCATCATACACAAGATACTATGATGATCTCAAGTCCAAGGATTACTTGTACTACTATCACTTCTGAGGAATTCCTATTGACAGCAAGTAAAACTCCATTAGGTATTCCTTAGCGAGCCACATTCAAAGTGAACTTATTCTCTAAATAAGCACCTACATACTTGCTTTAGTGTCTCCACACAAATGATCATGAGATCAATCATCCTCATCCAATGAAAGCAAGCAACGTATGTACCAATCTATCCGATTCACTAATCCCCAATTTAGTAATCCAATGATTGGGAACTATTTTAGTTTTAAGCTTTTTAAGAATTTAGATCTCATTAGAATGATCATCATCATTATTCTAAAAGCATTGCTTAAAACTATGGGTTTATCACATATTATAAAACAGCATCATGTAGATAATTAAAAGCCTTTAATAAATTAATACTTTTTATTAATAAATGAATAAGATTGTTACAAAGTATATGCTTTATCATCAAACATGATTGGCTTGTGTGCATATTACTTTCAGCGCTCTCAGACTACAGGAAATGGATGGCGATGAATTTCCACAACTCATCAACTCGGACGCCGTGAAATGATATTATGTCTGAGGTTATCATCAAGCAAACATCCTGGTTTTGAATCATCAAATCACCAGTCATTCTGGTTTTCTAAGCTTTTTACATACTCTTCTACCCCTCAGGGAAACATACACTTCAAACCAGCAGCCTGGTTTTACCTCATTTCAAACCTTTCACTCAATTTCGGTTATCCCCCCAGGGATTGAACCTTTCACACCTGCAGTTTATCCCGAAGACGGGATTAAACTTTTCTACGCTTGTAGTT
The DNA here is from genome assembly GCA_020205615.1 of Panax quinquefolius. NCBI lineage: Eukaryota > Viridiplantae > Streptophyta > Magnoliopsida > Apiales > Araliaceae > Panax > Panax quinquefolius. Next base: position 62,796,972 of record CM035159.1, read on the forward strand.
TGTCCTGAAGACGGGATCAAACTTTTTCACACCTGTAGTTTGTCCCAATCATGGGATCAAACTTTCTTTTCCCCGTAGTATAGCTCGCGCATGGGATTTGAGACTTCTCTTCTTTTGCGAATCGTCTTGAGGGGCGAACTACGTCGACCGATCTCCCTAATGCCGAGAAATCGAGGCAACCATATTCTATATGGCGGTCATAATAATAATAATAAAAACTAAAAAACATTTTTGCCCTTTCTCTACAAAAACAAAAAATAACAAAAACATTTCTACACCTTTTTTCATCAATAAAACTTCTACACCCATTTACCCATTTCACATTCAGCGTTGAACCTCTTACACGAGTGTTGAACTACATGCAGACTGATCTCCTCTTCAATAGGAGTACGTGGCGACCATTTATGGTTTGGTCTAACCCCTACCGAACACAAATACTTGTCACACTGCGATCTGGGATCAAACTTCAATCCACCACATTTCGCCGGCTGGACAAAGGGATGGAACTACCTAACCTCTCCTCACAAATAGGAGATTCGGCGACCATCTAAGTTGCAGTTGTGCCTCGAAGAGCAACACCAATCCATAAGAGATGGAATTAATTAGGCTTCTCACAAATAGGAGTATTGGCGACCATCTATGGTGCAGTCAATCTCAGAGAGGAAAAGCCACACTCCTCTCCATATTTCCATGCAGAAACTAGTCCCAAGACACCAAAGATGGTAGGGATACATACAGATCCATTATCAATTCTAAAAGATCCTGCGACGTCTTAATGTCCACACATCAAGGATGAGTTCAGAATGCATCAAGATCACAAGCCTTGAAGAAACATGCAAATATTAAGCAAGTATCAAGGCACAACTGAAAGGGAAGTAAATCAAAATATATTTCCTTGCCATATATAATACTGTTTGATATATACAATATGTGTTGTATATGACAAAATGGCTAAGCTAGTCTGTGCAGGAAAATACAAGTCTATCTACGGATCTGTGTGTATGCGGACTATCAAATCTAATATAGCATCCCACTCTGAAGAAGGAGGTAACGCTGTCTCTCTCTAATAGACCTGCGTCTCTCCCATCAAGAGCTGTAACCATCAAGGTCCTAGCCTGATCTCTCTCAAAGGTCATCAGATGTAGACTCTACTCCAGATACTGTGCTGAATGCTGAATCACAATAGCACTCGTAGTGGGAGAATCAATCACAAATGCTGGCAACCCAGTAGTCAAATCCTCCTCGATGGGAATATCAGCCTCCTCCATAGGCTCCTCATCATCGGACTCTATCCCCTGCACTATGGATACTACCGCAGCCGATACAGTCTCTGTCTCCATCCATGCGGAATACTCAGCAGAACAACCTAGATGGCTGATAAAAAACTCAGCTAGATCACGCTGATCCAAACATGCATACAACCTGGATCTATCCTCTGCTGATAAGTGGCGAAAAGTGAAGCGCTGACTCGATGGCCCCTCAAAAGGATGGAAGTCCTGGAACTGGTCAAACTGACACATCACGGCCAGTGGGTGGTAAGTGATCATGCCTCTCAAGCCAGCTAGAGGAAGATAATCCATGCCCGAAGCATGAGTGATGAAGCTGTAGGGTGAGCTAAGGCCTGAACACGATAATATAGCAAACGTATCTCCGATCCCTGCCAGGAAAACTGACCAAGATGCAATATCTATACACTCCGCATGTGAGACCCCAGATTTTATAAATAAAGATTTAAATTTCTCGAAATATTTTTTTGAATATTATGGTGTGGATTTGATATAATGTTATAGTTGTGCGTAGTATTTATAAATTTTGCAAAGTATGCAAGTTGTTGTATTATATTCGATTGGTCAGGGAATATTCTTTGTGTCGGGGAATATTTGTACAACGGAACAATCATTGGTGGACCCCACAACGGAATTATTATCGGATTGAGAAAACGACAAAAATATTTTATTAAAAATAACGGCGGAAGTTTTACCGTTAATATTGTTGAACTACTAGGTAGTAAAAGTACAGTAATACGCGTGGTTGCATAGTAGCACACGGTATTGATTATTAATGCTTACGTGAGAAGTCACTTAGTTTTGTTTAATTATTGCTATAGTAATTGTTGCATAGTATCTCACGTTATTTGATTCAATTATTGTCGATATTTTATATAATATTAAATCAATAATTGAAATGACAGAGTTATTAATATTATAAATTGCAATATTAACGATGTCTAGAAGTTCTGCCAAGGAGAGGTTTGGTCACCTAATTATGCTTGATAGGAAAAATCCTTATTGAAAGCCCCTCTTTCTGAGGAGCGACACGGTCGATTAATATTGTGAATTATAATAAAGATGATAAATGTTGTTAAAATTATTAAGGTATTTTTTTTTATGAAGTTTTGCTTATTTTATGGATTCCTATTTACCCATTTTCAAAATAATCGCTAGAAAATTATTTAAAGGTGGGGCCCACGTGTGGCCCCCCATATGTGTTGGGAAATGATTTTGGAAATGAAAGAGTATACGTATGAAAGTATATGTATGTTTTGAGTATATAGTGGAAGAAAATGATATGTGAAAGTGATAGGTGTGTGATGTGTGTGTGAGTGGAAAATGGTGAAAAAGTGGTAGTGTGATAGTGATGTGTAAGAGTGTAGTGAATTTGATTATTTTTTAATCTATGTTGTGATTTTATTGGTTAGTTGATTGACTTTATTGTATTTGGTTGAAGAAATAAATCTGCAGAATTATTTTTCCTTGCACAGTACACTTCCATTCTCCTATAAATAGAAGCTCATTCCTTTATTATTTCTTACGAATTCACTAAAACTCTATAGAGAGAAAATTATAGAGAGAAAGAAGAAAAGATTTCTGCTACTTAACTACTCTTATATTCAGTTCTTTTACGGTAAGGGGTGTTATTCTTTCTTATTCATGAAGAGAACTGTTGTTATTCCATTTCTTATTATTACATTGGAATAACTTTGTATATGCTGATCTACCCTATACTTGGTGACATTCTTCTATTATTTTGTCTTTATTATTCTTTGGAATATCACATGCGTGTGTTTTACATGGGACCTAGTTCCATTATTTATTATTAGGTCTTTATTATTACGTCAAAATATCACATGCGTGTGTTTTACATGGACACGGTTCCATTATTTATTATTCCGTCTTTATTATTACTCGCCGAATATCCTGCTTGTTTTGTGTATTTTACAGGACTGGTTCCATTATTTATTATTCCACACTTATTATTCTGGTTGGAACATCCCATCGGTGTGAATTTCACACGACACCGTTCCGATATTATTATTCTGTTGGAATAACCTGTCTATGCGAAGTACCGCATGCATGGTGATTTCTTTTGTTATTCCATTATTATACTCAATTAGTTAAAATTTTGACTTATATACTCCATGAAATTAGTGGAATATCCTTGATATTTGCGCTTCATCCAGTATTTTTCATGAAAATATTTTTCTGAGCATTCTTGAATTTTACTCTACGAAGAAGTATCATGTTGACAATTTGGATGTTATTAGTACCTGAATAAATTAATTCGTGAACTTGTTTTATTGAACTCTTATATCATTGTCATCATCCTCATGTTTGTATTTTTTTGAAAGTCATCTGTGGCCTGTAGTGCATAGATGGACTTGGTATGATTATGATTAGGATTATTGATTGTAATCATGGTAGTAATGTTACAATTGATGTGATAAAAGTTATCATTGGCCCGTAGTGCATTGATGGACAGTTGTTGGCATGATCATGACCATTGATGAATACACAAATATCCTTGGCCCGTAGTGAATGGAATTTATGGTCGTGACCCTAATGAATATCCTTGGCCGTAGTGCAGGGATGATGTGGATTATTTATTAAGCTGAGTCCCAACGATAAAAGTGATGAAAAACTTTTTAAATCATAAAAGATAGTAGATTTTATCCTCTACTTGACCCTTTTAATGGATTGCTTGATCCGCTGCAGTTAAACTTGATGTCTATTGTATATTATCAGTTTAACATTATTGAAGATTAATGATAATTTATTCTGCATTATCTTAGTCATAATATTTCTTACTGGGCTAGTTGAGCTCACCCTTTCTTTCACCGTTCTCTTGAGGAAATGAGAAGCGTAGGCTGGGACTAGTCGGGAAAGCAGTGATGGTCCGAGATGGTGTCTTAGTAGTCCTCACTATTCTGTAAAATAGTGTGATAATAAATGTAACGAGGACTCTATTTGAGAATGGATATTGTCTAGAAGACAATATTTGTATTTAAACTCACAGTATATGTTTTGTCGTATTTTACACGACTGCTGTATTATTAGTTTGTATTTGAATTTTGTACCATGTATTTGGTAACTCAAGATGGGTGATGTATACCTATTTTGGGGGCGTCACACCGCAGGCTGAAAGGAGTATGACATGGCTATATCATTGGTGAAACAATACCCATGCCATCTGAAAGTGCCAATCGGTCTCAAGTGTGACGTAAACCACACGTACAGCATGACCGAGCTGCCTATCAACACTCCTGTTGGATAAGTGCAGTAGTATGTAGCCGACTTCAGAGTCTCTGCTATAAACATTGGTATGATGGTGTGACCCTCCCTAAGAGCTCTCACAACCATGATAACTCTAATATCCAACTTATCCATGTACCGTGGCATGTAGACACATGACAATACTGATAAGTGCATTTTATATTCATGAATCGATGTCCATTTAAAGCTTAATCATTGTCAATTTCTTGTTTTCATGTTCGTTTTTACTTATTTTGTGTTATTTTATGTGTAGGGTGGTTAGTGTGGCAAGTAGCAAAGAAAGGGAGTCGTTGGAAGCAATATGGGAGCAAGTATAAAGGTTTAGGAAAGTCAGTCTGCAGAACATATGTTCACGGGGCAGCCTAAATAATAACCCCCCCGTCGGAGCGGGGGTTCTTCAGAGTTATTTAACAGTAGCCTAGCCCGTCGAGGCGGGCCTTTTATATGCATATACCCCCGCCGGGGCGGGGGGTGCCGGTTCCTGATACTTCTAGTTTGTTACAAACTCTGTTGGAAGGAGGATTTTAAGCACTTGTAATGTGTTTGGACTCTAATTGACATGGGACTTCGACCAAAACTGGTGTGTTGGATAAATATGGAGCAACAAACATCGTAATCATCATAATACAGAGCAATTATCATAGATTAATTTCAGAATTTCATAGGGATCATTGGAGTGAAGATTTTGAAGAATTTTTATATCGATTGCGGATTAAGGCTAACATGAAGGGTGTTCTGCATTATTCTTCTTCTTAGTCCTATATTTGTAATTGAAATGATGTTATCTTAATTTATTCGGTTATTATTTCATTTATTATGAATTAATTTACTTTTTAGGCTTATGATGGATCTTTAAGTGAAACGATGGTTTTGTAACTTTGATTTCCAGTTTAATAAGCTATTATTCAGTTTATCTATATTAATTTGAGCTTGAATTTATGAATTGCCTAATCAACAGTTCTGAGTGAACTTGTATGAATTCGAGAGAGGAAGTACGAGTCTAGACTTAGTTAATATAGCATGTGTTGTTGAATTTTGTGAATGAATAGAATCTTGATGAATGTTAAGGTAGAGATATGCTTGACGTCGCATGTAATCGGATAAAGAACTTAATCTTAAACCTTCTTTAATTATAATTCACGTAGAGATATAGTGAGTTAGTTGATTAAGGTGTTTAACTTGTTTCTATCTAAATTGTGGATTTAAGTTAATACGGTATTAGTGCATCGAGAGGTGGCTAGTGCTACATTCGTGTTCTTGATTAATAATCTGGGATAGTAAATTGAGCTGGAATAAAGGTTTAAAAATCAGAGTGAAGCTTAGGGTGAAATCTTAAGCCTAATTCTCCAATAATTGTTTGAAATTTTAGTTTTTAATATTTGTGATTGTTTTGAGATCATATATTTATTAATAATTTAGTTTTTATAATTTTAATCATTGTTTTGAATAGTTTAATAAAATTAGGATTAATAGGAAACTGATAATTGTGAGGTTAAATTCTTACTTAATTATCTCTGTGGGAACGATACTTTACTTACACTTTATTACTTGTTGACCACGTATACTTGTTTGTTGTGTGTAATTAGATATTACCCAACAAGTTTTTGGCACCGTTGTCGAGGATAAATTTAGTATAGATTTTAATATTTTACGATATCAGTTTAATTAGTCCAGTTTTACTTAAACATTTTTATTTTTTTTTGTTTTCTTCGTCTTATTTCAGGTTTTTGAAGTGGTTTATGGAAACTCGGTCCAAAAATCCAGACTTGCTTCCTTTTGAGGACGATATTGAGAAATGATTTCAGAGGTTAAATAAGTGGATCAAGGAAACAAGAGAAGAATTTAAAGACTCTGAAAAAGACGAAGCAATGGCTGCTGAATATCAGAGAGCGTTGAGAGATTTTGCTACACCCAAGGTGATTGAGCTGCAGTCGAGTATCACCAGGCATGCTATAGCTGCGAACACCTTTGAAATCAAGCCTGGGATGATTCAAATGATTCAAAATTCAGTTTAGTTTGGGGGTTTGGCAAATGATGATCCGAATGAACACTTAGTCAGCTTTCTGGAAATTTGTGACACCTTCAGGTATAATGGGGTGTCGGATGATGCGGTGAGACTTCGCCTATTCCCATTCACCTTACAGGACATGGCGAAGAGTTTGTTTATATTCTCTACTGCCGGGATCGATAACTACTTGGGAAGACCTCGCATAGAAATTTCTTGTAAAATTCTTCCCACCAGCGAAAACTTCAAAAATGAGGAATGAGATAACGATGTTTGAACAACAACATGGGGAGTCACTGTATGAGGCATGCGAAAGATACAAGGAATTGATTAGAAAGTGCCCGCATCATGGATTGCCTAAGTGGTTGCAGATGAACACATTTTACAACGGATTGAACGAAAAATCTCAGAACTAGTATTGATGCAGCTTCGGGTGGAGAGTTTATGGCTAAAAGTTATGAGGAGGCTTACGAATTGATAGAGACTATGGCAGCTAAAAACTACCAGTGGCCCATGGCAAGAATGACACAAGCAAAGGTAGCTGGAGTGTTTGAAGTTGGATGCTATGTCAGGGGCACAGGCACAACAAGTTACGGTTATTTATGAATTGTGCGTGGGTGAGCATCCTACAGATCAATGCACAATCAACCATGCGTCAGTGCAGTTTGTGGGTAGCTACACATAATTCCACAGAATACATACCAGAATGCTTACAATCAAGGGAATATGAATTATTCAAACTTTTCGTGGAGTACTAATCAGCATCAGCAAGCTCCAAGACCATCATATCCCCCAGGATTCCAGAATCATCAACAACTAGTGCAACATCAAGAGAGAAAATCAGATTTAGAGGAGTTGTTGACAAAGTACATAACAAGCAATGAGGCGGCTATGAAAAATCATGCAATGGTAATGAAATCGCAAGAGATAGCCATCAAGAATCTAGAGAATCAGATGGGACAAATTGCTTTAACATTGAACAACAGACCATAAGGGACTCTACCAAGTGACACTGAAAGAAATCCGAAGGGAAATCATGAACAGTGTCAGGCAATCACCTTAAGAAGTGGAAAACAGGTAGACGGGAAAGGTGCAAAAAATTCAGCTGTATCGAATGACAAAGTTGATGACAACAAAGTGGTTGAAGAAAAAAAGGGTGAGGATAAGCAAAGTGAGAAAACCAAGTTAAATAACAAGCCAATTGTGTATCCTCCACTGCCGTTTCAGCAGAGAGTCCAAAAATAGAAATTAGATAAGTAGTTCGTGAAATTTTTGGAGGTTTTTAAGAAACTTCAGATTAACATCCCGTTTGCAGAAGCCCTAGAGCAGATGCAAAGCTATGCAAAATTCATGAAAGGGATTCTGTCCAGAAAAAAGAAGTTGGAAGATTTCGAGACAGTGGCATTAACAGAGGAGTGTAGTGCGATTTTACAGCGAAAGTTGCCTCCAAAGTTAAAACATCCAGGGAGTTTCACTATTCCGTGCACGATTGGGAATATGGTGTTCAACAAATGTTTGTGTGATTTAGGGGCAAGTGTCAACCTTATGCCATTATCAGTTTTTACAGAATTGGGTTTACCCGCTCCAAAGCCTATGAACATCTCATTGCAGTTGGCGGATAGGTCAGTCACGTACCTGAGAGGCATTGTGGAGGACATATTGGTAAAGGTTGACATGTTTATATTCCTTGCGGATTTCATTATTCTGGATTTTGAGGAAGATAAGAACATCACAATCATCCTAGGGACACCTTTCTTGGCTATGGGTAGGACACTCATCGACGTACACAAAGGTGAACTAACTATGAGAGTCCAAGATCAAGAAATAAAATTTAATGTGTTCAAGGCCATAAAATTCCCTGCGGATGAAGAAGCGTGTTTCAGAATGGATATCATTGACCATATAATCAGCGAAGACATGGGTAAAAGTTTGGGGAATGATCCAATGGAAACGACACTATTGGGAGATGATGAGTTAGATGATCCGAAATTCGTGGACTACTTGCAGATGTTAGACACTTTGCCACGAGTTAGCAGATTTAAAACACCATTTGAACTAATGCACACGGAGGAGAAAGATACAAAAAGGATGAAACCATCATTGGAGGAGCCACCGAATCTTGAACTTAAGCCACTCCCTAAACACCTCAAGTATGCGTATTTAGGCAATTATAATTCTTTACCTGTTATTATTTCTGCTGCACTTAACGAATTGCAGGAAGAAAAGTTGCTGAGAGCGTTAAGGGACCACAAATCGGCTATAGGATGGACAATCACAGATATCAAGGGAATCAGCCCATCCTTTTGCATGCATAAAATTCTAATGGAATATAATGTAAAACTGACAGTGGAACAACAAAGACGGCTCAACCCAATCATGAAAGAAGTAGTGAAAAGGAAATACTGAAATGGTTGGATGCGGGTATCATTTACCCGATTTCAGACAATAAGTGGGTTAGTCCGGTGCAATGTGTGCCGAAAAAGGAAGAATGACTGTGGTTCAAAATGATGATAATGAGCTAATTCCAACAAGGACAGTGACTGGTTGGAGGGTTTGCATGAACTACAGAAAGTTGACTAAGGCGGTCCGAAAAGATCACTTTCCTTTGCCCTTTAGCGATCAGATGTTGGACAGATTAGCGGGACACGAGTACTACTACTTATTGGATGGATATTCGGGTTATAATCAGATCGTCATCGCTCCTGAATATCAAGAGAAGACTACATTTACATGCCCATATGACATATTCACATTCAGGATAATGTCGTTCGGTTTGTGCAATGCACCTGCTACCTTCCAGAGGTGTATGATGGCCATCTTCTCGGACATGGTGGAGAAAAATGTGGAAGTCTTCATGGACGACTTCTCTGTCTATGGGGATGATTTTGATGCATGTTTGGAAAATTTGGTAATGGTCCTACAAAGATGCATAGACACGAATTTGGTTCTAAACTGGGAAAAGTGCCACTTTATGGTTAAAGAAGTTATAATTTTGGGGCACAACGTTTCGGCTCACGGACTAGATGTGGATAAGGCAAAGTTGGAAACGATTGAAAAACTTCCTCCACCAAGTTCAGTTAAGGAAATTTAGAGTTTCTTGGGACATGCCGGGTTTTACAGAAGATTCGTTAAAGACTTCTCTAAAATTGCAAAACCTTTATGCAATCTTTTAGAGAAGGATGCGGTTTTCAAGTTTGATGAGGAGTGTAAAGTGGCATTCGAGCTATTGAAGAAGAAATTGACTACAACTCCCGTAATCATCGCGCCAGATTGGAATATGCCCTTCGAGCTAATGTGTGATGCTAGCGTGTAAGACCTCAAATTTTGTGAAATGAAAGTATTCAATTTTCTTATAATTATTATTTTATTTAGTAAATGGTTAAATTGAGAAAGGGTTAAAGTTAAGGGTGATATATGAAAATTTTGCAAAGTATGCAAGTTGTTATAAAATATTCGTTTGGTCGGGGAATATTCTTTTTATCAGGGAATATCCGTACGATGGCACAATCATTGGGGACCCCACAACGGAAGTATTGTCATAGTAAGAAAACGGCATAATTATCTTGTTATAAAAATAACGGCGAAAGTGTTACCGTTAAAACTATTGAACTACCCGGTAATAAAAGTACAATAATACGCGTGGTTACATAGTAGCACACGGTATTAATTATTGATGCTTACGTGAGAATTCACTCAGTTATACTCAATTATTACTATAGTAATTGCTGCATCACATCTCTCATATTATTGATTCAATTATTGTCACAGTATCATCTTCATAATATGTTATATTGTTAAATCAATAATTCAGACAGCAAAGTTATTCATATTATTATTTGCAATATTGACAATGTCTAGAAGTTCTGTCAAAGAGAGGTTTGGTCACCTAATTTGCATGATAAGGAGAAATCCTTATCGGAAAGCCCCCTTTCACAGGAGCGACTGGTTGTTAAATATTGTGAGTTATAATATTAATGATGAATAAGTTCGTGTTGATTAAAGATGAAATTGATAGTTCTATTATGTTGGAATTATTAGTGTTAGTGAAAATCGACATTTATTTCGATAATAATTGATGTCTGGAGGTTATATTGACCAATCGGGTAATTGCTTAGGATAAATGAGCAATTAATTGCTATTAATTCACATGCTTATAACTATGTGCTCACATGTGTGTACTATTGATTCATGATGATTTACTATTAGGGGAGTTGGTGCAAGATTGATAATACTTGCATGAATAAGTTTAAAATGGAGGTATAGTTGAAGGTCTTTATACTATAATTAATTTTTTCACATGTTTAGAACTATTGAGTCACGTGATTTACTATTGATTCACATGATTTACTATTGGGGAGGTGGTGCAAGTTTGATAATACTTGCGGGACTAAATTAAAATAAAGGAAAAGAGGAAAGTATTATCTTGTAATATTTGAGCCCCAAAAGCGTGCAATTATCGAAACTATATTTTCCTATAAATAGAAGCTCATTCTTCCTTCATTTCTCACCAATTCACTAAAGCTATAGAGCAATTATTATAGAGAGAAAGAAGAAGAGAAGTCTACTACCTCACTTTTCCAGTATCCAATTTTCTTCTAAGGTAAGGGATATTATTATTATAGTAAGGGGTATTATTCTTTCGTATTCATGAAGAGAGTTATTTTCTTTCAATACTCGTAAGGGTTGTTATTCCATTCTTTATTATTATGTTGGAATAACCTGTCTATGCGAACTACCGCATATATGGTGAAATTCTTCTGTTATTCCATTCTTTATTATTCTGTTGGAATATCCTGTCCGTGCGGATTACGCATGACCTGGTTCCATTCTTTATTATTCTATTGGAATATCCTGTTTGTGCGGATTACGCATGACCTATTTTTATTATTTATTATTCTGTTGGAATAACATGTCTGTGCGGTCTATCGCATGCCTTGTGAATTCTTTTGTTATTCCATTCTTTATTATTACATTGGAATAACTTTGTCATGTGGACTCTCACGATGCATGGTGAATGATCCTTCGTATTCATTCCTTATTAAATTGTAGAAATGATCTATCTACGTGGATTACCGCATGGCGGACAAAAATCCATTTGCAGTTTCGTAAATTTTGTGACCCTCAAAAATTCTGGAAAAATTTGAAAATGATAATTTGATGTGTTTTCTAGATTGTGTCCAAAAATGGCGATTTTTGGATCTATAGATTCGGAGTTTTGAATTTTATAGGAAAAGACTATTTTAAAAGTAAACCCTTATAATTCCTTGTGGTTAAATCCAAAATCGGTGAAATTTTTATTGGGAGTACATATATATAACAGGAGTATACACTGTAAATTTCAGAATTTTTGGACAAAAGTACAGTTTATGATAAATGTCTAAATATTTGGCAGTTTTGGCCATGAAAAAAATAGTGAATGAATCTTAAAAATTCTGAGAAAATTATATGTTCAATATGGGACTATATTCTGCTAAATCCCAGGAAAGAAAACTTTTTGGGACTGATTTGTTATTTTTCATGAAAATAGTTTAGTTACGAACATATGAATTAAATATGTTATGTGAAGTTGAAAAATTGGTAAATAGGATTTTATGGCTTGGAAATCCTATATAAGGTATATGTAGATTTTTGATGAGGGATTTGATCATTGGTGATGAAATCTTATGAGTATAGCATTTTTTGAATGATTAAATGCATTATTTGGTAAAGTATAAACAATTAAAATAAATTATTTATAAGTTTAAGAAATGATTAAAATATTGTTATAATATTAATGATATTAGATTATGAGATTATTAAGTGATTGATAACAATTTGGATATTTTTAAACTCTGGATAAATTTAAAGTCTTTAATATTTATCATCGATTTCGTTTGATTAATGCTTATATCATTGTCATCATCCTCATGCTTATATTGTGATGAAAGTTATCTTTGGCTTACGTTCATAGATGGACTGTTGATTATTGGTTTTACAGTTATATATCTTTGGCTTATGTGAAAAGATGGACTGTTGATTATTGGTTTTACAGTTGTATATCTTTGGCTTACGTGCAAAGATGAACTATTGATTGATGAGTATCTTTGGCTTATGTGCATAGATGAACTGTTGATTTGTATGATTATGACCAGGGATCATTCGGTATAATCATGACCTGTAATGTTATAAATGATGTGGTAAAAGTACTCATTGGCCCGTAGTGCATTAATGGACAGTTGTTGGTATGATTATGACTAGGGATTATTCGGTATAATCATGATCATTGTTGAAAACACGAATATCCTTGGCCCGTAGTGCATGGATAATTCGTGGTCATAAAACTAATGAATATCCTTGGCCATAGTGCAGGGATGATTCGATGATGTAAATTATTTATTAAGCTGAGTCTCAGCGATAAAATATTGATTATACACTTTTAATTCGTAAAAGATAGTAGATATCATGCTCTACTTGACTCTTCTAAAATACAGTTGTATGTCTTTGGCCTGTAGTGCAAAGATGAATTGTTAATGAATATCTTTGGCCATAGTGCAAAGATGAATTTATTAGTATGATTATGAGCAGGAATTGTGATTTTGTATAACCATGATTTTTGATGTTTCAGGTGAAGATAGGTGATGAAAACTATCTTCGATCACAGGTGCTTGAAGAGGAATTTAGAATCACAATTATGATTATGAGTTATTCATATGATTGTGGACAGGAATTGTTGATTGATGTTACAGGGATAAAACATTATTTGTGGACTTTTTACATGGAGAAGATAATAGATCTGATGGTCTATTTGACTCTTCTAATGGATTTCTCGTTCCGCTACAACTATGGTTGAAAAGTTTTATCATCTACCATATGTTCTAAATCTCTAATATATTACTGATGAAGGATATTGATGATGTAAATTATCTTTAGTCATGATGTTCTTTACCGGGCTAGTTGTGCTCACCCTTTTTGCTTCACAATTCCTTTCGTGTAATAAGAGTGTATTTGGGTCGGCGAGATAATGAGGAGAATAGAGCGGTGGTCTATAGTATTGAGGTTCTCCCTAAATAGTATAGAAATAATTTTATTGAGAACTTTAGATAAGTGTGTCGTATTGTATACGTCATTTGATATTTAATTTTGGTGAACCGAATAGGGTGAGGTGAACCCAACTTGGAAAGGATGTTTTGCCACTATCATACAAGATGTCTAGTGACATACAATCTCGTGTTATCATAAGACAGGGTTGTGCACATCCACTTGTTGAGTATATCTACGAGCACTACCTATATGATCTTGGAGTTTGTTTAAAATATAATTCTCAATTGGAGACAACAGAGATAATTATATGTCAAGAGAAGACTCACCATTGGAAAGAAGGTGATAGCAATCTTCTTGTTTTTCTTTGGGGTCTTTTGGGTCAACCAAGGATAATTCTGTGGACATATGATATCTATCATAACCTAGACGCATGGTCTCCCATGTACGAAGGGTTCCTTGAGCACTTCCCAAAGATTTTAATTTCTAAAACAGTTTTTAACTGTACTTTTATGTAAAGTACCATTGTAAAGTTGTGGTCGAGGTACCATGAGAGTTACATATATTTGTATTAAAACTCATATTTTAACTATGGTCATATTCTGCACGATAGTTCAACAGTTGTATAAATGAAGTTTGTAAATGATTTTTATAGTGTGATATCTGGCGACTCGGAATAGGTCGTGTGGACCTATTTTGGGGACGTCACATAGCGACTATGTAGTTGGGGTTGTTTTAGGTCAACACCGAGAGAAGGTATTTAATGCCATATATTATGCAAGTAAGACACTCACAGAGACTCAATTGAACTACACAACTACGAAAAAAGAATTACTTGCAGTGGTATATGCGTTTGATAAATTCCGGGCATACTTGATCGAGACTAAGGTGGTAGTTTATACAGATCACTCGGCCATTCGGTACTTGATTTCGAAAAAAGATGCTAAGCCATGCCTTATCAGATGGATTCTCCTTTTACAAGAGTTTGATTTAGAAATCAAGGATAGAAAGGGGCGGAGAACCAAGTCGCCGATCATTTGTCTAGGCTGGAAAATCAGAATAAAAAGGAAGAGGACAAGTGTGTAATCAACGAGTCATTCCCGGATGAGCAACTATTTAGGATAAATACAGAATTTCCATGGTACGCGGACTTCGCGAATTATCTAGTGAGCAACATTCTTCCCCCTGATCTTACAAGACAACAGAAAAAGAAGTTTCTTCATGACGTCAACTGGTATATGTGGGATGAGCCTTACTTATTCAAACAGTTGCCCGAAAAGATGATCAGAAGATGTGTGCCCTACAGTGAAGTGAAGAACATACTGTATGAGTGTCACTCATCTGCGTATGGGGGACATTACGGTAGTGAAAGAACAGCGGCAAAAGTTCTTCAAGTCGGATTTTATTGGCTTACATTGTTTAAGGACGCCCATTAGTTTGTTTAGTGTTGTAATAGATGTTAACGGGTGGGCAACATATTGAAAAGGAATGAGATGCCACTACAAACAATTCTAGAAGTTAAAATTTTTGACGTTTGGGGCATAGACTTTATGGGGCCATTTCCATCATCATTCGGTAATCAGTACATTTTGCTTGTCGTGGACTATGTCTCAAAATGGGTTGAAGCCGCAACACTCCCGACTAACGATGCCAATGTAGTCCTCAAATTTTTGCAAAAGAATATCTTTACATGATTTGGCACGCCGAGAGCTATTATAAGTGATGAAGTTAGTCACTTCTGCAATAAATCGTTTACAGCTCTATTGGCAAAGTATGGGGTCAACCATAAGGTAGCTACAACCCATCATCCCCAAACCAGTGGGCAAGCTAAGGTTTCAAATAGGGAAGTAAAGAAAATATTGGAAAAGGTTGTAAACCCGAATCGAAAGGATTGGTCACTCAAGTTAGATGATGCACTATGGGCCTACCGAACTGCGTACAAAACATCAATTGGTATGTCAATATATCAATTGGTCTATGGTAAAGCATGCCACCTACCGGTCGAGCTACAACACAAGGCCTATTGGGCGATTCAGAAACTTAACTTTGATCAAGCAGCTGTGGGGGAAAAGCGACTACTTCAATTAAACGAGCTCGACGAATTTTGATTTCAAGCCTACGAGAACTCTAAGCTATACAAAGAAAAGTGTAAGACCCCAGCTTTTATAAATAAAGATGAATTTTCTATAAATATTATTTTTGAATATTATGGAATAATTTGATATAATGTTATAGTTGTGGGTAATATTTATAAATTTTGCAAAGTATGCAAGTGGTTATATTATATTCGATTGGTCTGGGAATATTAGGTTTAGCGAGGAATATTAAATACAACTACTCAATCATTGGTGGACCCCACAATGTAATTATTGTCGGATTGAGAAAACAACAAAAATATTTTATTGAAATAACGGCGCGGAAGTTTTACTGGTTGATCTTTGTTGAACTACTCGGTAGTAAAAGTACGATGAATACATGTGGTTGCATAGTAGCTTATACGGTATTGATTATTGATGCTTATGTGAGAAGTCACTCGGTTTGATTCCATTATTGTCATGAATTATTATAGCGATAATGACTTTTTATTTTATTCGTATTATTAACGCAATAAAATAGAAACATCTTTTATATAAAAATGAATACTTTATTAAAGTTATTTTATAAATAAAATATATTATATTTTATTATGCATAGTGTTGCATAGTGTTTTTTTGCATAGTGTTTGCATAGTAAAATGTTTTTATATAAATAGAATATATTATATTTTATTTAAAAGATTTTTGCTTTAAATATGGACCGTCAGATTAAAGTAAATCAACTGGACCGTTCATGGATTAGTTACTATGCATTCCATTTTCCTATAAATAGAAGCTCATTCCTTCATTATTTTCTTATTTAATTCATTGAAACTCAGAGAGAGAAATTATAGAGAGAAGCTATAGAGAAAGTTATAGAAAGAAGAAGAGTATTACTCGCTACTTCACTACTTCTATATTCAGGTTCTTTTTACGGTAAGGGTGTTATTCTTTCTTCTTGAAGAGAACTTACATTATTCCATTCACTATTATTACATTGGAATAACTTTTGTAAAAGTGGCATACCCTATACATAACTTTGTATCTGTGGCATACCCTATACTTGGTGAAATCCTTATGTTATTCCATTGCTTATTATTCTGTTGGAATAACCGATTATCTGTGTTTACCCTATACTTGGTGACATTCTTCTATTATTACATTGGAACATCACATGCATGTGTTTTACAGGGACTGGTTAAAATCTTTATTATTATTACATTGGAACATCACATGCATGTGTTTTACACGGACTGGTTAAAATCTTTATCATTCTGTTGGAATATCCTATCATGTGTTTTACAGGATGCGGTTCCATCTTTATTATACTGTTGGAACATCTGCCGGTGTGAATTTCACGACACTGGTTCCGTTATTATTATTACATTGGAATAACTTTGTCTATCTGCAATACCGCATGCATGGTGATTTCTTTTGTTATTCCATTCTTTATTATACCCGGTTGGTTAAAACTTTGACTTCTATACTCCATGAAATTAGTAGAATATCCTTGATATTTGCGTTTCATCCGATATCTTTTCATGGAAATATTCTTGATCATTCTTGAATTTTACTCTACAAAGCAATATTATGTTGACAATTTGGACGTTAATAATTCTGGATAAAATAATTCTTGAACTTGTTTTATTGAATTCTTATATCATTGTCATCATCCTCATGTTTATATTTTTTTTTAAAGTCAAATGTGGCACGTAGAGCATGGATGGACTTGGTATGATTATGACGAGGATTATTGATTGTAATCATGACCGTAATGTTACAAATGATGTGGTAAAAATCCTCGATTGGTAGTAGTGCATTGATGGACGATTGTTGGCATGATCATGACCATTAATGAATACACAACTATTCTTGGCCCGTAGTGCGGGAATAATTGTGGTCGTGATACTAAAGAATATCCTTGGCCGTAGTAGTGCGGGGTGATTCGATGATGTGGATTATTTATTAAAGTCGAGTCTCGGCTATAATGATGATGAAAAACCTTTTAAATCATAAAAGATAGTAGATTTTATTTTCTACTTGACTCTTTTAATGGATTGCATATTCACCGCAGATTAAACTGGTTGTCTATTGTATTTTATCGGTTTAACATTGTTGAAGACTATTGATAATTTATTACTGCATTATCTTAGTCATAATATTTCTTCTTGGGCTAGTTGAGCTCACCCTTTCTTTCTTTGTTCTCTTGTGAAATGAGAATATAGCCGGGACAAGTCTGGGAAGCAGTGATGGTCACGAAGATAGCATTAGTAGTCCTCACTATTACGTGAAATAGTGTGATAATAATTGTAATGAGGACTTTTGTTTGAGTTTGTATAATATCTAGTAGGCGATATTTGTATTTAAACTCACGGTTTATGTCAGTATTATACAAGAGCAGTTATGTTAATAAGTTGTATTTAAATTACATACCATGTAAGTGGCGACCCAAGATGGGTGATGTATACCTAATTTTGGGGCGTCACGGTTTGATATCGAGCTAAGGGATATGATCCTGGCTAAGATGTGAGAAAAGTACTAGGAGGGAGAGCGGGGAATACCTTCGCTAGTATGACCTACCTAAGTTTATGTGCTATTTTATTGGTCGGTCGAGAATATAAAGATAATTGTTACATGTCAATTATTCTTTTGTTTTGTGGCGATGTCTGAAAATGACATCGAGAATGTTGAGAATAGAATGGAGCATGAGCGATCGTTGATTCACCACATATCAATAATCGAGGATAATGTGCATCAGAAGGCGACAATCCTCATGCGAACAACAACACCGACCAAATGATGAATGATCAAATGTTAGGAGGCTTTATGCAAATTTATGCAACAATGAAAGAGTAGAGCGACTCTGTCCAAAACGTAGGTGGAAACACGGAAAACTCTCGAAGGCGGTCACCGCTAAACAATTCAAGGCTGGGACCACCGGAGTTTAAGGAGAGCCAAAACCATTTTCGCGGAAGCATGGATAAAGTGATTACCAAGATATTTGATGTCTTGGGATGCTCCGAGGAGCAAAAGGTTCCCTTCTTAGCCTTTATATGTTGCGGGAGGTGATTCTTGGTGGGAATCCAGAAAGCGTACTCGACTTTCTTTGTCTTGAAGATATCTTGGGAGAAGTTCGAGGAGGCTGTTCAACGACAAATACTTTCTGAAAGTATTCGCCACATGAAGGAGGTAGAGTTTATCAAGTTGGAACAAAACAATATGGACCGTGTCGCAATCACGAGGCAAAATTTGCGGAGTTATCACGGTTTTCGCCCCACTTGGTGGATAATGAAGAGAGAATGGCGCGAATGTTTTTAAGAGGTTTGAAGTCGGAGATACGTCAACATCTTATTTCTCATAAAGCGTGTTTGTATTGAGATGTTGTAAATAGGGCTCGATTAGTGGAAGTAGCGATAATGAGTCAACGAACTAAAAAAGAAGCGGTAAGCAAAGTTATAATACCGGTGAGAGTAGTCATCGAGCGGTGACAACAAGCATGGAGGGAATCAACGGGCGGATATGGTAACCACCGGTGGTAATCGGGCCAAAACAATAAGAATGGACATTTCAAGAAAGCGGAGATTCAACAATGATGGAAAGACGTCAAACACGGCAAAGACCCGTTGTTAAGGAAGGAGAAAGACCACCTATCATATGCTTCAAATGCGGAGAAGAGGGACACATCAGTCCGAACTGTGCCATGCCGTCCAAAGCATGTTATAATTATGGAAGAGAAGGTCACTTAGCTCGATTTTTTGTCGCCATAGAAGACAAATTCAACTAGGATGGAGGCACAAAAGTAGTCCCGTAAAAGTCAAAGCCGGTAGTGTAAGGGAGAGCGTTTGTTGTGACCTCCGGAGAGAGCAAGGAACCCGAATGAGGTCATCACGGGTAAGCTTATCATAAACTCTAATGAAGTCTACACTTTATTTGATACCGGTTCTACCCATTCTTTTATTTCTCCTACTTGCGCTCATCGATTAAATTTGACTCCGGAGAAATTAGACTTTGACTTATCTGTGGAAACTCCGTTGGGAGAAACCTTCATTACATCCTTTGTTTATAAGTCTTGTTTGGTTCAAATCGGTACCCTCACATTACACCGTCGATCTTATTTCATTAAAAATACTTGCATTTGGCGTGATTCAAGGGATTGATTGGTTAACTACTTATCATGCAAAAATTGATTGTTTTCGTAAGGTTGTTAGCTTTCATATTCCTAATCAACCTATTATCTTAATTCAAACGACCAAACCATTAAAATTAATCACGGTCATCTCAAGCCATAAAGCTATTCGTTTATTGAAAATGGATGTCAAGCTTTCTTAGCTCATATCATGATTTAAACAAAAATACTTGAGTTTTGAGCGATATTTCTATTGTTAATAAATTTCTGACGTATTCCAGAAGAACTTCACGGCCTACCCCCAGGCGTGAAATTGAATTTTGTATCGACCTTGAACACAGTACGAAACCTATTTCCAAAGCCCCTTATCGAATGGCTCTATTGAACTTCGTGAGTTAAAGACCCAATGCAGGAATTGTTAGACATTGGCTTTATTCGCCCTAGTACTTCTCCTTGGGGTGCTCTCTGTTTCTATTCGTGAAGAAGAAAGATGGGGAGTATGCGACTTTGTATTGATTATCGGGAGTTGAATCATGTCACCATCAAAATAGGTATCCATTGCCGCGTATTGATGACTGTTTGACCCGATTGCAAGGAGCCAAATTCTTTTCAAAGATTGATCTTCGTTAGGATATCACCAATTGAAGATTAGAACCACGACATTCCAAAGACGGCTTTCGGAACTCGATGACGGGCATTATGAATTCCTAGTCATGTCCTTTGGATTGACTAATGCCCTCGCCGCCTTCATGGATATGATGAACCGAGTATTCAAGGAATATTTAGATCACTTTGTGGTCGTCTTTATTGATGACATCCTTATTTATTCCAAAAGCCGTGAAGATCATGAGCAACACTTGAGGTCGACACTCCAAAAGCTTCGTGAATATAAGCTTTATGCGAGTTGAAGAAATGCGAGTTCGCTTGAAGAAGTAGCATTCCTTGGGCACGTGGTATCAAGTCATGGAATATCATTGACCCAAGAAAGATTGAAGCTATTCAAAGTCGGGAACAACCTAAATCGATGGCCAGAAGGCACGTAGCTTTCTCGGTTTATTTGGTTATTATCGGAGATTCGTGGAAGGATTTTCTCGAATCGCTACTCCATTGACTCGGTGACTCGAAAAGATACAAAGTTTGGTTGGAGCGAAGAATGTGAGAAGAGTTTTCAAGAACTCAAGAGGAGACTTATTTCAAAGACTATTCGACAATACCATCGGCTCGGAGGATTTGTCATCTCTGATGATGCTTGAGCAAAGGGTTGGGATGTGTTCTTATGCAACATGGAAAAGTTATAGCCTATGCCTCATGACAACTCAAAGAATATGAGAGGAATTATCCTACTCATGATCCGGAGTTAGCGTTTATTATCTTTGCACTTAAAATTTGGAGGCATTACTTGTATGGGAGAAAGTGGAGATCTTTACGGATCATAAAAGCCTCAAATATTTCTTCACTCAAAAGGAACTCAACATGCGACAACGACGTTGGCTTGAAGCATTGAAAGATTATGATCATACCATCCAATACCATCCCGGAAAAGTTTAACGTGGTAGGCGATGCATTGAGTAGAAGATCGTATGCAATCTGAGTGCGTTATTGTCAACACAAAGGCCCATTTTGTGTGACTTGCAAAGGATGGAGATAGAGTTAAAGACTCGAGGGACGCATGTGATGATAGCGAATATACAAGTAGAACCGACTTTAATCGATAAAGTTAAAGTCGCTCAAAGCTACTGGACACGGAGGCGATGCGTATGAGGAAGAAAGTGCAAGAGGGTGCTATCTTAGGAAGCAAGAATCGATGAAGAAGGAATACTTGAGTCAACTCCGGACTTTGTGTTCCTAACGACCGATTTAAAGTATAATATCATGATGGAGGCGCACAACACACCATTTGCAATCCATCACGGGAGTACCAAAATGTATCATGATATTCGTCATACATTTTGGTGGAGCAATATGAAGAGAGAGATAATATTTGTTTATCTCAAGGTGTCTAACTTGTCAACGAGTTAAAGCGGAGCATCAAGTACCAAAAGGTCCATTGCAACCACTTGAAATTCCAGAATGGAAGTGGGAGCACATTACCATGGATTTCGTTCAGCACGGTCTTCCTAAGGTTTCTCAAGGCATTGATGCGATTTGGGTCATTGTTGATAGATTAACCAAGTCCGCTCATTTCTTACCGATCACGAGAAACTTATACACTTGAACGTCTTTGCTCGTATGTACATAAACGAGATTGTAAGATCGCATGGTATCTGCCGGTATCCATAGTTTACGATCGAGACCCAAGATTCACTTCACGATTTTGGGTTGGTTTGCAAAAAGCTATGGGCGCAGACTTACGATTTAGCTCGGCATATCATCCTCGGGCCGGACGGGACAATGGAGAGGACTATTCAAACTCTTGAAGATCTATTAAGACTACGTGTTCTTGATTTCAAGGGAGTTGGGACAAGTTCTTACCATTGGTGGAGTTTTCCTACAACAACAGCTTATCAAGCAAGTATTGGCATGGCTCCATTCGAGCGTTGTATGGAAGAAAGTGTCGTTCTCGGTATCTTTGGGATGAGGTGGGTGAAGCAACGTTGTTGGGGCCGGAGTTGGTACGTATGACTACGGAAAAGATTCAAACGATCCGACAACATATAAAAACCTCACAAAATCGATTAAAAGAGTTATCTTTGATCTTCATCGAAAGGGACGTGGAATTCGATATAGGAGATCATGTATTGTTAAGAGTTGCTCCATGGAAAAGAGTTACAAGATTTGGAAAGAGAGAAAACTTAATCCTCGATTCATCGGTCCATTTTAATCCTCGATCGAGTAGGAAGCGTGGCCTATAGACTCGCTTTACCGCCAAATATGTCTCGTGTTCATAACGTTTTTCACATATCTATGTTACGTAAATATGTGAAAGACCCGAACCATATTATTGAGTTCGAACCGGACGAAATAGCGGAAGATTTGACGTATGAAGAGGTTCCTATTCAAATTTTGGATAAGAAGGAACATATTCTACGCTCCAAGGTTATACCTCAAGTCAAAGTTTTGTGGAGGAACCACGATGTTGAGGAAATGACTTGGGAGTTAGAATATGAAATGAAATCAAGGTATCCTTACCTCTTCGACATACCAGTGTACGCACCCTAATTTTGAGGGCTTAAATTTCATAAGAAGGGGAGTTGTAAGACCCGACTTTTATAAATAAAGATGAATTTTCTATAAATATTATTTTTGAATATTATGGAATAATTTGATATAATGTTATAGTTGTGGGTAATATTTATAAATTTTGCAAAGTATGCAAGTGGTTATATTATATTCGATTGGTGGGGAATATTCAGGTTTAGCGAGGAATATTCATACAACTACTCAATCATTGGTGGACCCCATAATAGAATTATTGTCGGATTGAGAAAACGACAAAAATATTTTATTGAAATAACGGCGGAAGTTTTACCGTTGATACTGTTGAACTACTCGGTAGTAAAAGTACAGTAATACATGTGGTTGCATAGTAGCACACGGTATTGATTATTGATGCTTATGTGAGAAGTCACTCAGTTTGATTCCATTATTGTCATGAATTATTATAGCGATAATGACTTTTTGTTTTATTCGTATTATTAACGCAATAAAATAGAAACATCTTTTTATATAAAACAGAATACTTTATTAAAGTTATTTTATAAATAAAATATATTATATTTTATTATGCATAGTGTTGCATAGTGTTTTGCATAGTGTTTGCATAGTAAAATGTTTTTATATAAATAGAATATATTATATTTTATTTAAAAGATTTTGCTTTAAATATGGACCGTCGATTAAAGTAAATCAATACGGACCGTTCATGGATTAGTTACTATGCATTCCATTTTCCTATAAATAGAAGCTCATTCCTTCATTATTTTTTCTTACGAATTCATTGAAACTCTACAGAGAGAAATTATAGAGAGAAGCTATAGAGAGAAAGTTATAGAAAGAAGAAGAGTATTCGCTACTTCACTACTTCTATATTCAGGTTCTTTACTACGGTGAGGGTGTTATTCTTTCTTCTTGAAGAGAACACATTATTCCATTCACTATTATTACATTGGAATAACTTTTTGTAAAAGTGGCATACCCTATACATAACCCGTATACACTGGCATACCCTATACTTGGTGAAATCCTTATGTTATTCCATTGCTTATTATTACATTGGAATAACTTTGTATATGGTTTACCCTATACTTGGTGACATTCTTCTATTATTACATTTGGAACATCACATGCATGTGTTTTACAGGACACTGGTTAAATCTTTATTATTATTACATTGGAACATCACATCGTGTGTTTTACACCGGACTGGTTAAAATCTTTATCATTCATTGGAATATCCTATCTGTGTGTTTTACACGGATGCGGTTCCATCTTTATTATTCTGTTGGAACATCTGTCGGTGTGAATTTCACGACACAGTTCCGATTATTATTATTCTGTTGGAATAACTTTGTCTGCGCAATACCGCATGCATGGTGATTTCTTTTGTTATTCCATTCTTTATTATACCCGGTTGGTTAAAACTTTGACTTCTATACTCCATGAAATTAGTAGAATATCCTTGATATTTGCGTTTCATCCAAAGATATCTTTTCATGGAAATATTCTTACGATCATTCTTGAATTTTACTCTACAAAGCAAAGTATTATGTTGACAATTTGGACGTTAATAATTCTGGATAAAATAATTCTTGAACTTGTTTTATTGAATTCTTATATCATTGTCATCATCCTCATGTTTATATTTTTTTAAAGTCATACGTGGCTTTGTAGAGCATGGATGGACTTGGTATGATTATGACGAGGATTATTCGGTGTAATCATGGTAGTAATGTTACAAATGATGTGGTAAAAATCCTCGGTGGTAGTAGTGCATTGATGGACGATTGTTGGCATGATCATGACCATTAATGAATACACAACTATTCTTGGCCCGTAGTGCGGGAATAATTGTGGTCGTGATACTAAAGAATATCCTTGGGTAGTAGTGCGGGGTGATTCGATGATGTGGATTATTTATTAAAGTCGAGTCTCGGCCTATAACTTGATGATGAAAACCTTTTAAATCATAAAAGATAGTAGATTTTATTTTCTACTTGACTCTTTTAATGGATTGCATATATTCATTGTGATTAAACCGGTTGTCTATTGTATTTTATCGGTTTAACATTGTTGAAGACTATTGATAATTTATTCGCATTATCTTAGTCATAATATTTCTTCTTGGGCTAGTTGAGCTCACCCTTTCTTTCACCTTTGTTCTTCGTGAAATGAGAATATATTTGGGACAAGTCGGAAGCGAGTGATGGTCACGAAGATAGCATTAGTAGTCCTCACTATTACGTGAAATAGTGTGATAATAATTGTAATGAGGACTTTTTGTTTGAGTTTGTATAATATCTAGTAGAGCGATATTTGTATTTAAACTCACAGTTTATGTCGTATTGTACAAGACAGTTATATTAATAAGTTGTATTTAAATTCTGTACCATGTAAGTGGCGACCCAAGATGGGTGATGTATACCTAATTTTGGGGGAGTCACAAAAAGGTCAAGAAATGGCACAACCAGAAAATCATGCATAGAACATTCAAGCTGGGGCAATCAGTCCTATTGTTCAACTCACGGTTAAGGTTGTTCCTAGGCAAGCTTAAGTCAAGATGGTCGGGACCATTCACCATCAAAAGAGTTTTCTCTCATGGCACCGTTGAACTCTACAGTAGGAATCCATTGGGAACGTTTAAGGTCAATGGTCAACGGTTGAAGCATTATTGGGGTGGCGAATCTAACACGGATGTCATCGCAATCACATTATCCGACGTACCATAAACAGGGAGTAGTCAGGCTGAATGACTTAAAATCAAGCGCTAATTGGGAGGCAACCCAATCGTACATTTATTTTTCTTATTTTCATTCATAACTGTCAAATTAAAGTTCAGCATAATTAGTAATATATAATAAGTTCATTAAGTAGTTATTATATTATATGATTCTTAATAATCTATCAACCAAGCTTGAAATGATTAACAATTATCTAACTTTTATGTTTCATGGCTTGCAGGATATTAAAATGTCCATTAAGTGGAGTAGCATGAAGAAAAGAAGAGCAAAGAGTTTAGTTTGCAGAGTGCATGCTCGCCAGGGCGGGGGTCCCCCAAGTCCAATAACAGATTGCACACCCGCCGCGACGGACTTCCTAAGCTTGTTACCCCCCGCCGGGGCGGGGGTCCTGGAGCTCAACATATAGTTTTTCGGCAGTTACTCCTAACCCACTTCACATCTCCACTACTTCTAAAATCCCCCACAACATCCCTTCCATTACACAGACTTCTCACCCATGATTCTTGCAACCCCAATTTTTCCTCACATAAACTACCCATCCCCATTACTTCTCCCCACCACTCCAATCCATTACCCCATTACTTCACACCACCATCTCTATATATTCACACCCTCATATCCCAATTTCCTCACAACCTTTCAACTACATCTCACAAGGCTACGAATTAGGGCTTTCAGTGCAGCAAGTGTATAACAACTGAAACTTAGTGCTTTGTGTTATAATTCCTCACTTCCTTGTACATAATAGAGGAAAATCTTTAAGTTTTGTGGAGGATAACCTTCTGTGCACACCAAGTGTTTGATAGTTAGTGTGAACCAAGTTTGGGGGGAAATAGCAGGGTTACAGACCACTCAATTCCATGGCGTCTCAACCCACGTCAAAACGACAAAGGGGAGAAAGTTCAAGGCCCACTCAACCGACACGGACCTTTGATCGCCGTAAATTCATAAGTGCCACCGCCGCCGACCGATACGACTATATGGTGACGAAAGTTGTTAGACCGGAGTGGGGGTTGGCACCGGATCATACAACAAATTTATCAGAAAGGGTGGAACAAGTTCATTAAGGAACCTGAGCCCGCCGTTGTCAACATAGTTAAGGAGTTTTATGTGAACGTCGTGGACAAAGCCTCATTCAACGCTTTTGTGCGGGGTTGATTAGTCTTGTTCAGTGCCGATACCATCAACACCTATTATCAGTTATGAGTACCTCGATAGTGCCAATATGCCCACGTACGTGATTTCTATCTGGACTATGAGGCTATACTCAAAGAAATAACTAAGCTAGGAACAACATGGATCAAGGGTCGGAAAGGAGGCACGGTTTTTCATAGCAAGGATCTCAGTCGGTATGGTAAGATATGGTATGCTTTCTTATGTGCAAAATTGTTTCCGTCCCAACACACATCGGACGTGACCAAAGAGAAGGCACTCCTTCTATATGTGATTGTGCAAGATTTCATAATTGATGTCGGGGCCATAATCTATTTTTCCATTCGCCGATGCTTACGAGGAAACTTTTCAGGCGGCTTGCCACACCCATCACTCATATGTGGGTTGTGTCGCCAAGCTGGTGTTAGATGGTCTGATGATGAACCCACTCAGATGCCGCTTCAGCTAATAGATTCCAGAATAATAACGCGGTATTCGGTGATTCCCATCCTAGAGGTCTAGGTTTTATTTTTCCATCGGCTTCAGAGGATGAAGTTGACGCTGCAGAAACCTCGGAGGATGAGGATGTGACTATGGGAGAGCAAGGAGCAGAGGCAGAACAACAATCCGATGCCATATCTAGCCCTAAGTTACTTGCATTTCAACGTCAAATGGATGAGCACAACAAGGCAACACGACGGGAGATGAGGCAGCTCGTTGTTAGGCAAGACCATATGTTCGAGGCTATGAATCTCTCATTCACATCATTGAACATGACGCTCCAAAGTTTAAATCCTAATGTTCAATTTCCATATGAACAATCGGTCCCACTACCAAGGTTTCCACCAAGTGACTCGGATGAAGAAGAAGAACAACCACCACCACAGACTTAGGCGATTACAAGGAAGTCCTCATTTTTTTATTGTTATATCTACACAATGAGGGCATTGTAATTCTTAAGTTTGGAGGATTTAATTTCATGTTTGCATGCATAATGTCATTAGTTAGGTTTGCATTTATTATCGCATTTTAGTTTTGCATGTTATTTGCATTTATGTAAGCATATAGTTACATAATAGCTTAGGTGCATAGATAGTTTAATTATTTTTGTTATTTCTGCATTTTATTATGTTTTGTTTGCCATATATCTAAAAAAAAATTAGTTAAATATTGTGTTTGCATATGTCCAGCAGTGTTGTAGTTCATTTTATTTTGGGTCAATGAAGAGATTGAGATTAAGTTGATAAATACAACACTAATTATTAGAACCTTGATGTAGTTTTGAATTATGACTCGGATCTTGTGCTTGTTTGAAAATGGTATAAAAAGGGTAACACGTAATAATGTCTGTGTTTACTGATTAGTTTAAATTAATACATAAATAGTTTC
This sequence comes from Panax quinquefolius, assembly GCA_020205615.1. NCBI lineage: Eukaryota > Viridiplantae > Streptophyta > Magnoliopsida > Apiales > Araliaceae > Panax > Panax quinquefolius. The sequence goes on from CM035159.1 coordinate 62,825,183, forward strand.
TAAAGGATAATGCTAGTATAAATCTTAGAATGATAAGAATAGGCAGTGAAGACGATGAATTAGACAAGAACTTAAGTTTGGGGGAAAAGGTAGGGTATATAAGCTTCAGAAAAAAAAGAAAAAAAAATAATATCTAGTTGAGTCTTGTGGTGGGTTGAGAAAAAAAAAATACTCCCCATAAACACGAGTGTGAGATGGAGCGTAAAACACACTCACCAACCATCTATCTAAAAAAAATGAAGAAAAGATGAGAAATAAAAGCAAAGAGCCCTCGTCAATGAAAAACAAAAGAAAGAAAAGAAAGCATGAATACCCTATTTGGACCCCTAATCTTGGTAATTGTTTGATTTTAGTTGGAACTCGTCTATTTTTGAAATTTTTGAGTTATTCTGTATGATTCCTAATAAGAAATTGATTATATGTTGAATTTGAACTAGAATCAGTTAACATAGATGTTGCTCACACACGCACTATATCAGTGATGACGGTCTGAGATGCAAGAATTGATGAGAAACTATTGAATGGTTTAGATATGAGGTGTTGAAATGTTTGCTTGATCTTCTTGAGGCCGGTGGAATATTTTTGAATTTTTGATACTGTTGTTGGATTCGTAATCATATAGTTAGATATATTACATCTCATTGCATTGCATTGCATAGCATGTAGTTTGTTTTGTGCTCGAGGACTAGCACGATTTAAGTTTGGTGGATTTTGATAAGTGAATTTTATATTCTCAAATCGATGTCCATTTCAAGCTTAATCGTTGTCAATTTCTTGTTTTCATGTTCGTTTTTACTTGTTTCGTGTTATTTTACGTGTAGGGTGGTTGGTGTGGCAAGTAGCAAAGAAAGGGAGTCGTTAGAAGCAATATGGGAGCAAGTATGAAGGTTTAGCAAAGTCAGTCTGCAGAACATATCCCCGCCTGGGCGGGCCTAAATAAGCCTAACACCCCCCTATCCAAGCGGGGTCTTCGTGAGTTTTTAACAAGAGCCTAGCCATGGCCAAAATGAGCCTTTTCTATCATATACCCCAAGGGGGAAGTCTTGGTTCTGATACTCCTAGTTTGTTGCAAACTCTGTTGGAAGGAGGATTTTAAGCACTTGTAAAGTGTTTGGACTCTAATTGACATGGGACTTCGACCAAAACTGGCGTATTGGATAAATATGGAGCAACAAACATCGTAATCATCATAATATAGAGCAATTATTAGAGATTAATTCCAAAATTTCATAGGAATCATTGGAGTGAAGATTTTGAAGAATTTTCATATTGATTGTGGATTAAGGCTAACGTGAAGGGTGTTCTGCATTCTTCTTCTTCTTAGTCTTATATTTGTAATTGAAAGGATGTTATATTTAATTTATTTGGTTATTATTTCATTTATTATGAATTAATTTACTTTTTAGGCTTATGATGGATCTTTAAGTGAAACGATGGTTTTGTAACTTTGATTTCCAATTTAATAAGTTATTATTCAGTTTATCTATATTAATTTGAGCTTGAATTTATGAATTGCCTGATCAACAGTTCTATGTGGACTTGTATGAATTCGAGAGAGGAAGTACGAGTCTAGACTTAGTTAATATAGCATGTGTTCTTGAATTTTGTGAATGAACAGAATCTTGATGAATGTTAAGGTAGAGATATGCTTGACGTCGCATGTAATTGGATAAAGAACTTAATCTTAAACCTTCTTTAATTATAATTCACGTAGAGATATAGTGAGTTAGTTGATTAAGGTGTTTAACTTGTTTCTATCTAAATTGTGGATTTAAGTTAATACGGTATTAGTGCATCGAGAGGTGGCTAGTGCTATATTCGTGTTCTTGATTAATAAACTGAGATAGTAAATTGAACTAGAATAAAGGTGTAAAAATCAGAGTGAAGCTTAGGGTGAAATCGTAAGCCTAATTCTCCAATTATTGTTTGCAATTTATGTTTTTAATATTTGTGATTGTTTTGAGATCATATATTTATTAATAATTTAGTTTTTATAATTTTAATCATTGTTTTGAATAGTTTAATAAAATTAGGATTAATAGGAAACTGATAATTGTGAGGTTAAATTCTTACTTAATTATCTCTGTGAGAACGATACTTTACTTACACTTTATTACTTGTTGACCATGTATAATTGCGTGTTGTACGTAATTAGATATTACCCAACAAGTACACACAATAGCAGTACATCCACTCTGGCCAAACGCCAATGATCCTCCGGTGTGATGAAATTCCCGGAATGTCGTGTATAACTATCCTCAGAGCCAAATCTGTCAAACAGAAAACGTTGGGATATAACGTGGTCAGATGTGAGCTTATCTTTCACCACCCTACGCCTCAATCCAGTGAAGGTCATGAACTGCCTACTCATGTCTTCAATCACCATATGCACGTAAGGTCTGTCCAGTGGCAGCATCGTCAAACGTGCATACTCCTCCAGAGTAGGAGTCAACTCCTGGGTCCCAAATCGGAAAACCTGCCTCTCCGATACCCAGTGCTCCAGCATGCCCCCCACAAATCCTGTGGGAACCTAAAACATCAACAGGGTCATAGTATGCTGCAACAGACGATCTACAGTCACCCTGTCTAAAGGTGACATACTATCATACCACGATCGCATACCAGATGCCACCAATAATGGTGGGGTATGATCAATACTGGCTAATCGTCAAGAAGACATTTATGCGGCCGTAATCATAAGACCATCCAGGTCAATCTTTGAATATCTCTCGGACATACATACATATGCATAACATAATAACATGCATGATACAATAGATGGCAATATGATATAGGGAATGGAAAACTATACATACATTCCTAAGTATATCATCATCTAATACATCTCTGTACAGCTAAAATACAGGGAAATGGGGCAAAACTGCCCTACATCTAACAGAGGCCTATCAAAAGATATAGCGAGAATAGGACAAAGCTACCCAATGTCTAACAGAGGCCTATCAAAAGAGATAACGAGAATGCATCAAAAGAAGACAATGGTGTCAATGTCTACATCATCAATCCTGTCCACCTGATATAACTCCTCCTGAGTCATTGGATCTCTATTCACGGGGATGTCAGGCCTATACAATGGAGAATCTGCACCGGCAAAACCATATGGGTCACCTGAGAGGCCAGCGCCAGAGCTGAAAGGATCAAAAGTATCTGCCTCTGAAGGATCTCTACCCAAGTGTCGGATAAAGAAATGTGCCCAGTCCAACTGCCGGGTTAAACTGTCTATCTGTGTCAAATGAGTCGGATCTCGGACACAAGTTAACCAATCCGTCATCATCACGGATCCTGGAACCATATCCCCCATGAACTGAGTGGCGCGGGTCTAGGCTCTAATGGTACGAGGGAACCACTAATGCTGGAATATCTCCCGAGTGCAGGGACCCTCTGATAATGTAAAACTGTAAACACCCAACAATGGGATATCAATGACGGGTGACTGCGAAACAAGCCAGTAACGCCTGGCAGGAGGTAAGATCGGAATACGAATCTCTCCTGTGGTGCTTCTGATAGCCTCTAATAAACCAAACGCAGAGAAAAATCTCTTCATGCTTTCCATTTTCGATTACTTGTAAAAGCATTTATACACTACTACAAAACAGTAAATAGACAACGCAGAAAAAACGTTGTGGTTTCAGTCAAAAAAATATCGTGGTTAAGAGTGTCATCTATTTGACACCCTTATACAACGTTTTTAAAACGTTGTAATTAAGCACAATACACAACGTTTTTTTAGAAAAAAAAACGTTGTAAATTTATTTTTCAAAAATTAACAAATGCTTAAAAACGTTGTAGAAGATATGATTCCACAATATTTTTTGGATAAAAATATTGTTTTGTATATCAGACAACGTTTAGGCACATTTACATAACGTTTTAAAAATGTTGTAGATTAAAAAAAAAAAGAAAAAAAAATATTGTGGTTCACCTGCATTACCAATGCACCTGCAATATGCTAATGCCATGATATATAGCTAAAAGGTCTAAATTCTCATTTAAATTTAAAGCCAAAATGTATCAACCATTCAAAATACATCCCAATAATACCATTCGTTTACAGTTTCAAAATGCTTTAGTAAAATACTACAAGCTGAGAAACAATTACTACGTTACAAAACTTTCTTCCAAGAGTCCCTAATTTATAAAATCATTATACATTGTCAGGCCAACCTTGAATGGCAAACCACCCTATTCCTTCTGGAAGAAAGAAGGCACAAGATCTGTATGTACAGAGAAGAGCTGTGTATCCAAGAAAAGTTGTTTCAATGTCCAAGGAGGAACATATTAGCATGTTTCTCAGCTTCCATACCACATCGCATAAGTAAGTAATAAACTAGGTGAGACATGCTCAGAAACAATTAAGCATACAGTTGCACAAGAATAAACATTATTCACAAGTGGTACCAAAAAATAAAAACTCGCAAGGAGTGGGAGGGGAAGAAAAACAGGAAAAAGAACATTCAGTTTCACGAACAAGATTAAAGAGGCAAGGGTATACCTTACACTTATCAATGCTCACAAATTCAACATGTTTCCCACCAGATGGCGTGGTACTTGTTAGCTTGGGTATTCCAACCAGTTCAAGAACATCTGCCAATTTGGCCCCACCCCAAACAGCTGAAAGGATGCATAGAAAGATATTATCTATTTTTTGGTAAATGAACATAAAATGATTAAACTTGCTGTAAATTTGGACGATTGAGACTTCGACGGAAAATAATGCAATCAATAAGACTAAGAGCCTGCACAACATCCTCTTTGACACTTTCTGTGGCTGTAGCAGTCAAAGCCAACACTGGTGTACGTGGAAACATCTGTTTCAAGATACCCAGACACTGTACATGTTTCCCTGAAGTGGTTAACATTGACCGAAAGAAATTAAAAGCCAATAGCACAAATTTGAAAGCTTCAAAAAGCCACAACCTGATAATCTGGTCTAAAATCATGTCCCCATTGGCTCACACAATGAGCTTCATCAATTACAATCCTATCAAGTGACTCACGAGCATAAAGGCTTTCCAAGTGTCGTAGCAGAACATCACTCCTGCACTCAAATGTCAGTTAAATAGCACAATAAAGTTAAAGTGTTATAAATCAACTTTGCATCAACACATAACATATCGCAATATTACTTCATATAGTAGAACGTGGTTTTTATCTTTAAAAAGGATTCCTAAAGAAGAAATACTATTATACAACACGTCATCAAATCTTTTTTTATCTCATATTCAGTTCAAGTTATCATCTAGCTACACCATACAGATTGTAAAAATATCTGTATTATAATGTTCATTCCGAAGCATACTCGGGACATACCAAAAAAAGTACCTGCTACTCAAGACGCTGTCAAAATATGTTCAGAAATAGCTCTACAGCTCGAAACCAGTGTTTTAAGACTAGGGGATGCTTATTGTTATATCTACAGGTTAAGTATACCATAAGGTGTCACCAGGTAATTCATACTTACTCTGGATAGTAACGAGACAATGTGCAGTTTTTATCTAGATTGTTTACTACTCCCTGCAACATAATCGTTTCACAGGTGTAAACAGGACTAATTTTTAAAAATACTGAATGCACAAGATATTTGTACATGTTCTTAAGAGGTTTTATCTTCTTTATAACAAAGAGGTATACCTGTAGGGAAATTAAGTCTTCATAAAAAGTTCTGATAGTGTGGTTCAACATTATGTCTCTTCTGCAAAGGGAAAGCCAAAATTCAAGACTTAAAGGAAGTTCTAACAATTCCACTTCAAGAACTAAGGAACTTACGCATCCAAGAAAAATCCAGCATCACTTAAGTATTTGACACTTGCATTTACTGGTAGATAACTGGTGAAGTTATCACAGTGTAAAAAGACTGCCAACCCCCCTGCAGAGCACCCTGAAAGCAAAGCCTAGACAAAAAATGAAGTCAAAAAGTATATTAAGCACACATAAAGCTAAATATATTCTAGTACTTGCTTCAGTACTTCAGGCATACATAGGTCCTTCAGTAATATGTAGCAACAAATCCTGAAAGATAAGCCTATTATGATAATATGTAGTAATAATTGCTGAGGATTATGATAATCCTACAATCAGCTGCAATAATTGCTACAATCCTTGAACTATTATTAGACTCTAATAATATTTGACTGTTCATTTATATTTGACTGTTCATTTATTTTATTGATTATAAGTTTACAACAATTTCTTCAATAATATTTGACTGTTCATTTATTTTATTATTAGACGCATAATTGCAATAATTGTGATTATATTTGACTGTTCATTTATTTTATTGATTATAAGTTTACAACAATTTTTTCAAATTTCTTCTTCCCTGTTCCAATTGTTATCTTGTATTCGGTGGATTGTATAGCGCTCATTAGGAGGGGTAGGGGTTGTTCCCCTGGTAAGCTGGGGTTTCTTGGTTTCTTGTTTGTTTCTATCACCAGTACGAGCAAGGTTCCACGCCCTTTCAGGTGTTCTTTAAAATAAAACACTCGTAAAAACAAAAGTAATTAATGCAAAATAAAAAATCACAATAAAAAAAATAGGCAATCAAAGCTTGAAGATATGCTTGAGACTTCCATTTCCATGAATCTAAGGAAATCAGATGCAATGTCATATGCTTTACTAGTTTTTGCGAATTCTTATAATTTTGGTAAAAATATCCCAGCATCCTACTCATTAAACTTTTTGCTTTTGTGCACAGTAAGTAAGAAAGGAACCTTTGTTTCTCATTTTCATTGTTAGACTCTTTTATCTTAGTAAAATGATTTTTACTCACCCAGTGAGTAAAAATCCTGGCTAATCCTACAATCAGCTGCAATAATTGCTGAGGATTATGATAATAGGCTTATAGTTCAAGGATTATCAGCTGCAATAATTGCAATAATTGTAGTAATAGGCTAATAGTTCAAGGATTATTATAATCCTACAATCAGCTGCAATAATTGCTGAGGATTATGATAATATGTAGTAATATGTATCTGATCAAAGAAATATACATAATCTCATACTACTATTTTGATTCAAATCCTGAACAGAAACAAATGAAAGTACGAGTGTATGACATGAAATGAAAATATACACTAAAGTATAGAGCTTTACCTTTTTTGCGTAGCTTAGACCCTTTGGAAGAAGATCAAGAATAATTGCTTACCAAATCCTTTGTCCTCTGAAATAAAGCAATGATGTCTGTTGTTCATTTCAAATATATTAGTAAGCGGTACAAGTTTTAAGACGATCATATGACTTCCTGTCTCATAGAACAATGACACCAGTCAGTCCAAAGGAGGAGTTGAGCTTTTTAATGATATTTAAGAACACAGTATTCAAGAATTTGAAAGACCATATTGTGGAGGTTATAAATGTAACTAGAAAACAAAATGTGATGGTAATTGGAGAAAGTCAGCAAAAATTTACCCCGTTGTCAAATATAGCATCCCCAGCAAATGAGGCTCCATCACAATACCTAATCTTTACACGATTCCATTTAAGGATTTAATGTTAATTAATTTGGCATTTATCAAGGAGTATATAAGCTAGGTCGACATATCACATATAATAACAACAAAGACAGAGGAGGCCTATTTGAAATAATCCTAATGGATGAATTTAAATTATTTTAAATACATTCAGACGCTGATATATAAAATCATATTACAACGTGTCTTCCACATTTTTTACATTTTACAACAGTTTGTCCATATGTTATTCCACATATTCTAATTCCATGCATTTATCCACCTTCTAACAACATAGATGCAACAGATATCAAACTAACTAACATCATTATCACATAACTTGTCATAATCAAAATTCAATAGAAATGTGTATATATTATTACCCTGTAAACAATCACAATTCTCAGCTTCCTTGCGAACAACATCGAGAACAGAATCGATCAACTCAGCACCTTCAGTATAATGTCCTTTCGCCCAGTTATTACCGGCACCAGAATCGATCGAGAACAGAATCGATCAACTCAAGAGTCTTATCATTTTTCGCTTAGCTCTATCTTGGTAATCGATTCTGGCAAAATAGAGAGTCGAATCCCAACTGCAATTGGGGGAGGGGAATCAAATGCATCTAAACACTAAAATTGGGGAAAACCCTAACCTAGTATAAGAACGAATTGACAAAATCAACACTAAAAATCGAAAATTTCTCAATTTGGTACAAAATAGGCCAAGTAAAAATGGGGGTAACCATAACCTATTATAAGAATGAATTAACAAAATCAACTAAAGAAAAGGAAAATTTCTGAATTTGGTCGGTACTTCACAGACATGAATCCAAGTAAGGAACGCTGTGAAATTGAGACCAATTAAAACCCTAAACATATAAAAACAAAAGAGGAGTTCAACAAAATCAATGTGCGTAATTTAGGAAACTCAACAAATAACTGCGAAACCCTAGAACCAGATAAATTAGTAGTATAAACCTGACAATGTGGGGATCCCTCGAAAGCATACGCAACAAGGAGACTTCACGGAGAGTGGTGGGAGAGACTCCTTCATCGTCCTCGTGGAGTCTCGTCTTCTTTAGGGCTAAAGATGAGAGGAAGACAGTCGGTGCCAAGTACTTGAACCCTATCAGTCTCGTCTTCTTGTCTTTTTCATTTAACCCTTGCTCCGTGTTTTTTAGATACTCTCCGTGTTTTCATTTAACCCTTGTTCCGTGTTTTGTTAGATACATAACGTTTTAAAAAAAAACGTTATCTAATTAAAATTAAAAAAATATCTTTTTAAATAGATAACGTTTTTTCATACATATTTACAATGTTTTGTTAAAAAATATTATGAAAAAAATATCATAATTTTTTTTATAAAAACGTTGTTGTTTAAGTATTGTCTATTTACTATTTTGTAGTAGTGATATCATTTTATGTCAATCCATCGTAATGGAAAATATGAAGAAATATGTGCACATGCGTAGTTAAAATTAGCATGCTATCCTGTATTACAAACAGCTAACATCCGTTTTGTAGGATAAAATTCTTAAAACGGATACATCACATAGCATATAAATATTTATACATTCCCTGAAACTAAACTACATAAGTTTTTGTAGGGAAATAATTTAGCCTGTTACCCGCTCAAAATCCAAAAAGGCCACGAGCCTACAACCAATCATGTCTTCTTCTGACCAGTCTAATCCCATTTCTCGAGAAGAATTTGACGGATTAAGTAAACAAATTACAGATTTGGCTGTCCTGCTTAAAGAATTGCATCAGTCTACTCAGGGCTCAAAGATGCCTACACATATAGAATCCTCTATACAAGAAGGAACACAAGGTTTGGATAAAACAAATCCAGAATCTCAGTTGGATACGACCAATAAAGACCCTAAAAACACTCATCTCAAAGGAGATCCAGACACCGGTGATATCAGAAAGAAGGTCCTTCAAATAGAAGAAACTATCCGTTCTCTCAAAGGGATTGGAACACACAGGAGTGTTTCGTATGCTGACCTTTGCATATTCCCTGGTGTTCATTATCCAGAGAAATTCAAAACCTCTGACTTTTAAAAGTATAACGTATTAGGGGATCCTTACACACATTTGAAGGTATTCATTGGAGAACTTGGATCTTATGCGGAAAATGAGAAACTCAGAATGTAGCTGTTCCAGAAGAGTCTAACTGGAGAAGCCCGTTCATGGTATACCAGATTAGACAACTCAAAGATCCATAGTTGGGAAGAGCTAGCTCACGCCTTCCTCACTTAGTATAGTTTTCAATCTCAGATGGCTCCTGACCGGTACCAGATTACCAAGTTCAAGAAACAGTCTAATGAGTGTTTTAGAGAGTATGCTCAAAGGTGGAGGCGCCTTGCTGCTCAAGTTATTCCTTCTATGACAGAGTCAAAAATGGTCATGACTTTCATAGACATACAAGAAGCTCCTTTCTATGAAAGAGTTTTAGCTGGTATTGGCAAACCATTTTCTGAAATAATCAAATACAAAGAGATGGCTGAGATGGGATTGAAGTCAGGGAAGATTCAAGACCTAGCCGCTCTTAAAGTAGTTGCTGAGCATATCCACTCCGTAACTTATGGAAACAACCCCCGGAGGGTCCATAAAAAGAAAGAGGAGGATGTTTCCTTGATACTACAAGGTCAAAAAGGCCGTCAGAACATGCCTATACAGAGGAGAAACTACTCCCCTTTTCAAACACAGTCTTCAAACCCTCCATTGCCTAAAGGTGGAGAAGCAAAGCGCCCTCGAACATTCACACCCTTAGGGGACTCACTCGAGAGTATTCTTGCTCTTCTGACTACTCAGAAGAAAATCACGCATCTTCTTCCACCAGCCAACCCTAATGGGAGGAGTTTCAATGCTACTCGGAAGTGTGCTTATCATGCCGGGGCACCTGAACATGATACTCAAGATTGTTGGGCCTTGAAACACAAGATCCAAGATTTAATAGACAACGGTGAGATCGTGGTAACCAAACCAGATCAACCTCATGTGCAAGACAACCCTCTTCCTCAACATAACGAAGAAAAGGTCAACATGATTAGTTGGAGCAGTGGACAGAGTTCAAATTTTAACAGTGAATCATCCCAAACCATCAAAGATGGTGTTGACAGATGGGATTACGCAAAGTTCCAATTTTCTATGGAACGAAAGATGAAAGCTCTTTGTAAGCAAGTGGAACAATTGGCAGAACTGGTGATCCATCAGCATCAAGTCACACGCCAGTTAGTCAGCCAGGAACATGCATGTCTCCTTACTTTTGTTATGAATGCTCCATCATCACCTTCAGAAAGCGAAGCACTGGAGGACAAGGTTGCGAAGAGAGTAAGTGCTAAAGCCCATCGGGATTATGCCAATAAAAGGGAATTTACGTACCTGGGCCAACCTATGGAGAAGATATTTTAGATGCTGGTCAATGAAAGAAGAATCACCTCCCTTCTACCTCCAATTAATCCCCGTTCAAGACGGTTCAACTCTGATGGAGTATGTCAATATCATTCACATTCTTGCGGTCATAACACAGAAGAATGTTGGGCACTCCGCCACCTTATTCAGAATCTAATTGACAGCGGTGTCCTGCAATTGGCAAATGATGACACTGTGCTACTCGAGAGTGGGAATACCTGTCCTACCAAATGGAAGGGATTAGTAGCAGTAATATCCGCTGAGGCTGATAAAACTGTTGGGCCATTTCTCATACAAGCAATTCAACTCAAAGGAGCTGACAATCCTTTGAAAGTGGCTGCACTAGAGCCAATTTCTTTACCCTTCAGACCACAGTATCTTGTTGTCTGCTTACACAAAGTCCCATGGAATTATGGAGAAGCTGAAGGATCCATGTCTCATATTACTGCCATAGTGTCGAAGGAAAATCCACTGTATCTTTCTCAGAGGGTGATGAAGCCCGCCATAAAAGCAAAGGGGAAGATTCCCATGGAGAAAATTGAGAAATTCCTCCGCACTATGGGCCATAATGAAGCCAAGGTGGTTATAAGCTTAAGAGAAGCTCCACATCAGATCTCAATACTGGACATAGTTTTCTCTTTCAAGGATCACATGAAGATTTTATTGAAGGTTTTGGAAGAAGCCTACTTGCCAAAATCAGTGGATGTGGAAAAATTTCAACATCTGGTTGATCACATTTTTAACAACAATGTGATATCTTTCACTGATGATGACATACCGCCCGAAGGGACTGGTCATTGCAAGCCATTGCACATTACAGTTTTGTCCTTCGGGTATATGTTACCTGGAGTTTTGATAGATGGAGGCTCATATCTGAATATCTGTCCTTATGACACTTTGGTAAAGATGAACGTCAATCTCAAACGGATCCGAAGTAGCCATACGGTTATCAAAGCTTTTGATGGATCCCGATAAAATTCTATCAGAGAGATTGAGCTGCCAATTGAGATTGGTCCAAATACATTCAATGTATCCTTTCACGTCCTCAAAATAGATTCAGGATATAACCTGTTATTGTGGAGACCATGGATCCATATGGCTGGAGCCGTCCCTTCTACACTTCATCAACAACTTAAATACATTGTCAATAATAGCCTAGTCACTGTCAACGCTGAGCCAGGATGTCCTGAACAAGGAAACCTACCAATCATCAGCTTCAATTCAGAAGTTGAGCCGACCAATTTTCATACTTTGGAAGTGAGCAACACGCAATACCGTCCTATTGGAACACCACTTCCCGTACCCAAGATTTCTGCCGAGGTTATGTCGGCCACTCAAGAAATGATGTCATTGGGTCATCAGCCTGGACAAGGGCTTGGTAAAAATCAGTAGAGTATTAAGCACCCAATTCAAATGTCTAGTCAAACTGGGACAATCGGACTAGGCTATTCTTCCAGTTCTAGTCACAGGAATCCTCATAAGCACAAGCAGAATCCTCAGGTTTCCGCCACACGACGATTTTCTCCACATGCACCTCATGAGATAATACAGTCTCCGGTAAAGGTGCCAACCCATGTTATGGTTATGCTGTTTCCCAAACCAGTACCATTTAAAGCAAAAAAGGTCATGACTCCTGATCCCGAAGTGGAAGAGAGGGAAAGGAAACATAAACATGACATCGCTTTAATGATGTCAGGCATACGCATCATTATCCATGATGAACATACAAACAAATACACCCAGACGATGATTGCCCACATGTTATGGTCACCATTCGAGAAAAGGAGGACGATGATAACCCCTCCATCACTGCAGTCCATCGGGACTTTACCCTCGACAATTGTAGTAGCACTCCATGCATTGGTCGACGAGGGTAAAACGGGCAGAAACCCCTCTGCCCTGTAGATAACTTTAATTGCTTATTTTTCTGTATAGTATTAGTAGTTATTTTATCAGTACATGCTAACACTTTTTTATGATTAAACAGTTTCATATATTAAGTGAAAGCATATTTTATTTCAGGACACTGAATTTAGATGTGTCTGTACTTGCTGATGAGGTGCCTTTTCTCCACAAGGATTGTAAATTTGATGAAAAGTTGGACTCAGACTTGATGGAAATCCAAGAGAACATTGAGATACCTCAGGAGATTAAGGAATGGGTCGAAGACAAACCTAAGCCTAATCTTGATCAAACCACTCCTTTCAATCTTGGAACCTTAGAAAGCCCTAAGCTAATCTAGATTGGTTCAGACCTCACCCCAAACCAACAGAATGACATGGTTGTGCTACTAACCCAATTTCAGGATGTGTTTGCATGGTCTCACGAAGACATGGTGGGTTTGTCCACTGACATTGTCCTTCATCGCCTTTCCATTAAGGAAGGATTTAAGCCAGTCAGGCAGAAGCTCAGGCGATTGAAACCTGAGTGGAGTTTATGAAAGTAGTAGTATGCACACAAGCCAATCATGTTTGATGATAAAGCATATACTTTGTAAATAATCTTATTCATTTATTAATAAAAAATATTAATTTATTAAAGGCTTTTAATTATCTACATGATGCTGTTTTATAATATGTGATAAACCCATAGTTTTAAGCAATGCTTTTAGAATAATGATGATGATCATTCTAATGAGATCTAAATTCTTAGAAAGCTTAAAACTAAAATAGTTCCCAATCGTTGGATTACTAAATTGGGGATTAGTGAATCCGGATAGATTGGTGCATACGTTGCTTGCTCATTGGATGAGGATGATTGATCTCATGATCATTTGTGTGGAGACACTAAAGCAAGTATGTAGGTGCTTATTAGAGAATAAGTTCACTGAATGTGGCTCGCTAAGGAATACCTAATGGAGTTTTACTTGCCTGTCAATAGAAATTCCTGTAGTGATAGTAGTAAAAGTGATCCTTGGCCTTGAGATCATCATAGTATCTTGTGTATGATGAGTTATACTTTGACTTATTCCTTAAGACCCTTAGGGTATATCAAAGGGTATGCTTGGGTATAATAAGTTGTCCATGGAAATAATGTATGATCAATAAAGAATCTACCACTTCTAGTAAAAGAAGAGAAATGTCCTATGTGATTCGATAAATGACAATCCAGTAGTCCTTGGCCAAGGCATAATAAAATTAGAAAGGAGTTTCTAATTTGCATTATTTGGTGTTGTGCATTTAAGAGTCGAAATACATATAATTAAATAAAATAAGACTTGACAGTAATTCAATGTCTTATATTTAATTGGGACATTGTATGGTGGAAGGATTGAATTGTACGGTAACTATTTACTCAAAGGTTCTTTTATGATTAATGTTGAAATCTATATTATCTGGAAAGTCGTTGATCGCTAGGGAGGCTTATCCCTATTGTAGAATAAATATTATTTATTTAAATAAATTAATCGTTTAATTTATTTATTTAAATAAGATTAGAAATATTTTTAATTGATTTATTCACAACCGGTTTAATATGGAGAACCTAAAGGGTCACACCATAAAAGGAAGAATAATTATTTAAGAAGTTAATGACATAATCGTAATAATATGTTAAGTATATTTAATTTAATCTATGGTGATAGAATAAATTAAATAGCTTAATATTTATTATTTAATATTTTAGAAATATTAAATATAAATTAATAAGAGGAGTCTTATTAATATTATTATAATTATTATTATTTTAATTTCTAAAAGAGTTTAGGAATTAATTTAATATAAGTACTCTCATTTATTCCTAATAGGATTAGGAGGAAAAATTAGTTAAAGGAGTTTAATTAATTATCCCTAATAAGATTAGGGAGCCCACTTAATTAAATGAGTTTAATTAAATAATACCTTATTTTAATTAAATAGGGTTACCTGATATCTTTATAAGAGGAGTCTTATATCATATATCAGATATATGCAATTCCAAAAGTTAGAGAGTACGTTCTTTTCTATAGAGATAGAAAACTAGGGTTTGAGCCAAATACCCATCTCTTGAATCTTTATTCTTTCTTGGTGGATCACCTCTAGAGGCTAAACACTTGGGTGGCTAACGTTGATTAAAGGAAGGAACCAAACCCGGTGGATTCAAGATGAACGCGAAAAAGATTGGAGGTGAACTTGTACCTGAGGAAGCTCAGATCTTCAAGGGTATGATTCTTGTTTTTCATATCTTTTCGTTTAATTAATAATTGTGCATAAAGGATGATTCGGGTATATGGTTTGTAAAATTTTAAACTCTGATTTTTACATGTTTCCGCTTAATTTGTGCAATTTGATTGCGTTCTTGAATATTACAAACCTAACAGTGGCATCAGAGCCAAACCTTTATTCGAATTATTAATTGTTTTAATTTGATATGTATATTGATATGTGTTTAGAACAATTTAATTGGGCATAATTTGTTATATTTAATTTATTTAAAAAATTAAAATAAAACGAAACTGATTTTTAAAATCGGTAATCCCGATATTTTTTTCGCTGATCCGCCTTCATGTGGGTCGTGGCAAGGATGTATTCCCGTGTTTTGTCCTTTTAAAGCTGATACATAACAGGATTCATGCTTAATTTATATAATATATCTTTATATAATGGTTATATATATATATATATATATATATATATATATATATATATAGGAGCCCTTCCATAAAATAGGTTGCCACATGAAATCTTGCAACACACCCCTTTTTGGACCGTTGATAAATTGAATTGATGGTCGCGATTAACTTTTCTATTTGATAAGCCAAGACAAAGTTGTTGTGCCTAATTATTTACCCGCATTCTTATTTCTATTTTAATAAGTGAGGCCCACGTAAAATTATATTGTCAAGATAGTTATAAAAGTGAATATTTATTATTAAAATAATCCTACTTAAGAGCTTTCTACCGGCCATTACATTTTTTTTTAATTTTTTTTATTTCTCCTACTTAAGACAAATGATACTGGTGGCATTAAAATAAAAATTCTACTTTAAGACAGTCTGGTGATACTACTGGTATTAAAAATTGAAAAAAATAGCTTATTTAAGACAAATTTTGTCATTTAATCGACAATAAAAAATTAAAAAATGATTTTATTCAAGCAATTCATTTGCTAAATGTGATTCGAACTCGCAACCTCAAACTCCATACACTCGTCATATGACCACCCGAGCACCACGGGCCTAGCTGTTAATTTCAACCAAGGATATATCTTTATATTAAAACTTCACCATCCCCCAAAATCTATATTTCGCATTATTATTATATTACGATTTATTATTATTAATAAGTCTATATAATACATATGGGGGTTTTCTATTTAGAAATAAGTTAATATCTATATTTATTAAGCAATGATTATTAGTAATGATTTTATATATTAAGCAATGATTTTATTATTAAGAAATGATTTTATTATTAATAAAACTAGTGAAGTATAATAATAATGTGATTATCGAATTTATAAAAGTAGTGAAGTATTATTATAATAATAATAATGTGATTGTCAATATTAGAAGTACAGATTATACCAATACTAGTAATCGCATAACATTAAGAGGAATAAGACATATTACATGTTCATTTTCATAAAATAAAAAAATATAGAATGATTAATACAACCGACGCCTATTTTTTGGCTCAGAATCCCTAGCACTCGATAGTGATTTCGCTTATCGTGGTAGTCGGTTTCAAAGCCACAAATTGCACATTTTCGATGAGTCTTAGAAGGAATGATTTTCTCGAGTGCACTATTGAATCTAGATTATTTTTGCGGCCCTTTGTTTGAGAAATATTAGGCGGCAAAACTCTTCTTCTTCTTCCACCTCGCATCTTCATCGTCATTATCGTATCCCATATCATGATTTGGATCTCCAATCGTGCAATCAATGTCGCCATCCGCCGATTCGAAGAATATTCTCATCCGGATCATCTTGGTCAACCAACTCTTTTCCTCGTGCATTGGGTTTAAGAACGCTTTTGTAACCTCTGATCGAAAGCAAGCCGCTTTGCTCACTAATTTCGGTAATCACCCATCAAATGATTATAGCGCATTGCTTGATTTTGTTCAAGTCGCCAGAGATGGAGTTAAAGAGTAAGTCTTCACCATTGCTTTTGTTCGCGTCTCTTGTCCACCGATGAAGGATCATGCCTGGCCGGTATTTGTGAAATACTCTTTGCTATGAAATATCTCAAGATGTGCTCGCATAATTCACCGTGAGTGAGAAAACATTTGGCGCTTACATGTTATCGATCCCGGTTATCGATTGTTGACAACTTCTTTATATCTTCCACCACTTTCGTTGCATTTGCATTATACATCGTGCATAAACCTTAATATCGGTGACACACAACTCACTAAGTTTATGAACATTGTATTTCATGGAATCGACGAATCGACGTTGGAAACGTCTAAACATCTCTTTTGTACACACTTGTGCAAAGATGAACTTCTAAAGATGAACCAAGTACCATAATCCTTTTACGATGTTTTGTTATGTAGTCGGCCTTCCTCCCCCTGATAAACTGTCTTTCTATAGCCTTTTGACTCTGCAAAGACAAAACATAGCATACCATTGATGCATTAACATACTCATCAAAAAGGCATTCATGCTCTCGCTTCTTCCAGTGGTAGTCATTCCGCATGCAAAATATCTCTTTGTATATGCCGGAATCCATTTCGTCAGACATCATACAAACTTCCAAGCCATTCATTGGTATACAATTCATAGGAACTTATCGTAATATGCCAACGCCTTCAAATTCCTCGATGGACAATGAGTTATACACACGATTGTTAAAATCATTTTTTGAACGATGGGTGCTCGTAATAAACATGATGCAATTTTTCAGAAATTTATTGCTAATATGTTAAGAACACAATAAATGATAACTAGAAGGAAGTACCGTGAGTAGCAATAGCATTACTCATGGCTCTGTCTTGATCAAAGTGATGATGGTTATAGGTGCCTTGTAGTCCATGGCTTCAAGCCATGTCCAGTAATACCCAAACGAAAGTGTCCTCTCGTCTCGCCTCGTAATAAAGACAAATCCAAATAATATAGATCGATAATGGTGGTTGAATAATTTGAAATGGAACAAACGGCATGTCATACTTATTTGTCCGGTATGTACTATCAAATGTCACAACGTCTCCGAACCGTTGATACATAAACCTTGATCGGGCGTCAACCCACAAAATACAAGCTATGCGGTTGTTTTCACCGGGTTTCACTCGGAAAAAAAATTTGCTGGCACTTCCGGATGCAAGTTTGTTTAAATGATTGACAGCAGCTTGTGCATCATTTTCATCTGCAGAATCACGCCTTAAATCTCGCACCACATTCTCAACATTGGCAATAGAGAAAGGAACATTTTGCAAACCACCTTCCATTGTGCTCAAAACATTCATCATCTTACTAGGACCAATATCGGACTTATTTAAAGTGTCAATTAAATTTCTTGCAACAGGAGTAATATTTCTGTGTGTCTCTATCAAATCTACTTTGGTGGGGGTCACTAAGTGATGATTGTGCTCTAATTCAACAGTAGAAATACGCCAATTATCTTCTTTCTTATTGTGGACAACATATATTCTAGCTTTGCACATTGTTCGTCTTATCGAGTCTCTCTGTCAAGTTATTTTATTACTACTATCTTCATCATCAGGTAAACTCTTGCCAACAATTGGTGTACCGACTTTCTTACATACATACTGCTTAGATCTGATATCATTCGTATTAGCATGTTTATGACTAGTTGCAATTCTAATCTCAAATCCATTTTTACGAGCATATGATCTATAAAAATATTCAACCTCTTCCAACGTACAAAATAATTGACCAACGTACAGAATAATATCAGATTTATTACTTTCAACTTCACTGACAAATTCAGATGTATTATATGACATTTTGAAAAATTTACTTGTGAATAATAGTGATGAATTTTACTCGATCAGAACTTCAACTTGATTTTCTGAAGTGAAAGTGGGCAACCAGATGAAACAAATTATGAGTAAAGGTGAAAAGAGAAAATAATATCAAAGAACAAATTCGGGTTCATGGAGAAGAAGATAACTTGAGAAAATAGCAGCTTCCTAGACAATATTTAAAGGTAAAAGACCAAATTGATACAAAATCGACTTTATAATATAATAATAATAATAATGGTAATAAACTAATAAAAGTACATATGTTATAAGCATAATATGATATGGAGCGGCTTTATACTCAATTCGTAATAATAATATAATAATAATAATAATCGAATAATTATAATAAAATATTGAGAAATTTAATTTAGGGGGAAATGGACTGTTTTAAGATATATACAAATCCAAGGTAAATTAAAACAGCTAGGCCCGTGGTGCTCGGGTGGTCATATGACGAGGGATTGGTGCTTGAGGTCGCGATTTCGAATCTGTTCAGCAGCAAATAGTTTGGGACACCGATTTTTTTTTTATTCATGCCACAATGACAGTTGATCTCACCGTGTCTTGTTTACATAAGTTAAAGCGTAGGATGTTGCACTCTATTGGATGCTTTTTTATTTATTTTTTTATTTTAATTTGCTGAGTCATCATTATACAATGGAGAAAAGAAGATAAAAAAAATTAAAAAGGCTAAGCCGATTTGTCGCATCTACATTTGAAAAAAAAGAAAGAAAACTTTTGCAGCATAATATGCATTGATAAGTACTTTTTCTGCCATGTTGACTACTTTTTCTGCCACATCGCCTCGGGAAAGAACACCTGCAAGCTCGGTAAACTAAAAAGTAATGACCCATAACAGTATTAATGTTTGAATTTGGTCCTAAAATAATTCATGTACCGGACTTGCATGAGCTTATTTAAACGTCTATTGAGAACACATGTTGTTCAAACTAAAGTTCACTTGCCAAGCTAGATCAAACTAAAAATAACAGAGAGTATAGAGGGAGTATTTCGGAAGATTTTAATGCATGAAAATTTCAACAAGTTGAACCTACCGGATTCCATTTATTAAATTTCAAGATACCAAGATTTTAATGTAAGATATTGTTATAGTCATTATTGTTATTTATCAGAAGATATTCCATTTGTTCATTTTTAATTGTTTTCATTGTTGTTATTATTTTAGTATAATAACAACAAAATAATGCAAGATTTATAATGATCACTTTATATTTTATTAAAGAATGATATTTATTTTAATATATTAATTAGACTAATTGGACATATTTTACAAAAAATAAGAAAAAATATTAAAGGGATAATAATAAATATAGATATTAACTTATTTCTATTTTAACAAATCCAAATAAAAAGAAAACTTTTGCAAAGATAGCATGCATTGATAAGTATTTATTTTATTATTATTTTCATTTATTGTTTTTATTTTATTCCAAAGGTACTCAATTGTTCACTTATTGTTTTAATTTATTTTTCTTCTTATTGTTTTTGTTTTTAATAGTTTCTTTTTTACTAGTTTTTAATGCATGTTAATATTATTACATTATATACATGCATGTTATTATTGCATTTACATGTTGTTCAGCTTTTTAATGCATGTTAGTGTGTATTATTATTCTTGTCATTTTGCAAAGATGTTACTTTCAACTTCATTTTGTCATGCATCTTAATACTAATATGGAATTGATGTATTTTTTTAGGTAAAAGATGGATAGTTGGGAATATGGGCCAATTGATCCAAGTGTTCGCATGATCAACAAGATCATGTATCGATGACATATATCATGGGAGAGATAGGGAAAACTAGGCTCAAATTCAATATAACCGATCGTAAATATAATCAGCTGGTTTTGACAAAAGAACAAAAATCCTTTTAGATAAATGTGGATTTGGAGTATTTAGTTTTCAAGGTGTTGTACACCAAACTGATCTTGGTCGATATCCGCCTTAGTCGAGAGATGGCGCCCGGAGACCAATACTTTTCATTTAAAACTGTGGAGAAATAACAATCACGTTAGAGAATGTTCACTTTATTTTTGGGTTTAGGTGGTGGAAAGCCTTAATTGGGTCCTCGCTTTGTCACCAATTTGAATTATTTTAGGGATTGTTTTGGAGATAAATTAGCTGGTGAATATTTTAGTTCAAAAAAACGCAGTGCAATTTCATTAGTGTGGTTGCACGAACATTTTAATAAATGTCCCGAGAATGCAAGTAAAGATGTTGTAGGGCGACACACAAAGGCATACATGTTGTGGTTGTGTGGGGCAATATTATTCCCTAATAGGAATAGAAATAGTGTGCACCCACGATATATGTCTTTTATTGCCAACGCTGAAGATTGTGTAACTTACTCTCTGGGCGCCATGGCGGTGTTAGCATATATTTGTATGAGATCTTTATATCCGCTACTAGGAAAGGAGTTAAATACATTAATGGTTATGTTACATTGTTACAAATTTGGGCTTATGGAGTGTAAGTATTGGAAAGCCAAACCCTTGGCCACAATCATCCTTATGGTTACCTAGGGCTTTAGCATGGTCCTATTTTGCGACCCACAGCCATTACTGGTAGACGTGAGAATCCCCATCACCATTTGTCATTTTTACCGAGGGGAGTTAGATATTAAGTCATGTGGGATGTGGTTTGGCGGCCTTACATAATGTGGGATGATGATATCGGTGAATTTAATTTTGAAGGCGTGTTGTTGGGATCTGGTGGGGTCCCCTTGATCCACTTTGATATTGTGGAATTTGAGATCTTTGGGAATAGTGTGATGAGATAGTTCGGGTTCATGCAAGGCATACCATCAATGACTAAAAAACCACGGTGACCTTAGGAAGGAAAAAAGTTTAAATTTATTGATGTCGAGGATTGCATGGCCTTGAGAGGGAATATATTTCGATGTGGGAGGCATACATGGATCATCTCGAAGGACAACAAACTGAAATTTTGATTATGTCCCAATAGATGATTACATGGTGCGGTATAGGAAAATTACACGTTGAAAAATCCACCAAACCTCGATGTGTAAATGACGACCACGACAGTTGTTATGAGCCTCGGGCCATTTACAACCTGTTACACCTTATTCAAATGGTATAAAATTATATTCTTCTTTAATAAATCATGTATTGGAGTAAATACTTAATATTACATTTATTCATATTTATTGTTAATAATATTTGTTTGTGTTTATCTTACATGACAGGTTGAGAGTGCAAAGTCGTTTAAGCAATGCCAATCATGTTTGATGATAAAGCATATACTTTGTAAACAATCTTATTCATTTATTAATAAAAAGTATTAATTTATTAAAGGCTTTTAATTATCTACATGATGCTGTTTTATAATATGTGATAAACCCATAGTTTTAAGCAATGCTTTTAGAATAATGATGATGATCATTATAATGAGATCTAAATTCTTAGAAAGCTTAAAACTAAAATAGTTCCCAATCATTGGATTACTAAATTGGGGATTAGTGAATCCGGATAGATTAGTACATACGTTGCTTGCTCATTGGATGAGGATGATTGATCTCATGATCATTTATGTGGAGACACTAAAGCAAGTATGTAGGTGCTTATTAGAGAATAAGTTCACTGAATGTGGCTCGCTAAGGAATACCTAATGGAGTTTTACTTGCCTGTCAATAAGAATTTCTGTAGTGATAGTACTACAAGTAATCCTTGGACTTGATATCATCATAGTATCTTGTGTATGATGAGTTATACTTTGACTTAATCCTTAAGACCCTTAGGGTATATCAAAGGGTATGCTTGGGTATAATAAGTTGTACATGGAGATCATGTATGATCAATAAAGAATCTACCACTTCTAGTAAAAGAAGAGAAATGTCCTATGTGATTCGATAAATGACAACCCAATAGTCCTTGGCCAAGGCAAAATGAAATTAGAAAGGAGTTTCTAATTTGCATTATTTGGTGTTGTGCATTTAAGAGTCGAAATACATATAATTAAATAAAATAAGACTTGACAGTAATTCCATGTCTTATATTTAATTGGGGACGTTGTATGGTGGAAGAATTTGAATTGTCACGGTAACTATTTACTCAAAGGTTCTTTTATGATTAATGTTGAAATCTATATTATCTGAAAAGTCGTTGATCGCTAGGGAGGCTTATCCCTATTGTAGAATAAATATTATTTATTTAAATAAATTAATCGTTTAATTTATTTATTTAAATAAGATTAGAATTATTATAATTGATTTATTCACAATAGGTTTAATATGGAGAACCTAAAGGGTCACACCATAAAAGGAAGAATAATTATTTAAGAAGTTAATGTTATAATCGTAATAACATGTTAAGTATATTTAATTTAATCTATGGTGATAGAATAAATTAAATAGCTTAATATTTATTATTTAATATTTTAGAAATATTAAATATAAATTAATAAGAGGAGTCTTATTAATATTATTACAATTATTATTATTTTAATTTCTAAAAGAGTTTAGGAATTAATTTAATATAAGTACTCTCATTTATTCCTAATAGGATTAGGAGGAAAATTAGTTAAAAGAGTTTAATTAATTATCCCTAATAAGATTAGGGAGCCCATTTAATTAAAAGAGTTTAATTAAATAATACCTTATTTTAATTAAATAGGGTTACCTGATATCTTTATAAGAAGAGTCTTATATCATATATCAGATATACGCAATTCCAAAAGTTAGAGAGTACGTTCTTTTTTATAGAGATAGAAAACTAGGGTTTGAGCCAAATACCCATATCTTGAATCTTTATTCTTTCTTGGTGGATCACCTCTAGAGGCCAAACACTTGGGTGACTAACGTTGATCAAAGGAAGGAACCAAACCCGGTGGATTTAAGATGAACACGAAAAAGATTGGAGGTGAACTTATACCTGAGGAAGCTCAGATCTTCAAGGGTATGATTCTTGTTCTTCATATCTTTTCGTTTAATTAATAATTGTGCATAAAGGATGATCCGGGTATATAGTTTGTAAAATTTTAAACTCTGATTTTTACACATTTCCACTTAATTTGTGCAATTTGATTGTGTTCTTGAATATTGCTTTGCGGGGTATCATCAGATTATAGTCGCTGAGGAGGATCGTGAGAAAACTACTTTCATCACGCCTTGGGGAACTTTCTGCTACAGACGGTTGTCATTCGGCCTCATCAATGGCGGGGCAACCTATCAGCGAGCTATGATGGGTCTTTTCCATGACTTAATGCATAAGGAGATAGACATCTACGTGGATGACATCATTGTCAAGTCCCGAAGGGAAGAAGACCACTTAGACCATCTCAAAAAGCTTTTCAATAGGTTGCGTAAGTACAACTTGAAGTTAAATCCAGCCAAGTGCGCCTTTGGCGTTAAATCAGGCAAGTTGCTAGGTTTCCTAGTCAACCACAAAGGGATTAAGCTGGATCCCACCAAAATCTAGGCCATCAATGAAATGCCCATTCCTCAGACAGAGAAGGAAATAAGGGAGTTTTTGGGAAGAATCAACTTCATTCATAGCACAAGACTTTACTACTCAAGCTGCGTTATATACTCATCACCAATACATCGCAGGATTCATCATGACAGGAGCTTTTGCTTATGGAGCTATATTTTTCATTAGAGATTACAACACGTCCTTGTACAATGCTTAAGGCTCTCGGCTGAGTAGCAGGAGCAACTTTTAATTTATTATGAGCCCAAACGATGGATTCAATAAGTTCTTGCCAATAACCACGTCCACTGAATAGAAACATTAAACTAAAAGCCCATACAAAATGAGCACCTAGGAAGAAAAGTCTTAGGAATCATTAAATTCTATAAATGATTGTTCTGGTGTATCATGGAAATTCTTTGAAAGGCAAGAATCAAAAAAATTTCTGTGGTGGAACAAAATATCTCTCATTTCCCCCTCGAGGAATTCCTATATAACTTAAGTGACACAATAAAAGCTTTTTCTATTCTTTTATTAACTGATTTATGTATTGGATTCCATCCGAAGAAAGGATTCATCGAAATAATGAGTCGCCATTGATATCGACACATCTGAGATCGCCAAATGTTCGGGAGTTCCTCTATTCAATCCTTGAAAAGGATCTTTCTCATTCTCGAAGAATGAGGGGCAAAGGGATTAATCGAGAAAGATCTCTTGTTCTTATTATAAGATCGTGATTGGATACGCATATGTTTGGTAAAGAGAATAATCTTCTCCTTTGAGTTTGAGAATAATCCAAAATGGAAAGTGGAGGATCTGTTGGGGAAGTAAGAAGCCCCTTTGACATCTCTTCATCTGCAAATAATTCTCGATGTGAAAACACAGAGACAAAGGGCTGATCTAAACCACATGCTCCACCGCTTGTGCGGGCCCCCGTCAATTCCTTTGAGTTTCATTCTTGCGAACGTACTCCCCATGCGGGATCCCAAGCCGATACTTGACACGTTCCCCCTCTTCCAGGTCCATCACAAGGAAAACAAAAACCAAGATTTACTTTTGGATTCTCGAGAAGAGAGGAGCCATGGTGGTCCCCCCCCCCCCGGACCGCCCGGATCCCACGAGTGAATCGAAAGTTGGATCTACATTGGATCTCACCTGAATCACCCCATCTATCCTCCTGAGGAGAAGTTTGGTTAGCAGTTTTATTTCTTAACTCACAGGAACCTATGAGCCCATATTCAAATTGTTAAGGAAGAACTCCTCCATGAAATGGAACGATGAATGTCAGAAAGCATTCCTTACAATCAAAGAGCAGCTGGTTAACCCTCCTGTTTTGGTACCTCCCTGGGATGATGTTCCCCTGTTCATGTACCTGTCCATTAATGATAATGCTATGGGTCGCATCTTTGTCAGCAAAAGAGGCGATAGAGGCCAAGAAGAGCTATCTATTACCTCAAAGAAAAGATTTGACGAAGTGAACACAAGTACACTCTAATTAAGAAGACTTGTTGTGCTTTAGCATGGGCTTCCATGAGGTTACAACAATACCTCCATGGTCACACAACCCATCTCATATCCCGCGTAGATCCTCTCAAGTATGTGTTCAGTAAGCCCATACTAAATTTTTGGCTGTCTAGATGCCAGTTGATCCTACAACAGTTTGATATCGTCTATGTGATGCAAAAATTTGTCAGAGGTCAAGGAATTACGGATCAACTGGCCACCGCACCTGCAGGGGACTTCAAACTGTTAGAAACATACTTCCCCGATGAAGGGGTAATGGCAGTTCAGCAACACCATCAGTACAATACATGCCATACATGGAAAATGTATTTCGATGGAGCTGTTAACACAGAAGGTGCTGGAGCTAGAGAAGTTCTAGTATCCGGTACGGGGGAGCAGTATCCCGTCGCCGTCAAATTGTTGTTTGTCAGCACCAACAACAAAGCTGAGTATGAAGGCTGTATCATGGGGCTAAAACTTGCCCATTCAATGGGCATCAGGCGGTTAACTATCTTTGGGAATTTTGAGTTGGTAATCAAACAATCCAAGGGAATCTATCAAACCAAAGAACTACATTTGCTGCCTTACCATTGGCAAGTTTTACAGATGGCTTTGGAGTTCGAAGAAATCTCCTTTATACACATTCCTCGTAATAGGAATGATTTTGTGGATGCACTAGCAACGTTGGCCTCCTTGATTCACATACTTGACAAGGAAAACATGCCAAACATCACATTTGCCCTGCAAAAGGCCCCAGCTTATGAGAACTATGTTGGAGAAGTATCGGATGAGCTACCTCCCATCCACAACCCTTGGTATCAGCACATCAAGGAGTATCTGCGAGATGGATCTACACCCGCTGAGGTGAGCCCAACTGAAAGAAGGCAGATCCATTGACTTGCTATGAAATTCTACCTGAGCGGAGATGCAATCTACAAAAGAGATGCAGGATTAGGTCTCCTCAAATGTCTGGACGAAGACTAAGCTCAGAGGCTTATGGATGAGATCCATGGCGGAGTATGTGGCCCATACATGAGCGGACCCCTACTTGTTAAGAAGATCCTCAGAACAGGGCATTATTGGCTTACACTCAAAGCTGACTATGATGATCACGTCAAGAGGTGCTATCAATGCCAAATCTATGGAAATGATATCCACGCCCCTCCAAGGGAACTCCACAATATGAGTTCGCCATGGCCCTTCTCAATGTGGGGAATGGACGTGATCGGGCCCATAGATCCCAAAGCCAGTAATGGACATCGATTCATATTCACCATGATCGACTACTTCACCAAGTGGGTAGAAGCAACCTCCTTCCCCAGGGTTACCAAAAAGTCATCATTGCTTTCATCAGAAACAATGTCATTTGTCGATATAGACAACCAAAGGTCATTGTGTCAGACAATGCTAAAAACCTCAACAACAAAATGATGGAGGAGTTATGTAGTAAATTCCACATCAAACACCTTAACTTCGTCATCTACCATCCAAAGATGAATGGTGCTGTTGAAGTGGCTAATAAAAACATCAAGAAGATTATGCAGAAAATGTCTGCCAATAAAAAAGGATGGCCTGACCTCTTGCCTCTGACTTTATTAGTCTATAGAACTTCAATGCGTACTTCCACTGGGGCAACCCCCTACTCATTAGCCTATGGGATGGAAGCAGTGCTCCCCATAGAAGTGGAAATAGAATCCCTCAGAGTGTTGATGGATGCTCAACTAGATGAAGACCAATGAGTACAAGATAGGAATCACCAATTATCTCTAATAGACGAAAGGCGAACCGCAACTATCTTCCATGGTCAGTTATATCAACAAAGGATCGGAAGATCCCATAACAGGAAAGTCCGGCTACGGTTGTTTAAACAACACGACTTGGTTTTGAGGAAGATCATTGACAACCAAGATCAATCTAAGGGAAAATTCGCTCCTAACTGGGAAGGCCCATTTGTTGTCAAGGAGGTATTGACAGGAAGCGCTCTTAGACTACAGGAAATGGATGGCGATGAATTTCCATAACTCATCAACTCAGACACCATGAAACGATATTATGTTTGAGGTTATCATCAAGCAAACATCCTGGTTTTGAATCATCAAATCACCCGTCATTCCGGTTTTCTAACCTTTTTACATACTCTTCTACCCCTCAGGGAAACATACACTTCAAACCAGCAGCCTGGTTTTACCTCATTTCAAACCTTTCACACAATTTCGGTTATCACCCCAGGGATTGAACCTTTCACACCTGCAGTTTATCCTGAAGACGGGATTAAACTTTTCTACGCTTGTAGTTTGTCTTGAAGACGGGATCAAACTTTTTCACACCTCCAGTTTATCCCAATCATGGGATCAAACTTTCTTTTCCCCGTAGTATAGCCTGCACATGGGATTTAGACTTCTCTTCGGCTGTGAATCGTCCTGAGGGGCGAACTACGTCGACCTGATCTCCTTGATACCCGGGAGTATGTAGGCAACCATATTCTATATGGCCCGGTCGCAATAATAATAAAAAAAACTAAAAAACATTTCTGCCCTTTCTCTACAAAAATAAAAAATAACAAAAACACTTCTACACCTTTTTTCATCAATACAACTTCTACACCCATTTACCCATTTCACATTTAGCGTTGAACCTCTTACACCAGGTTCGAACTACGCATACCTGATCTCTTCTTCAATAGGAGTACGTAGGAAACCATTTACGGTTCGGTCTAACCCCCTACCAGAACACAAATACTTGTCACACGATACTGGGATCAAACTTCAATTCACCACATTTCATCGGCTTCAGACCAAAGGGATGGAACTACCTAACCTCTCCTCACAAATAGGAGATTTGGCGACCATCTAAGTTGTAGTTGTGCCTCGAAGAGCAACACCAATCCATAAGAGATGGAATTAACTAGGCTTCTCACAAATAGGAGTATTGGCGACCATCTATGGTGCAGTCAATCTCAGAGAGGAAAAGCCACACTCCTCTCCATATTTCCATGCAGAAACCAGTCCCAAGACACCAAAGATGGTAGGGATACATACAGATTAATTATCAATTCTGAAAGATCCTGCGACGTCTTAATGTCCACACATCAAGGATGAGTTCAGAATGCATCAAGATCACAAGCCCTGAAGAAACAGGCAAATATTAAGCAAGTATCAAGGCACAACTGAAAGGGAAGTAAATCAAAATATATTTCCTTGCCATGTATAATACTGTTTGATATATACAATATGTGCTATACATGACAAAATGGCTAAGCTAGTCTGTGCAGGAAAATACAAGTCTATCTACGGATGTGTGTGTATGCGGACTATCAAATCTAATATAGCATCCCACTCTGAAGAAGGAGGTAACGCTGCTAACTCCTGCCCAATGGTATCTACATGAGCTAGCAGATCCGAGGCTAACTGCATGGTGGCATGAAGCTCATCAATGTATGCACTCATATCGGTAAGGATGCCAGTCGTAAGGGATCTCACTGAAGTACTGTTTGTGACGGCTATATCCAGGGCAGATAGGGCGGTATCTCGCTTTATAATCAATGCATCTCTGGCTGATCTGGCCTTGTCTTTCTTTAATAGACCTGCGCCTCTCCCATCAAGAGCTGTCAACATCAAGGCCCTAGCCTGATCTCTCTCAAAGGTCATCAGATGTAGACTTTGCTCCAGATACTGTGCTGAATACTGAATCACAATAGCACTCGTAGTGGGAGAATCCATCATAAATGCTGGCAACCCAGTAGTCAAATCCTCCTCGATGGGAATATTAGCCTCCTCCATAGGCTCCTCATCGTCAGACTCTATCCCCTGCACTATGGATACTATCGCAGCCAATACAGTCTCTGTCTCCATCCATGCGGAATACTCAGCAGAACAACCCAGATGACTGATAAAAAACTCAGCTAGCTCACGCTGATCCCAACATGCATACAACCTGGATCTATCTTCTACTGATAAGTGGTGAGAAGTGAAGCGCTGACTCGATGCCCCCTCAAAAGGATGGAAGTCCTGGAACTAGTCAAATCGACACATCACGGCCAGTGGGTGGTAAGTGATCATGCCTCTCAAGCCAGCCAGAGGAAGATAATCCATGCCCGAAGCATGAGTGATGAAGCTGTAGGGTGAGCTAAGCCCCAACACCAGTAATATAGCAAGCGAATCTCGATCCCCTCGCCAGAAAGTCGACCAGGATGCAAAGATCTATACACTCCACAGGCTGAAAGGAGTATGACATGGCTATATCATGGGTGAAACAATACCCATGCCATCTGAAAGTGCCAATTGGTCTCAAGTGTGACGTAAACCACACGTACAGCATGACCGAGCTGCCTATAAACACTCCTGTTGGATAAGTGCAACCGTATGTAGTCGACCTCAGAGTCTCTACTATAATCATCGGTATGATGGTGTGACCCTCCCTAAGAGCTCTCACTACCATGATAACTCTAATATCCAACTTATCCATGTACCGTGGCATGTAGACATATGACAATACTGATAAGTGCATTTTATATTCACGAATCGATGTCCATTTCAAGCTTAATCGTTGTCAATTTCTTGTTTTCATGTTCGTTTTTACTTGTTTCGTGTTATTTTACATGTAGGGTGGTTAGTGTGGCAAGTAGCAAAGAAAGGGAGTCGTTGGAAGCAATATGGGAGCAAGTATGAAAGTTTAGCAAAGTCGGTCTCATAGAATATATATGCCGGCAAGGAGCCTAAATAAACTAACACCCATTTGGTGGGTCTTCGTGAGTTTGTTTAATAGTTGTTTAGGCTGGGTCGAGGCGGGACTTTTCTATGCATATACCTATTTCAAGTGGGCTAAAATTCTGATACTCCTAGTTTGTTTCAAAATCTGTTGAAAGGAGGATTTTAAGCACTTGTAATGTGTTTGGACTCTAATTGACATGGGACTTCGACCAAAACTGGTGTGTTGGATAAATATGGAGCAACAAACATCGTAATCATCATAATACAGAGCAATTATCTAAGATTAATTTTAGAATTTCATAAGGATCATTGGAGTGAATATTTTGAAGAATTTTCATATCGATTGCGGATTAAGGCTAACATGAAGGGTGTTCTGCATTATTCTTCTTCTTAGTCTTATATTTGTAATTGAAAGGATGTTATCTTTAATTTATTCGGTTATTATTTCATTTATTATGAATTAATTTACTTTTTAGGCTTATGATGGATCTTTAAGTGAAACGATGGTTTTGTAACTTTGATTTCAAGTTTAATAAGCTATTATTCAGTTTATCTATATTAATTTGAGCTTGAATTTATGAATTGCCTGATCAACAGTTCTGTGTGGACTTGTATGAATTCGAGAGAGGAAGTACGAGTCTAGACTTAGTTAATATAACACGTGTTGTTGAATTTTGTGAATGAATAAAATCTTGATGAATGTTAAGGTAGAGATATACTTCACGTCGCATGTAATCGGATAAAGAACTTAATCTTAAACCTTCTTTAATTATAATTCACGTAGAGATATAGTGAGTTAGTTGATTAAGGTGTTTAACTTGTGTCTATCTAAATTGTGGATTTAAGTTAATACGGTATTACTGCATCGAGAGGTGGCTATAGCTACATCCGTGTTCTTGATTAATAAACTGAGATAGTAAATTGAACTGGAATAAAGGTTTAAAAATCAGAGTGAAGCTTAGGGTGAAATCTTAAGCCTAATTCTCCAATAATTGTTTGAAATTTTAGTTTTTAATATTTGTCATTGTTTTGAGATCATATATTTATTAATAATTTAGTTTTTATAATTTTAATCATTGTTTTAAATAGTTTAATAAAATTAGGATTAATAGGAAACTGATAATTGTGAGGTTAAATTCTTACTTAATTATCTCTGTGGGAACGATACTTTACTTACACTTTATTACTTGTTGACCACGTATACTTGCATATTGTGCGTAATTAGATATTACCCAACAAGTTTTTGGCGCCGTTGCTGGGGATAAATTTAGTATAGATTTTAATATTTTACGATATCAGTTTAATTAGTCCAGTTTTACTTAAACATTTTTATTTTTTTTGTTTTGTTCGTCTTATTTCAGGTTTTTGAAGTGGTTTATGCAAACTCGGTCCAAAAATCCAGACTTGCTTCCTTTTGAGGACGATATTGAGAAATGGTTTCAGAGGTTAAGTAAGTGGATCAAGGAAACAAGAGAAGAATTTAAAGTCTCTGAAAAAGACGAAGCAATGGCTGCTGAAGATCAGAGAGCGTTGAGAGATTTTGCTACACCCAAGGTGACTGAGCTGCAGTCGAGTATCACCAGGCCTACTATAGCTGCGAACACCTTTGAAATCACGCTTGGGATGATTCAAATGATTCAAAATTCAGTTTAGTTTGGGGGTTTGGCAAATGATGATCCGAATGAACACTTAGTCAGCTTTCTGGAAATTTGTGACACCTTCAGGTACAATGGGGTGTCGGATGATGCGGTGAGACTTCGCCTGTTCCCATTCACCTTACGGGACATGGCGAAGAGTTGGTTACATTCTCTACTGCCGGGATCGATAACTACTTGGGAAGACCTCGCTCAGAAATTTCTTGCAAAATTCTTCCCACCAGCAAAAACTTCAAAAATGAGGAATGAGATAACGATGTTTGAACAACAACACATGGAGTCACTATATGAGGCATGGGAATGATACAAGGAATTGATTAGAAAGTTCCCGCATGATGGATTGCCTAAGTGGTTGTAGATGAACACATTTTACAACAGATTGAATGAAAATCTCAGAAATAGTATTGATGCAGCTTCGGGTGGAGCGTTTATGGCTAAAAGTTATGAGGAGGCCTTCGAATTGATAGAGACTATGGCAGCTAAAAACTACCAGTGGCCCACGACAAGAATGACACAAGTAAAGGTAGCTGGAGTGTTAGAAGTAGATGGAGTGATGGTAATACAAGTGCAAATTTTATCACTCTCAAAGAAGTTGGATGCTATGTCAAGGGCACAGGCACAACAAGTTGCGGTTATTTATGAATTGTGCGCGGGTGAGCATCATATAGATCAATGCACAATCAACCTTGCGTCAGTGCAATTTGTGGGTAGCTACACATAATTCCACAGAATACATACCAGAATGCTTACAATCAAGGGAATAGGAATCATCCAAACTTTTTGTGGAATAATAATCAGCATTAGCAAGCTCCAAGACCATCATATCCCCCAGGATTCCAGAATCATCAATAACCAGTGCAACATCAAGAGATGAAATCAGATTTAGAGGAGTTGGTGACAAAGTACATAACAAGCAATGAGGCGGCTATGAAAAATCATGCAATGGCAATGAAATCGCAAGAGATAGCCATCAAGAATCTAGAGAATTAGATGGGACAAATTGCTTTAGCATTGAACAACAGACCACAAGGGACTCTACCAAGTGACACTAAAAGAAATCCGAAGGGAAATCATGAACAGTGTCAAGCAATCACCTTGAGAAGTGGAAAACATGTAGATGGGAAAGGTGCAAAAAATTTAGCTATATCGAATGATAAAGTTGATGACAACAAAGTGGTTGAAGAAAAACAGGGTGAGGATAAACAAAGTGAGAAAACCAAGTTAAATGACAAGCCAATTGTGTATCCTCCACCGCCATTTCAGCAGAGAGTCCAAAAATAGAAATTAGATAAGTAGTTCGTGAAATTTTTGGATGTTTTTAAGAAACTTCAGATTAACATCCCATTTGCAGAAGCCCTGGAGCAGATGCCAAGCTATGCAAAATTCATGAAAGGGATTCTATCCAGGAAAAAGAAGTTGGAAGATTTCGAGACAGTGGCATTAACAAAGGAGTGTAGTGCGATTTTACAGCAAAAGTTGCCACCAAAGTTGAAAGATCTAGGGAGTTTCACTATTCCGTGCACGATTGGGAATATGGCGTTCAACAAATGTTTGTGTGATTTGGGGGCAAGTGTCAACCTTATGCCATTATTAGTTTTTACAGAATTGGGTTTGCCCGCTCCAAAGCCTACGAACATCTCATTGCAGTTGGCGGATAGGTTGACAAGTTTATATTCCCTGCGGATTTCATTATTCTGGATTTTGAGGAAGATAAGAACATCCCAATCATCCTAGGGACACCTTTCTTGGCTATGGGTAGGACACTCATCGACGTAAACAAAGGTGAACTAACTATGAGGGTCCAAGATTAAGAAATAAAATTTAATGTGTTCAAGGCCATGAAATTCCCTGCAAATGAAGAAGCGTGTTTCAGAATGGATATCATTGACCATATAATCAGTGAAGACATGGGTAAAAGTTTGGGGAATGATCCATTGGAAACGACATTATTGGGAGATGATGAGTTAGATGATCCAAAATTCGTGGACTACTTACAGATGTTAGACTCTTTGGCACGAGTTAACAGATTTAAAACACCATTTGAACCAATGCACACGGAGGAGAAAGATACAAAAAGGATGAAACCATCATTGGAGGAGCCACCGAATCTTGAACTTAAGCCACTCCCTAAACACCTCAAGTATGTGTATTTAGGCAATTCTAATTCTTTACCTGTTATTATTTCTGCTGCACTTAATGAATTGCAGGAAGAGAAGTTGCTGAGAGTGTTGAGGGACCACAAATCGGCTATAGGATGGACACTCACAGATATCAAGGGAATCAACCCATCCTTTTGCATGCATAAAATTCTAATGGAAGATAATGCAAAATCGACAGTGGAACAACAAAGACGGCTCAACCCAATCATGAAAGAAGTAGTGAAAAAGGAAATACTGAAATGGTTGGATGCGGGTATCATTTACCCGATTTCAGACAGTAAGTGGGTTAGTCCGGTGCAATGTGTGCCGAAAAAGGGAGGAATGACCGTGGTTCAGAATGATGATAATGAGCTAATTCCGACAAGGACAGTGACTAGTTGGAGGGTTTGCATGGACTACAGAAAGTTGACTAAGGTGACCCGAAAAGATCACTTTCTTTTACCCTTTAGCGATCAAATGTTGGATAGATTTGCAGGACATGAGTACTACTGCTTATTGGATGGATATTCGAGTTATAATCAGATCGTCATCGCTTCTGAAGATCAAGAGAAGACTACATTTACATGCCCATATGACACATTCGTATTCAGGAGAATGTCGTTCGGTTTGTGCAATGCTCCTGCTACCTTCCAAAGGTGTATGATGGCCATCTTCTTGGACATGGTGGAGAAAAATGTGGAAGTCTTCATGGACAACTTCTCTGTCTATGGGGATGATTTTGATGCGTGTTTGGAAAATTTGGTAATGGTCCTATAAAGATGCATAGACACGAATTTGATTCTGAACTGGGAAAAGTGCCACTTTATGGTTAAAGAAGTTATAATTTTGGGGCACAAGGTTTCGGCTCACGGACTAGAGGTGGATAAGGCAAAGC
The DNA here is from genome assembly GCA_020205615.1 of Panax quinquefolius. NCBI lineage: Eukaryota > Viridiplantae > Streptophyta > Magnoliopsida > Apiales > Araliaceae > Panax > Panax quinquefolius. The sequence goes on from CM035159.1 coordinate 62,860,320, forward strand.
TGGAAACGATTGAAAAACTTCCTCCACCAAGTTCAGTTAAGGGAATTCAGAGTTTATTGGGACATGCCGGGTTTTACAGAAGATTCGTTAAAGATTTCTCTAAAATTGCAAAACCTTTATGCAATCTTTTAGAGAAGGATGCGGTTTTCAAGTTTGATGAGGAGTGTAAAGTGGCATTCGAGCTATTAAAGAAGAAATTAACTACAACTCCTGTAATCGTCGCGCCAGATTGGAAAATGCCCTTCGAGCTAATTTGTGATGCTAGCGTGTAAGACCCCGAATTTTATGAAATGAAAGTATTCAATTTTCTTATAATTAATATTTTATTTAGTAAATGGTTAAATTGAGAAAGGGTTAAAGTTAAGGGTGATATGTGAAAATTTTTCAAAGTATGCAAGTTGTTATAAAATATTCGTTTGGTCGGGGAATATTCTTTTTGTCGGGGAATATTCGTACGACGGCACAATCATTGGGGACCCCAAAACGGAAGTATTGTCATAGTAAGAAAATGACAGAATTATCTTTTTATAAAAATAACGGCGAAAGTGTTACCGTTAAAACTGTTGAACTACCCGGTAGTAAAAGTAAAATAATACGCGTGGTTGCATAGTAGCACACGATATTGATTATTAATGCTTACGTGAGAATTCACTCAGTTATACTCAATTATTGCTATAGTAATTGCTGCAACACATCTATCATATTATTGATTCAATTATTGTCACAGTATCATCTTCATAATATGTTATATTATTAAATCAATAATTGAGACGACAAAGTTATTCATATTATTATTTGCAATATTGACAATGTCTAGAAGTTACATCGAGGAGAGGTTTGGTCATCTAATTTGCGCCGCCAATAAGGAGAAATCCTTATCGGAAAGCCCCCTCTTTCCTGGGAACGACCTGGTTGTTAAATATTGTGAATTATAATATTAATGATGAATAAGTTCATGTTGATTAAAGATGAAATTGATAGTTTTATTGTGTTGGAATTATTAGTGTTAGTGAAAATCGACATTTATTTCGATAATAATTGATGTCTGGAGGTTATATTGACCAATCGGGTAATTAACCGGATAAATGAGCAATTAATTGCTATTAATTCACATGCTTATAATTGATGTCTGGAGGTTATATTGACCAATCATGGGGCTAAAACTTTCCCATTCAATGGGCATCAGGCGGTTAACTATCTTTGGGAATTTCGAGTTGGTAATCAAACAATCCAAGGGAATCTATCAAACCAAAGAACTATATTTGCTGCCTTACCATTGGCAAGTTTTACAGATGGCTTTGGAGTTCGAAGAAATCTCCTTTATACACATTCCTCGTAATAGGAATGATTTTGCGGATGCACTAGCAACGTTGGCCTCCTTGATTCACATACTTGACAAGGAAAACATGCCAAACATCACATTTGCCCTGCAAAAGGCCCCAGCTTATGGGAACTATGTTGGAGAAGTTATTCATATTATTATTTACAATATTGACAATGTCTAGAAGTTCTGTCAATGAGAGGTTTGGTCACCTAATTGCGCGCCAATAAGGAGAAATCCTTATCGGAAAGCCCCCTCTTTCCTGGGAACGACCTGGTTGTTAAATATTGTGAGTTTTAATATTAATGATGAATAAGTTCGTGTTGATTAAAGATGAAATTGATAGTTCTATTGTGTTAGAATTATTAGTGTTAGTGAAAATCGACATTTATTTCGATAATAATTGATGTCTGGAGGTTATATTGACCAATTGGGTAATTAACCGAATAAATGAGCAATTAATTGCTATTAATTCTCATGCTTATAACTATGTGCTCACATGTGTGTACTATTGATTCACATGATTTACTATTAGGGGAGTTGGTGCAAGATTGATAATACTTGCATGACTAAGTTAAAAATGGAGGTATAGTTGAATGTACTATACTATAATTAATTTTTTCACATGTTTAGAACTATTGAGTCACATGATTTACTATTGATTCACATGATTTACTATTAGGGGAGGTGGTGCAAGTTTGATAATACTTGCAAGACTAAATTAAAAATAAAGGAAAAGAGGAAGGTATTATACTGTAATATTTCGAGCCCCAAAACGTGCAATTATCGAAACTATATTTTTCTATAAATAGAAGCTCATTCTTCCTTCATTTTTCACCAATTCACTAAAGCTATAGAGCAATTATTATAGAGAGAAATTATAGAGAGAAAGAAGAAGAGAAGTCTGCTTCCTCACTATTCTAGTATCCAGTTTTCTTCTAAGATAACGAATATTATTATTATAGTAAGGGGTATTATTCTTTCATATTCATGAAGAGAGTTATTTTCTTTTAATTCTCGTAAGGGTTGTTATTCCATTCTTTATTATTATGTTGGAATAACTTTTATGCCTATGCGAACTCATCGCATACATGGTGAAATTCTTTCATTATTCCATTCTTTATTATTACATTTGGAATATCACATGCATCATGCGGATTACGCATGACTGGTTTCATTCTTTATTATTACATTTGGAATATCCCACATCATGCATGCGGATTACGCATGACACGGTTCCATTCTTTATTATTTTGTTGGAATATCATGCATGTGGATTACGCATGACCGTTTCATTATTTATTATTCATTGAAATAACTCCGTCATGCATGCGATTATCGCATCGCACTCGTGAATTCTTTTGTGATTCCATTCTTTATTATTACATTGGAATAACCGTCTGTGGACTATCAGATGCATGGTGAATGATCCTTCGTATTCATTCATTATTAAATTGTGGAAATGATGCATCTACGTGGATTACCGCGTGGCGAAGTAAAATCCATTTCTGATTTCTTAAATTTTTGACCCTCAAAATTTCGGAAAAATTTGAAATGATAATTTGATGAGTTTTCTAGATTGTGTCCAAAATGGCGATTTTGGATGTATAGATTAGGAGTTATGAATTTTTATAGAAAAGACTATTTTAAAAGTAAACCCTTATAACTCCTTGTGGTTAACTCCAAAATTGGTGAAATGTTTATTGGGAGTATATATATAATGTGAGTATACCTGTAAATTTTGGAATTTTTGGACAAAAGTACAGTTTATGATAAATGTCTAAATATTTGGCAGTTTTAGCCATGAGAAAAATAGTAAATGAATTTTAAAAATTCCGAGAAAAATATATGTTCAATATGGGACTATAGTTTGCTAAATCCCAGAAAAGAAAACTTTTTGGGGCTGATTTGTTATTTTTCATTAAAATGGTTTAGTTACGAACATATGAATTAAATGTGTTATGTGAAGTTGAAAAATTGGTAAATAGTCTTTTATGGCTTGAAAATCCTATATAAGGTATATGCAGATTTTTGATGAGGGATTTGATCATTGGTGATGAAATCTTATGATTATGGCATTTTTGAATGATTAAATGCATTATTTGGTAAAGTGTAAACAATTAAAATAAATTGTTTATAAGTTTAAGAAATGATTAAAATATTGTTATAATATTAATGATATTAGATTATGAGATAATTAAGTGATTAATAACAATTTGGATATTTTTAAACTCTTAATAAATTTAAAGTCTTTAATATTTATCCTCGATTTCGTTTGATTAATGCTTATATTATTGTCATCATCCTCATGCTTATATTGTGATGAAAGTCATCTTTGGCTTACGTGCATAGATGGACTATTGATTATTGGTTTTATAGTTGTATATCTTTGGCTTACGTGCAAAGATAGATTGTTGATTATTGGTTTTACAATTGTATATCTTTGGCTTACGTGCAAAGATGGACTGTTGATTATTGGTTTTACAGTTGAATATCTTTGGCTTACGTCCAAAGATGAACTATTGATTGATGAGTATCTTTGTATGATTATGACCAGGGATCTTCCGTATAATCATGACCTGTAATATTATAAATGATGTGGTAAAAGTCCTCATTGGCCCGTAGTGCATTAATGGACAGTTGTTGGTATGATTATGACTAGGGATTATTCGGTATAATCATGACCATTATTGAAAACACGAATATCCTTAGCCCGTAGTGCATGGATAATTCGTGGTCATAAAACTAATGAATATCCTTGGCCGTAGTGCAGGGATGATTCGATGATGTGAATTATTTATTGTCGAGTCTCGCCGATAAAATATTGATTATACACTTTTAATTAAGTAAAAGATAGTAGATATCATGCCTACTGACTCTTCTAAAATCTGAGTTGTATGTCTTTGGCTCGTAGTGCAAAAAGATGAATTGTTAATGAATATCTTTAGCCGTAGTAGTGCAAAGATGAATTTATTAGTATGATTATGAGGGGGAATTGTGATTTTGTATAACCATGATTTTGATGTTTTGGTGAAGATAGGTGATGAAAACTATCTTCGTCCGGTGCTGGAAAAGGAATTTAGAATCACAATTATGATTATGAGTTATTCATATGATTGTGGGATGAGAATTGTTGATTGATGTTACAGGATAAAACATTATTGGTGGACTTTTAACATGGAGAAGATAATAGATCCGATGGTCTATTTGACTCTTCTAATGGATTTCTCGATCCGCTACAACTATGGTTGAAAAGTTTTATCATCTACCATATGTTCTAAATCTCTAATATATTACTGATGAAGGCTATTGATGATGTAAATTATCTTTAGTCATGATGTTCTTTATCGGCAAGTCAGGTTTCACCCTTTTTGCTTTCACAATTCCTTTCGTGTAATAAGAGTGTAGTCGGGTCGAAGCTGGGGTAACAGGAGAATAGAACGGTGGTCTATAGTCATTGAGGTTCTCCTAAATAGTATGGAAATAATTTTATTGAGAACTTTAGATAAGTGTGTCGTATTGTATACGTCATTTGATATTTAATTTTGGTGAACCGAATAGGGTGAGGTGAACCTAACTTGGGAAGGGTGTTTTTCCACTATCATAAAAGATGTCTTGTAACATACAACCTCGTGTTATCATAAGACAGGGTTGTGCACATCCACTTGCTGAGTATAGCTACGAGCACTACCTATATGATTTTGGAGTTTGTTTAAAATATAATTCTCAATTGGAGACAACGGAGATAATTATATGTCAAGAGAAGATTCACCATTGGAAAGAAGATGATAACAATCTTCTTATTTTTCTTTGGGTTCTTTTGGGTCAACCAAGGATAATTCTGTGGGCATATGATATCTATCATAACCTAGACGCATGGCCTCCCATGTACGAAGGGTTCCTTGAGCACTTCCCAAAGATTTTAATTTCTAAAATAGTTTTTGGCTGTACTTTTATGTAAAGTACCATTGTAAGGTTGTGGTCGAGGCACCATGAGAGTTATATACATTTGTATTAAAACTCACAGTTTAACTGTGGTCGTATTCTGCACGACAGTTCAACAGTTGTATAAATGAAGTTTGTAAATGATTTTTATAGTGTGATATCTGGCGACTTAGAATGGGTCGTGTGGACCTATTTTGGGGACGTCACATAGCGACTATGCAGTTGGGGTTGTTTTAGGTCAACACCGAGAGAAGGTATTTAATGCCATATATTATGCAAGTAAGACACTCACAGAGACTCAATTGAACTACACAACTACGGAAAACGAATTACTTGCAGTGGTATATGCGTTCGATAAATTTCGGGCATACTTGTTCGGGACTAAAGGGGTAGTTTATACAAATCACTCGGCCATTCGGTACTTGATAAGTGTATTTTATTTACGCAATTTAATATTTAATTCATGCTTATTCGTTGCTATATTCTTGTGATCATGTGCATTTTTACTTATTTTATGTTATTATATGTGTAGATTGGTGGTTGTGGCATTTAACGTACAATAGGTGATATTCGGTGCGATTGGAACTCAAAGGGAGCATATTTGGAAGTAATTCAGAATAATAACAAAGTCAGATAACAGAAGGTATCCCCGCCGGGGCGGGCATTGACAACTTATATACCCCCACCGGGGCGGGGGTCTTCCAATTCATTTAGCAGGAGCAAAGTCCGCCGGGGCGGGCATTTTTAGGCTACAAACTCCCGCCGGGGCGGGGGTTTTCAATCGAGCAAAACAAAGGCAAAGCCCACGTATGGGTCTTCAATTCATTTAGCAGAGCAAAGTTCACGGCGGGTGGCATTTTAAGTTACAAACCCCGCCGAGGGGGGTCTTCATTCGAGCAAAACAGAAGGCAAATCCACCGGCGTATGCGTTTCATAGTATATAAACCGCCGCCGAAGGGGTGGAAAAAGTTGAGTGTCTGTTTTGGTTATAATTCCTTTGGGAGTGCAATTTTAGCTTTTTGGATGTCAATATAACTCTAATGGATAGAGATTTTGGCTGGAGTTTTATGTTAGATATCTAGGACTCTATTAAGAACAACAAGGAGGATTACAGAGAAAAATTACGAAGATCTAAGCTGAGTTTTTGATAGCAAGTGTGGAGGAGAATTTCGAGGAGTTTTTCAAGACGGTTTCAATCTTAGTCTACGTGAAGGGTGTTTTCTAATATTCTTTGTGTTAGATTATTTATTTAATTGGAAGAATGATTTCTATGACTTATTCAGTGTTTATTTTGTTTATTATGAACTAATTCACTTTTTAGGCTTGTGATGGATCTTTAAGTGAATCGATGATTTTGTAAACTTTGATTTCCAATTTAATAAGCTATCTCCAGTTTATCTATATTAATTTGTGCTCGAATCTATGAATTGCCTGATCAACAATTCTTTGTGGAATTGGATGGAATCGAGAGAGGATATTCAAATCTAGACCTAGTTAATATAGCATGTGTTCAGGATTTTGTTAGTAGCTTAAACTTGATGAGTGTTAAGGTAGAGATATGCTTGACGCCACATGTAATCGGATAGAGAACTTATTCTTCAACCTTCTTCAATTGTAATTCACATAGAGATATAGTGGGTTAGTTGATTAAGGTGTTTAACGGATTTCTATCTTAATTGTGGATTGAAGTTAATATGGTATTAGTGTATCGAGAGGTGGTTAATACTACGTTCGTGTTCTTGATTAATAAACTAGGATGGTACGTTAAATTTGAATAAAGGTGTTAAAATTAAATTGAAACTTAGGGTGAAATCATAAGTCTAATTCTCCATTAATTGTTTGAACATTCAGATTTTGATATTCGTGGTTGTTTTGAGTTAATTTAATTATTCTAAATTTTAGTTTTGCTAATTTAAATTATTGATTTGAATTGTTTAATAAAATTAGGGTTAATAAAAGATTGGTAATTGTAAGTTAAGGTATTTGCTAATTTATCTCTGTGGGAATGATACTCTACTCATCACTTTATTACTTGTTGACCATGTATACTTGCGTGTTGTACGTAATTAGATTTTACCCAACAAGTTTTTGGCGCCGTTACCGGGGATATTTTTAGCATAATTCATAATATTTTTACAATATCAGTTTAATTAATCCAGTTTTAGTTAGACATTTTTATTTTTGCATTGTGCTTCTTATTTCAGGTGTTGGACGTAGTTTATGCGAACTCGGACCCAAAATCCAGACTTGCTGCCTTTTGAGGATGACATTGAGAAAAGGTTTCAGAGGTTGAGTAAGTGGATCAAAGAAACGAGGCAAGAATTCGAAACATCTGAGAAAGAAGAGGAAATAGTAATGGCGGTAGAAGATAAAAGCGTTGAGGACTTTCAGAACACCCAAGGTGATGAATCTGCGATCAAGCATCACCAAAGCCAACAAATAGCGGCAAATACATTCGAGATTAAGCTCGGGATGATACAAATGATTCGTAATTGATTCGGTTTGGGGATTTATAAACCACTGATCGAATGAGCATCTAGTCGACTTTTCCGGAAATGTGCGACACTTTTAGGTTTAATGGAGTTTCGGATGAGGCGGTGAGACTTCGATTGTTCCCATTCTCTTTATGGGACAAGGCGAAGAGTTGGTTGCATTCCCTACCATCCGGTTCGATAACAACATGGGAGGATTTAGCTCAGAAATTCCTCGCAAAATTCTTCCCATCGGCAAAACCTACGAAGATGAGGAATGAGATTACAATGTTTGAACAACAACATGGGGAGTCGTTATATGAGGCATGGGAGAGATACAAAGAACTGCTCAGAAAATGCCCACATCATGGATTGCCCCAGTGGTTATAAATGAACACTTTTTACAACGGACTACATGGGAATCTCAGGACAAGTATCGATGCAGCATCAGGCGGAGCGTTCATAGATAAGAGTTACGAGGAAGCTTACGAATTGATTGAAACCATGTCAGCTAATAATTATCAGTGGCCCACAGCAAGAGTGACACAAGCAAAGGTAGCTGGGGTATTGGAAGTAGATAGTATGACAGCGATGCAAGCATAGATAGCTGCAATGTCAAAGAAGTTGGAGCAAGTGGCAGCAGCACAAACACAACAAACACAGCAAGCACCACAAGTGGCAATAGTATGTGAGTTGTGCGCAGGAGAACACCCAACGGAGCAATGTGCAATTAATCCAGCAGCTGTGCAGTTCATCGGTAATTACAACAGAATTCCTCAAAGCACATATCAGAACACATACAATCAAGGAAATAGGAATCATTTGAATTTCTCATGGAGCAACAACTAGCAAAATCAACCTTCACGACAAACATACCCTCCAGGCTTCCAGAATCAGCAACAACCAGTTCAATATCAAGAAAGGAAACCCGATCTGAAGGAAAAGTTGGATAAATTCTTGGCTACCACCGAGTTGGCTATAAAAAATCACACCTTGATTTTGAAAGCACAAGAGATGTCGATCAAGAATCTAGAGAATCAGATGGGTCATATAGTGCTGGCATTGAATAGTAGACCACAAGAGACATTACCAAGTGACACCGAGAAAAATCCTAAGGGTAATCACGAGCAGTGTCAAGCCATTATGTTGAGAAGTGGAAAATAACTTGTTGGTCAAGAGCCAGAAATTTCAGTTACAAAGGAGAATAAACCAGAGACAGAAAATACAGTGGGTGAGATAAAGCAAGGGAATGAAAAACAAATGGAAAATAACAAACCAGTCAACAAACCAGCTGTTTATCCTCCCCCACCATTCCAGCAAAGAATTCAAAAACAAAAGTTAGACAAGCAATTTTCAAAATTTTTGGAAGTTTTCAAGAAACTTCAAATTAACATACCATTTGTAGAGGCCCTAGAACAAATAACGAGTTATGCAACATTTATGAAAGGGATTCTATCAAGGAAAAAGAAATGGGAAGATTTTGAGACTATGGCATTAACAGAGAAGTATAGTGCGGTATTACAGCAGAAATTACCACCAAAACTCAAGGACCCGGGGAGCTTTACTATTCCATGTACGATCGGGGAGATGCATTTCAGCAAGTGTTTATGTGATTTGGGGGCGAGTGTAAACCTTATGCCGTTGTCAGTGTACTTAGAATTGGGTTTGCAGAGAGCAAGGCCTACTAACATCTCCCTACTGGTTGGCGGATAGGTCGGTCACCACGATCCGAGAGGCATAGTAGAGGACATCTTAGTGAAAGTGGATAAGTTTATATTCCCCGTGGACTTTATCATTCTGGATTTTGAGGAGGACAAGAACATCCCAATTATCCTAGGGAGACCATTTTTGGCTACAGGGAGAACACTCATTGATGTACAAAAAGGAGAACTCACTATGAGGGTCCAAGATCAAGAAGTGAAATTCAATGTGTTTAAGGCCATGAAATTTCCTACGGATGAGGAAGAATGTTTTTGAATGGATCTAATTGAGCAAATCATTAGTGATGACATGAGCAAAAGTTTGGTGAACGATCCGTTAGAAACAACATTATTGGGAGATGAAGAGATCGATGATCTGGAATTGGTGGATTACCTTCAATTGCTAGACTCATTGCCACGAGTACTAAGGTTTAGAACACCATTCGAACCACTGCACACGGAGGAGGTAACTGCAAAAAAATTGAAACCATCATTGGAAGAGCCACCAAAGCTGGAACTTAAGCCACTTCCTAAGCACCTTAGGTATGCGTATTTAGGCAATTTAAATTCTTTACCTGTTATTATTTCACCATTTGCACTTAAATGAATTGCGGAAGAAAAGTTCTTTGAGGGTGCTTCGGGAACACAAATCAGCTATTGGATGGACAATTGACAACATAAAGGGAATCAGCCCTTCATTTTGTATGCACAAAATTTTGATGGAAGATGAGGCAAAACCAACGGTGGAACAACAGCGGTGACTCAATCCAATTATGAAGGAAGTGGTAAAGAAGGAAATTTTAAAATGGTTAGACTCTGGCATCATCTACCCGATTTTCGACAGCAAATGGGTTAGTCCAGTTCAGTGCGTACCGAAAAAAGGAGGAATGACGGTGGTGCAGAATGACGACAACGAGTTAATCCCAACCAGAACAGTGATGGGTTGGCGGGTTTGCATGGATTATAGAAAATTGAACAAGGTAACCCGAAAAGACCATTTCCCACTGCCCTTTATTGACTAAATGTTAGATAGATTGGTAGGACACCAGTTTTACTGTTTGTTGGATGGGTATTCGGGCTACAACCAAATAGTCATTGCTCAGGAGGATCAAGAAAAGACCACATTTATATGCCCTTACGACACATTTTCATTCAGGAGGATGTCATTCGGGCTATGCAACGCACCGACAACTTTCCAAAGGTGTATGATGGCAATTTTTTCGGATATGGTGGAGAAAAATGTTGAGGTCTTCATGGATGACTTTTCAGTTTATGGGGATAGCTTTGATAATTGCTTGAAGAATTGGTTATGGTCTGCCGCAAAGATGCAAGGACACGAATCTCAGACTAAATTGGGAAAAATGCCACTTCATGGTTGAAGAGGGCATAATTTTAGGCCATAAGGTATCGGCTCAAGGGCTGGAAGTCGATAAAGCGGAGCTGGAAATGATTGAAAAATTGCCTCCACCGACCTCAGTGAAGGGTATTAGGAGTTTCTTGGGACACACTGGGTTCTACAGGAGGTTTATAAAGGATTTCTCTAAAATTATGAAACCCTTATGCAGTCTTTTAGAGAAGGATGCAACATTTAGCTTTGATAAAGAATGCAAGAATGCAGACGTTTGAGTTATAAAATGGAAATTGACTTGCCCCCATTATATTGGAGAGAATGCCATTCAAGCTTATGTGTGATGTAAGCGACTTTGCGGTTGGGGCTATTTTGGGTTAACGGAGAGACAACACGCTATATATTATGCAAGCAAAACACTTACAGAAACTCAAATGAACTACACAACCACAGAAAAGGAGTTGCTTGCCGTGGTATATGTCTTTGACAAATTTTGTGTTTACTTGATCGGGACTAAGGTAATAGTATATACGGACCATGCAACGATTCAGTACTTGATAGCGAAAAAAGATGCTAAGCCACACCTTATCCGGTGGATTCTCCTACTGCAAGAATTTGATTTAGAAATAAAGGATAGGAAGGGAACAGAGAATTAGGTAGCCGACCACTTGTCTAGGTTGGAAAACCATGGGAAACAAAAAGACCACAAATGTGAAATTAATGAATCGTTCCCGGATGAGCAACTGTTTGGGATTTCAGCAGAGATTCTGTGGTATGGCGACTACGCAAATTTTGTTGTAAGAAACATTTTACCACCTGACCTAACAAGGCAACATAAAAAGAAATTTCTTCACGACGTGAAATGGTACATGTGGGATGATCCATATTTGTTCAAGCAGTGTGCCGACAAGGTAATTCGAAGGTGCGTCCCATATAGCGAAGTAAAGAATATTCTGCATGAGTGTCACTCATCGGCGTATGATGGGCATTATGGGAGTGAGAGGACAACAACGAAGGTACTGCAATGTGGGTTTTATTGGCCTACATTATTCAAAGACGCCCACCAGTTTGTCAAACAATGCGATAGATGTCAAAGGGTGGGCAACATTTCGAAACGTAATGAGATGCCCTTACAAACGATTTTAGAAGTGGAAATTTTTGACGTATGGGGTATCGATTTCATGGGACCATTTCCCTTGTCCTTGAACAATCAATACATTTTACTCGTAGTGGACTACGTGTCAAAGTGGGTTTCGCAGCCTACTCAACAAACGATGCCAAGGTGGTCCTCAAATTCCTTCAAAAGAACATCTTCATGAGGTTTGGCACACCAAGAACAATTATAAGTGACGAAGGTAGTCACTTTTGCAATAAACCATTTACTGCTCTTTTGGCCAAGTATGGGGTGAACCATAAGATAGCTACAACATATCACCCTCAAACCAGTGGACAAGATGAGGTATCGAACAGAGAAGTCAAAAAGATATTGGCAAAAGTGGTGAATCCGAGTCGGAAAGATTGGTCACTTAGATTGGACGATGCTTTATGGGCCTATAAGACAGCATACAAGACGCCACTCGGGATGTCACCATATCAACTGCTGTATGGGAAGGCATGTCATTTACCGGTGGAACTACAGCATAAGGCATACTGGGCAGTGAAAAAACTCAATTTTGATCAAAAAGCTGTAGGAGAAAAGAGATTACTTCAGTTGAATGAATTAGATGAGTTTCGCCTTCATGCCTATGAGAATGCCAAAATATACAAAGAAAAAGTCAAAAGATGGCACGACCAGAAAATTTTGCGTCGAACATTCAAGCCATGCCAATAAGTACTTTTATTCAACTCAAGGCTGCGTTTGTTCCCCGAAAAGCTCAAATCAAGATGGTCGGGACCATTCACAGTCAAGCAAGTATTCTCTCATGGGGCAGTTGAAATTTACAGTCGCAATCCTCTCAAAACATTCAAAGTAAACGGACACTGGTTGAAGCATTACTGGGGTGGAGAAGCCAACATCGACGTGATCGCCATCACATTGGCCGATACAACTTAAGCAGGAAGTAGTCAGGCTGAACGACTTAAAATCAAGCACTCATTGGGAGGCAACCCAATTTTTTCTTTATCGTATTTTTCATTCGTATTTGCTTAATCATAGTTTTAGTAATTTACTAGGTAGAAGAATAAAATAAAATTCTCGTTAATCTCTCCACAACATAACATGACATCAAAGACTCACTAATTTTCATATTCATGTCATGCAGGCTGGGAAAAGGAGCATCAAGCGAGTATATGGAAGCAAAGTGAGCTCAATTGAAGCAAAACATAAAAGCCAAACAGTGACCAAGCCCGCCGGGGCGAGCCCTAAAAACACTACAACCCCCGCCGGGGTGGGGGTCCTCAACATCAGAAATCAGGGGCCTAGCATGCCGGGGCGGGCATTCCTATTTCATTACCCCCCGCCGGGGCGGGGGTCTTGGAATGTTGATAGACGTGGCAGTTGGTTAGCCTTCTCTCCTTCCCAATAACCTCCCACGTTTACACTTCCCCACTACTCTATAACCACCACCCACTTTCCCCACATTCCCAAGACTTCATTACTCCTCCACCTTTCCACCTCCTCACCCACCAATGCTAGCCTACCCTCCCCATCTATAAATACTACACCAACTCTTCCACACTCCTCCACCACACTTCATAAAAGGCAAAAATAGAGCATAATTGTGAGCTAGAGAGATACTATTGAAAAGTTTGGGGGAGAGATAGGCAAAACCAGCAATAGGGAAAAATGGCTTCGCAATCATCATCTAAACGCCAATGGGGGGAGAGTTCATGCCCATCCTAACCTATCCGCATCTTCGATCGTCGAAAATTTACAAGTGCCACCGCCACCGACCTGTATGACTATATGCTCACCAAAGCCCTTACACCGAAGTGGGGGTTGGCACCGAATCCTAATGATGGGGAGCTCATGCCGCAAATTTACCAAAAGGGATGGGTAAAATTCACCGAGGAGCTGGAACCAGCAGTTGTCAACATTGTCAAGGAGTTTTACGCAAATGCGGTGGACATGGAACCATTTCAAGCATTTGTGCGAGGACGGTTGGTTCCGTTTAGTGCCGACGCCATCAACACATACTACCAACTGCGGGTGCCTCGCCATTGCCAGTATGCGCACCTTCGTGATTTTGATCCTGACTGGGATGCCATAATCATGGAGATGATAAAGTCGGGAACGTCATGGACGAAATGGCGGAAGGGCGGCACCGTGTTCCCTAGCAAGACCCTTAGCAGGTATGGAAAAATCTGGTATGCCTTCCTCTGCAGGAAATTACTTCCATCCCAACATACCTCGGACGTCACCAAAGAGAAGGCATTGCTGTTGTACGCCATCATGCAAGATTTTATAATTGATGTCGGGGCTATCATTTGCTTCTCCATCCGCTAGTGCCTACGTGGGAATTTTTCTGGAGGCTTGCCACACCCATCACTCATATGTGGGTTGTGCCGTCAAGCAGGAGTTAGATGGTCTGATGACGAGCCCACTCAAATGCCGCTTTCATATTTCTTTGGATTCAAGAATGATGATAGCGTTACTTTGTATGGGCAGGAGGTGAGTCACACCCGCGTGGAGTGGGGTTCATTTTTTCGTCATCATCGGAAGACGATGTGGATGCTATAGAGGCATCGGGGGACGATGATGATGCAATGGGCGATTAAGGAGACAAAGAGATACCGCATGCCGAGGCTATATCCTGATCTCAATTCCTTGAATTACAAAATCAAATGAGTGCACACACCAAGGCAACTCGTCGGGAAATGCGCCGAATTAAGCGATGAGGCGAGAGCACATGTTCGACGCTATGCACACATCATTTGCCTCGTTGAACACAACTCTTCAAAGTTTCAACCCGGCGGCACAATTTCCATATCAACAGCCCGGTCCAATGCCAAGGTTCCCACCGAGTGACTCCGATGAAGAAGAACAACAACCACCTCCTCAAGCTTAAGCACTGACAGGGAAGTCCTCACGTACTTATTTTGATCAATTATCCAATGAGGACATTGTATTGTTTAAGTTTGGGGGATTTAAATTCATGTTTGCATGCATTTTAGTTTTTAGGGTTCATTTTTAATGTTAGGCAATTAAATTTATGTATTGCATTTTATTTTCAGTATGGCATGATAGCATAGGGCATTCATGGTAGCTAAGGTTTTGCATAGTAGATAATAGTGTAATGCATTTTGTTATCCGCATTTTGTTATTCATAAAATATATATATGTTAATTAGTAATTATTGTGTTGTTTTAAGTTCATCAATGTTGTGTTTCATGTTATTGTGGGCTTATGATGTGATTGTCAAATAAGTAGCAAATACAGTATTGAGTGTTAGAACTATGACACAATGATCGTTTATGAATCGAATCTTGAGTTGTTTGAAACTGGTATAAAAGGATAGCACGTTTAACAAACATCTGTGTTAATTGGTTAAGTTCAAACCGATACCTAAACGGTCTCTATAGGATAATGTTAGAGTGAATGATAAAATGACAAGGATGGCCGGTAAAGGTTAAAGTTAAGCAAAACTTAAGTTTGGGGGATGTTATGTGGGGTATATAAGCTTATAAAAAAAAGTATGAATAAACACCGTAGCGTACTTGTCTAGTTTTGTGGCCTTTGTTACTTGAGCAAGTAAGCCCGAGGGGATTGTCTTTACACCTAGCGCCCTAAGGTCTTAATGGTCTTGGAGTCGTTGGTCAAAAGCTCGTTAAGGTAGCATTGAAAAGCCTAAGGGAATAAGACATTGCATAGCTATGTGATCTAAAAAAAATGAATAAGACGGGAAATAAGAGCAAAAAGCCCCCGTAGATGAAAATAAAGCATAAGTACCTTGCATGAACCCTTGAGATTTGTGATTGCTTGATTTTTAGTTGGAACTAGCTATTCTTGAAATTTTTAAGTTTGTGATGCATGATTCCTTTTAAGAGATTGGTTATGTATTTAATTTGAGTTAGTATCGGTTATCATGGATGTTACACACACACACACACATACACACACACTATACCAGTGATAATGACTTGAGATTCGAGGATTAAAGTGAATTTGTGGATTGGTTTTTGATGTTTAATATTGTATAGTTGCTTATTTTCGCTGAGGCCGTTAAGATAATTTTGATTCTGCGATATTGTTGGATTTGATAGCATATAAGTAAATTTGTATTCATATCATTGCATTGCATGTAGTTGATTTGTGCTCGAGGACTAGCACGGTTTAAGTTTGGGGGATTTTGATAAGTGTATTTTATATACGCGATTTAATATCTAATTCATTCTTATTCGTTGCTATATTCTTGTGATCATGTGCATTTTTACTTGTTTTATGTTATTTTATGTGTAGATTGGTGGTTGTGGCATTTAACGTACAATAGGTGATATTTGGTGCGATTGGAACTCAAAGGGAGCATATTTGGAAGTAATTCAGAATAGAAGTAAGTCGAGTTAATAAGGTACCTTTTAATAGCACGACGACTTATATACCCATAGGGGCAAGGGTCTTCCAATTCATTTAGCAGGAGCAAAGCCCGTCGGGGTGGGCATTTTTAGGCTACATACCCCCGCCGGGGTGGGGGTCTTCATTTGAGCAAAACAGAAGGCAAGCCCGCCGGGGCGGGCATTCATAGTATACAAACCCCCGCCGGGGCGGGGGGTGGAAAAAGTTGAGTGTCCTGTTTTGGTTATAATTCCTTTTGGGTATGAATTTTAGCTTTTTGGATGTTAGTATAACTCTAATGGATAGAGATTTTGGTTGGAGTTTTATGTTAGATATCTAGGACTCTATTAAGAACAACAAGGAGGATTACAGAGAAAAATTACGAAGATCTAAGCTGAGTTTTTGATAGCAAGTGTGGAGGAGTATTTCGAGGAGTTTTTCAAGACGATTGCAATCTTAGTCTACGTGAAGGGTGTTTTCTAATATTCTTTGTGCTAGATTATTTATTGTAATTGGAAGAATGATTTCTATGATTTATTCAGTGTTTATTTTGTTTATTATGAAATAATTCACTTTTTAGGCTTGTGATGGATCTTTAAGTGAATCGATGATTTTGTAAACTTTGATTTTCAATTTAATAAGCTATCTCCAGTTTATCTATATTAATTTGTGCTCGAATCTATGAATTGCCTGATCAACAATTCTTTGTGGAGTTGGATGGAATCGAGAGAGGATATTCAAATCTAGACCTAGTTAATATAGCATGTGTTTAGGATTTTGTTAGTAGCTTAAACTTGATGAGTGTTAAGGTAGAGATATGCTTGACGCCACATGTAATCGGATAGAGAAATTATTCTTCAACCTTCTTCAATTGTAATTCACATAGAGATATAGTGGGTTAGTTGATTAAGGTGTTTAACGGATTTCTATCTTAATTGTGGATTGAAGTTAATATGGTATTAGTGTATCGAGAGGTGGTTAATACTACGTTCGTGTTCTTGATTAATAAACTGGGATGGTACGTTAAATTTGAATAAAGGTGTTAAAATTAAAGTGAAACTTAGGGTTAAATCATAAGTCTAATTCTCCATTAATTGTTTGAACATTCAGATTTTGATATTCGTGGTTGTTTTGAGTTAATTTAATTATTCTAAATTTTAGTTTTGCTAATTTAAATTATTGATTTGAATTGTTTAATAAAATTAGGGTTAATAAAAGATTGGTAATTGTAAGTTAAGGTATTTGCTAATTTATCTCTGTGGGAACGATACTCTACTCATCACTTTATTACTTGTTGACCACGTATACTTGCGTGTTGTGCGTAATTAGATTTTACCCAACAGTACTTGATTTCGAAAAAAGATGCTAAGCCACGCCTTCTCAGATGGATTCTCCTTTTACAAGAGTTTGATTTAAAAATCAGGGATAGAAAGGGGACAGAGAACCAAGTCGCCGATCATTTGTCTAGGCTAGAAAATCAGAATAAAAAGGAAGAGGACAAGTGTGTAATCAACTAGTCATTCCCGGATGAGCAACTGTTTGGGATAAATACAGAATTTCCATGGTACGCGGACTTCGCGAATTATCCAGTGAGCAACATTCTTCCCCCTGATCTTACAAGACAACAAAAAAAGAAGTTTCTTCATGACGTCAACTGGAATATGTGGGATGAGCCTTACTTTTTCAAACAATGCGCCAAAAAGATGATCAGAAGATGCATGCCCTATAGTGAAGTGAAGAACATACTGTATGAGTGTCACTCATCTGCGTAATGGGGACATTATGGTAGTGAAAGAACAACGACAAAAGTTCTTCAAGTCGGATTTTATT
This sequence comes from Panax quinquefolius, assembly GCA_020205615.1. Classification (NCBI taxonomy): domain Eukaryota; kingdom Viridiplantae; phylum Streptophyta; class Magnoliopsida; order Apiales; family Araliaceae; genus Panax; species Panax quinquefolius. The sequence goes on from CM035159.1 coordinate 62,878,426, forward strand.
GGCTTACATTATTTAAGGACGCCCATCATTTTGTTAAGTGTTGTGATAGATGTCAACGGGAGGGCAACATATCAAAAAGGAATGAGATGCCACTACAAACAATTCTAGAAGTTAAAATTTTTGACGTTTGGGGCATAGACTTTATAGGGCCATTTCCATCATCATTCAGTAATCAGTACATTTTGCTTGCGGTGGACTATGTCTCAAAATGGGTTGAAGCCGCAACACTCCCGACTAACGATGCCAAAGTAGTCCTCAAATTTTTGCAAAAGAATATCTTTACACGTTTTGGCACGCCGAGAGCTATTATAAGTGATGAAGTTAGTCACTTCTGCAACAAATCGTTTATAGCTCTATTGGAAAAATATGGGGTCAACCATAAGGTAGCTATAGCCTATCATCCCCAAACTAGTGGGCAAGCTAAGGTTTCAAATAGGGAAGTAAAGAAAATCTTGGAAAAGGTTGTAAACCCGAATCGAAAAGATTGGTCGCTCAGGTCGGATAATGCACTATGGGCCTACCGAACTGCGTATAAAACATCAATTGGTATGTCACCATATCAATTGGTCTATGGGAAAGCATGCCACCTACCGGTCGAGCTACAACACAAGGCCTATTGGGCGATTTAGAAACTTAACTTCGATCAAGCAGCTGTGGGGGAAAAGCGACTACTTCAATTAAACGAGCTCGACGAATTTTCGATTTCAAGCCTACGAGAACTCTAAGCTATACAAAGAAAAGGTTAAGAAATGGCACGACCCAAAAATCATGCACAAAACATTCGAGCCAGGGCAATCAGTCCTATTATTCAACTCACGGTTAAGGTTGTTCCCAGGCAAGCTTAAGTCAAGATGGTCAGGACCATTCACCATCAAAAGAGTTTTCTCTCATGGCGCCGTTGAACTCTACAGTAGGAATCCATTGGAAACATTCAAGGTCAATGGTCAATGGTTGAAGCATTATTAGGGTGGCAAATCTAACACGGATGTCATCGCAATCACATTATCCGAAGTACCATAAATAGGGAGTAGTCAGGCTGAACGACTTAAAATCAAGCACTAATTGGGAGGCAACCCAATCGTACTTTTATTTTTCTTATTTTCATTCATAACCATCAAATTAAAGTTAAGCATAATTAGTAATATATAATAAGTTCATTAAGTAGTTATTATATTGTATGATTCTTGATAATCTATCAACCAAGCTTGAAATGATTAACAATTGTCTAACTTTTATGTTTCATGGCTTGTAGGATGTTGAAATGTCCATTAAGTGGAGTAATGTGAAGAAAAGAAGAGCAAAGAGTTTAGTATGCTTGAGTGCGTACTTTCTGCAAGGGTGGGTCCCCAAGTCCAATATCAGATTGCACGCCCACCACGTAGAAGCTTTAGCTTTGTTGTTACTACCGGAAGGGGTCCTGAGCTCAACAGATAGTTTTTTAAGAAGATTACTCCTAACCCACTTCACATCTCCACTACTTCTAAAATCCTCCACAACATCCCTTCCATTACACCCACTTCTCACCCACGATTCTTGCAACCCCAATTTTTCCTCACATAAACAACCCATCCCTATTACTTCTCCCCACCACTCCAATCCATTACCCCATTACTTCACACCACCATCTCTATATATTCACACCATCACAACCCAATTTCCTCACAACCTTTCAACTACATCTCACAAGGCTACGAATTAGGGCTTTCAGTGCAGCATGTGTATAACAACTAAAACTAAGTGCTTTGTGTTATAATTCCTCACTTCCTAGTACATAATAGAGGAAAAGCTTTAGGTTTTGTGGAGGATAACCTTCTGTGCACACCAAGTGTTTGATAGTTAGTATGAACCAAGATTGGGGGGAAATAGTTGGGTTACAGACCACTCAATTCCATGGCGTTTCAACCCACATCAAAACGATAAAGGGGAGAAAGTTCAAGGCCCGCACAATCGACACGGACCTTTGATTGCCATAAATTCATAAGTGCCACCGCTGCTGACCAATACGACTATATGGTGACGAAAGCTCTTACACTGGAGCGGGGGTTGGCACCAAATCATGTCGACGGTGAAATGATGCAACAAATTTATCAGAAAGGGTGGAACAAGTTCATTAAGGAACCTGAGCCCGCCATTGTCAACATAGTTAAGGAGTTTTATGCGAACGCCGAGGACAAAGCCCCATTCAACGCTTTTGTGCGGGGTCGATTAGTCCCGTTCAGTGCCGATACCATCAACACCTATTATCAGTTACGAGTACCTCGATAGTGCCAATATGCCCACCTACGTGATTTCGATCTGGACTATGAGGCTATAATCAAAGAAATGACTAAGTCAGGAACAACATGGATCAAGGGTCGAAAAGGAGGCACGGTTTTTCATAGCAAGGATCTCAGTCGGTATGGTAAGATATGGTATGCTTTCTTATGTGCAAAATTGTTTCCATCCCAACACACATCGAACGTGACCAAAGAGAAGGCACTCCTTCTATATGCGATTGTGCATGATTTCATCATTGATGTTGGGGCCATAATCTATTTTTCCATTCGCCGATGCTTACGAGGAAACTTTTCAGGCGGCTTGCCACACCCATCACTCATATGTGGGTTGTGTCGCCAAGCGGGTGTTAGATGGTCTGATGATGAACCCACTCAGATGCCGCTTCAGCTACTAGATTCCAGAATGATAGCGCGATATTCAGTGATTCCCATCCTAGAGGTCTAGGTTTTATTTTTCCATCAGCTTCAGAGGACGAAGTTGACGTTGCAGAAACCTCGGAGGATGAGGATGTGACTATGAGAGAGCAAGGAGCAGAGGTAGAACCACAATTCAATGCCATATCTAGCCCTCAGTTACTTGCATTTCAACGTCAAATGGATGAGCACAACAAGGCAACACGACGGGAGATGAGGCGGTTCGCTGCTAGGCAAGACCATATGTTCGAGGCTGTGAATCTCTCGTTTGCATCATTGAACATGACGCTCCAAAGTTTAAATCCTAATGCTCAATTTCCATATCAATAATTGGTCCCACTACTAAGGTTTCCACCAAGTGACTCGGATGAAGAAGAACAACAACCACTACCACAGACTTAGGCGATTACAGGGAAGTCCTCATTTTTTTATTGTTATATCTACACAATGAGGGTATTGTAATTCTTAAGTTTGGGGGATTTACTTTCATGTTTGCATGCATAATGTCATTAGTTAGGTTTGCATTTATTATCACATTTTAGTTTTGCATGTTATTTGCATTTATATAAGCATTTAGTTGCATAATAGCTTAGGTGCATAGATAGTTTAATTATTTTTGTTATTTCTACATTTTATTATGTTTTGTTTGCCATATATCTATAAAAAAAAATTAGTTAAATATTGTGTTTGCATATATCCAACAGTGTTGTAGTTCATTTTATTTTGGGTCAATGAAGAGATTGAGATTAAGTTGATAAATACAACACTAATTATTAGAACCTTGATGTAGTTTTGAATTATGACTCGGATCTTGTGCTTGTTTGAAACTGGTATAAAAAGGGTAACACGTAATAATGTCTGTGTTTACTGATTAGTTTAAATTAATACATAAATAGTTTCTAAAGGATAATGCTAGTATAAATCTTAGAATGATAAGAATAGGCAGTGAAGACGATGAATTAGACAAGAACTTAAGTTTGGGGGAAAAGGTAGGGTATATAAGCTTCAGAAAAAAAAGAAAAGAAAATAATATCTAGTTGAGTCTTGTGGTGGGTTGAGAAAAAAAAATACTCCCCATAAACACGAGTGTGAGATGGAGCGTAAAACACACTCACCAACCATCTATCTAAAAAAAATGAAGAAAAGATGGGAAATAAGAGCAAAGAGCCCTTGTTAATGAAAAAAAGAAAAAAAAGAAAGCATGAATACCCTATTTGGACCCCTAATCTTGGTAATTGTTTGATTTTAGTTGGAACTCGTCTGTTTTTGAAATTTTTGAGTTATTCTGTATGATTCCTAATAAGAAATTGATTATGTGTTGAATTTGAACTAGAATCAGTTAGCATAGATGTTGCTAACAAACGCACTATATCAGTGATGACAGTCTGAGATGTGAGAATTGATGAGAAACTATTGAATGGTTTTGATATGAGGTGTTGAAATGTTTGTTTGATCTTCCTGAGGCCGGTGGAATATTTTTGAATTTGTGATACTGTTGTTGGATTCGTAATCATATAGTTAGATACATTACATCTCATTGTATTGCATTGCATAGCATGTAGTTTATTTTGTGCTCGAGGACTAGCACGATTTAAGTTTGGGAGATTTTGATAAGTGGATTTTATATTCTTAAATCGATGTCCATTTCAAGCTTAATCATTGTCAATTTCTTGTTTTCATGTTCGTTTTTACTTGTTTCGTGTTATTTTACGTGTAGGGTGGTTGGTGTGGCAAGTAGCAAAGAAAGGGAGTCGTTAGAAGCAATATGGGAGCAAGTATGAAGGTTTTGTAAAGTCATTCTGCAGAATATATGCCCGCCGGGGCGGGCCTAAATAAGCCAAACACCCTCACCGGGGCAGGGGGTCTTTAGAGTTTTTTAACAGTAGCCTAGCCTTGCAAATGAGCTTTTTCTATACATATACCTCGTCCTGGCAAGAAGTGTCAGTTCTGATACTCCTAGTTTGTTGTAAACTTTATTGGAAGGAGGATTTTAAGCACTTGTAATGTGTTTGGACTCTAATTGACATGGGACTTCGACCAAAACTGGTGTGTTAGATAAATATGGAGCAACAAACATCGTAATCATCATAATATAAAGTAATTATCAGAGATTAATTTTAGAATTTCATAGGGATCATTGGAGTGAAGATTTTGAAGAATTTTCATATCGATTGCGGATTAAGGCTAATGTGAAGGGTGTTCTACATTCTTCTTCTTCTTAGTCTTATATTTGTAATTGAAATGATGTTATCTTTAATTTATTCGGTTATTATTTCATTTATTATGAATTAATTTACTTTTTAGGCTTATGATAGATCTTTAAGTGAAACGATGGTTTTGTAACTTTGATTTCCAGTTTAATAAGTTATTATTCAGTTTATCTATATTAATTTGAGCTTGAATGTATGAATTGCCTAATCAACAGTTGTGTGTGGACTTGTATGAATTCGAGAGAGGAAGTACGAGTCTAGACTTAGTTAATATAACATGTGTTCTTGAATTTTGTGAATGAACAGAATCTTGATGAATGTTAAGGTAGAGATATGCTTGACGTCGCATGTAATCGGATAAAGAACTTAATCTTAAACCTTCTTTAATTATAATTCACGTAGAGATATAGTGAGTTAGTTGATTAAGGTGTTTAACTTGTTTCAATCTAAATTGTGAATTTAAGTTAATATGGTATTAGTGAATCGAGAGGTGGCTAGTGCTACATTCGTGTTCTTGATTAATAAATTGAGATAGTAAATTGAACTGGAATAAAGGTGTAAAAATCAGAGTGAAGCTTAGGGTGAAATCATAAGCCTAATTCTCCAATAATTGTTTGAAATTTTAGTTTTTAATATTTGTGATTGTTTTGAGATCATATATTTATTAATAATTTAATTTTTATAATTTTAATCATTGTTTTGAATAGTTTAATAAAATTAGGATTAATAAGAAACTGATAATTGTGAGGTTAAATTCTTACTTAATTATCTCTGTGGGAACGATACTTTACTTACACTTTATTACTTGTTGACCACGTATAGTTGCGTGTTGTGCGTAATTAGATATTACCCAACAAGTACGCACAATAGCAGTACATCCACTCTGGCCAAACGCCAATGATCTTCCAGTGTGGTGAAATTCCCGGAATGTCATGTATAACTATCCTCAGAGCCAAATCTGTCAAACAGAAAACGTTTGGATATAGCGTGGCCAGATGTGAGCTCATCCTGCACCACCCTACGCCTCAATCCAGTGAAGGTCATGAACTGCCTACTCATGTTTCCAATTGCCATATGCACGTAAGGTCCGCCCATCAGCAAAGATCATCAAACGTGCATACTCCTCCCAGTAGGAGTCAACTCTCGGGTCCCAAATCGGAAAACGCCTCTCCGATACCCAAAGTGCTCCAAAGATGCCCTCCATTTAATCTCGTGGGAACTGAAACATCAACAGGGTCATATTATGCTACAACAGACGATCTACAGTCACCCTGTCTGATGGTGACATACTATCATACCACGATCGCATACCAGATGCCACCAATAATGGTGGGGTATGATTAATACGGCTAACTGTCGAAGAAGACATCTGTACGGGGTGTGTCATAAGACCATCCAGGGGTTAATGTTGAATATCTCTGTACATACATACATATGCATAACATAATAACATACATGATACAATAGATGGCAATATGATATAGGGAATGGAAAACTGTACATACATTCCTAAGTATATCATCATCTAATACATCTCTGTACAGCTAAAATACAGGGAAATGGGGCAAAACTGCCCTACATCTAACAGAGGCCTATCAAAAGATATAGCGAGAATGGGGCAAAGCTACCCAATGTCTAATAGAGGCCTATCAAAAGAGATAACTAGAATACATCAGAAGAAGACAATGGTGTCAATGTCTACATCATCAATCCTGTCCACCTGATGTAACTCCTCCTGAGTCACTAGATCTCTATCCACAGGGATGTCAGGCCTATACAATGGAGGATTTGCACCGACAAAACCATATGGGTCACCTGAGGGGCCAGCGCCAGAGCTGGAAGGATCAAAAGTATCTGCCTCTGAAGGATCTCTGCCCAAGTGTCGGATAAAGAAATGTGCACGGTCTAACTGCCGGGTCAAACTATCTATTTGTGTCAAATTAGTCAGATCTCGAACACAAGTTAACCAATCCGTCATCATCACAGATCCTGGAACCATATCCCCCATGAACTGAGTGGCGCGGGTCTGGGCTCCAATGGTACGAGGGAACCACCAATGCTGGAATATCTCCTAAGTGCAGGGACCCTCTGATAATGTAAAACCGTAAACACCCAACAATGGGATATCAATGACGGGTGACTGCGAAACAAGCCAGTAATGCCTGGCAGGAGGCAAGATAGGCATACGAATCTCTCCTGTGGTGCTTCTGATAGCACGCTCTCCTAAGTAGAGTTCCCATCCTCCATTTATGAAGAGAGGGATCCTACGAGTGGAAATCACGTGCCCGACACCAGTCGGGTACCCATCCTCAAATCCAATGCTTAAATGCTCCCCAGTGTAGGGAACCCACGTGATGACATCCGCTGTCAACAACTCCAGCTGTAGGCGATAATGAGTGAAACCCTCCGCAACATGGACCTCCGCCAGTATAGAATGATACCATCTCCGTCCTCATGGATATGTGTCTAAGCCTAACACACTCACAAAACGCAAACATGGGAGCCTCTCATAGGCCCAAAATTTCCAACACAAAGGCAAATATCTGCTGTCAGTTAACACTCTTAACCTGTACATGTGAAAAGACAAGAGAAATACTCACCAGCAGAAACGGGTAGAATCCAAACAAAGCCTCGGTCAAGCCTTGTGATCGCATGCACATTCCCCTGAGGAAGTAGGCGAAGGTGTAGGAACCCCAATCATAATCTCCGATACGGTCCACATGTCGAGTGGCGTTGATCAAAGGGAAGGACACCGTAGAAGAGTTATCTGCTATGAAGCAGCCCCTAATGATCATCAAGAATAATCGTCGAAGAATGCGATCCTTGACTCTCACATCATCGGGTATGGGCTCACTCTCAAATACCCTTTATATAGCATCTACGCTCAAAGGACACATCACGAGCGATCCACCGCGCTTTTGAGCGCCTCCGTCGAAACTCCTAGCAAGGATCTGACGGCCGTATGGGTAATATCTGCCATACAAGGCATTGGTGCCCCTCCAAAATCCATACCTGTGATAAATCGCTAATCCATCGGTGTCATCATCACCTCACAGTCCAGCAAATGGAGTGACTGAGTCTGGTGAAACTAGCGCTCATACAATGCCCTGAGGTAACCCCAAGAACAACGGCAGGGAAGAATAGAAAAGAATGCCCCGAATCCCCAACCATGTACAATCGCTCTATAGTCATCATGCTAAGCCTGATACATAGAGTGGATGCTGAACCAATTCCCTCGAGGCTGTGTAAAGCCGAGAACCTACATCAAATGCAGATCAACATCAGAACCCTTTACTCCTCATCAATAGGAAATAAGGAAGATTAAGATCTAACTTTATACCTCATTTGCGTGCAGGTAAACTAAAGGGTGTCTGTGACGCCCCCAAAATAGGTATACATCACCTATTCTGAGTTGTCAATACATGGTACAGAAACAACTACAACTTTATTATTACAACAGTAAAACTGTGAGTTTGAATACAAATATTATCTTCTAGACAATATCTATACTCAAATAAATCCTCATCACATTTATTGATACATTATTTTACAAAAATGGTGAGGACTACTAAACAATCCTTTCTAAAACCTTCATTCCATACCCAGACTGCATTTCGCTTATATTCTCGCCTCCCGAGAAAAATGGAATAAAAGGAAAAGGTGAGCTCAACTAGCTCAATAAAGAATATTATGACTAAGATAATATACAACAAATTATCGTTAGTCTTCAACAGGAAAAATATAATAGAATACAATAGACAACAAATTTTAAATCAATATTCGCAATGAAATAATAATTCATTAGAAGAGTTAAGTAGAGAATGCAAACTACTATCTTCTATGTATGAATTTAAAAGTTCATCGTCTATCTTTTATCCCTGTAACATCAATCAATATACATCTGGAATCAAATATTCATCTTTGCACTACGGGCCAAAGATATTCATCGATTGGTCATGTTCATTTAAACACTGCTCATCTTTGCACTACTGGCCAAAGATATTCTTGAAATCATTCATCTTTGCACTTTTGTGCCAAAGATATTCCATAATATCATCATTTAAGACCGAGGATGATGAAAATAATTTTTTAAAGAAACGAATCCGGTGAAACAAAATGACAAGGATTAAGGATTAAGGATTCGTACTTGGTTTTATCCACGCCCAAAAATACCTCAAAAATAATCATAGTGGTGTAAAATTCAAGAATGATCAAAACATGGATACAATCGAGTTAGTATCCGTAATAGATGTTTTAGACGAAAAGAAGAAATTTTATTTTTCTATTGAATAGTACAAGTATACGTGAATAGTGTCAGATATCGTGAATAAGGCCAGATATCGTGAATAGTAACTCCGACACCAAAAGATAGAAATTCCACAAAAACATCTTCACGCTTCATGAATAGTACTCGTGAATAGTAACTCGTGAATAGTAACTCATGAATAGTAACTCGTGAATAGTAACTCATGAATAGTAACCCATGAATAGTAATCCCGACATGAAAAAGTTCCAAATTTGATAAAAACTTCAGATCAACATTTCAGTATAATGATATTGAAGAAATAATATCATTACGAAAAAAATAATATCCCTTACCTCGAAAGATCAGTACTTCTAGCTAGAATACCGGGTATAGTGCTGAAGGGAACTTGCACCATCTAGCAATACTCAAAGTATACTCAAAATACTCACAAGAATACGCTCGATAATATAGAGAGAGAAAACTTCAGTTTCTGGTGTGATTTTCAATTCTAACCTAAGCACCCTATTTATAGGAAATTGCTTAGAACACCAAAGCAGAAAATTTAATATATTAATAATATTATTTTTCCACATCTTCCTACGCACACCATCAGCTGAAATCAACCACTAACACATGTCCCATAAGTGACAAAAACGTTTTTCATGCAAAAGTTACTTAAAACTCCAAAAAATGATAATCAATTAATCCAGAACTTCAATAATTCATAATAAATAGCCCTTTCATCAGAAAATTCGAATCTCATGAGTTTTTATAGGAAATTCAATTTCTACAACTTTGCAGAAGAAAGTTTTTCCAAATTCCAAATAGAAATTGACCGAAATCCACAACCGAGGCGATTTTATTGTGTTATAATCAAATTTCAACCAATAAATGGGGTCCACCGACATGTTTAACATGTTTTAAACATTTATTGCAACAAAAATACTCTTCTTCCTCCTCGTATACTCATATATCCCCATTCGTTGTAAAAATATCACCGTTAATATATTATTAAAATAATATATTTTATCGAAAAAGATAAAATATTAATTTTCAACAATTGTCATTTTAAAATTTTCTCCATCTATATCCACATAAAATCAATATTTTCCTCATCATATAAATCAATAATTAATTATTCACAAATAATATTACGTAATCACAATATTGACAACCCGTGCAGGTTCCTCAGGAAGAGGAGGCTTTCCAATAAGAATTTCTTCATCAATGCCGCAATTAGGTGACCAAACCTCTCCTTAGATGTAACTTTCTAGACATTGCCAATAATGTTATCTAATAATATTATTCGGATAATATGAATTATTGCTTCGATAATGAAAATATCGTAATGACAATTATGAAACAACAAAGAATATAAAATATCAACGCAACAATTATTAACTCAATAAAATATTGAATAAAGAATTCGTAACCATTATTGAGTAGTGCCTTCTTACGTAAGAATCAATAATTGGTGCAATACTGGCAAATCGCTTTCAACAACGCGATTAGTGTGTTTTAACCACCGGGTATTCCAATAAAGATAATCTGCAACAACTACGCCTGTTATTTTTTTTTAAACAACTTATATTTGTCGTTTTTCTTCATCCAATCGCTTTCCATTATGGGGCCCACACATGGTCGCTACTTGCCGCATTTAATATTCCCGACAATCACGAATATTCCACGACCAAACGAATATTCCCTCACGATAATGAATATTTTATAACCACTTGCTTATTTTGAAATATTTGCGTATTTAACCCTTAACTATCCACATTAATCAATTCAACCCTTACTATTTCAAAATAATAAATAAAGGAAATTCCTTTTATTTAAAAAATTTGGGGTCTTACAACCTCCCTCCTTATGAAATTTTCGTCCTCGAAATGACGATGTACACAGTGTGTTTCAAAAGGTGAGGATACCTCGCTTTCATTTCTGCTTTCCAATTCCCGTGTCATTTCCTCTATAGCATGATTCCTCCACAAAACTTTAACTTGTGGTATGACCTTTTCAGGCGCAGACATGCTCCTTCCTATCCAAAATCTTGTGGTACCTCCTCATACGTTAAGTCTTCTGACTATCTCGTTCGGTTCTAACTCTATAACGTGGTTCGGGTCTTTCACATATTTACTTAATGCATGATATGTGAAACACATTATGAACACGAGACATACTCGGGAGGTAACGCAAGTCTATAGGCTACATTTCCTACTCGGTCAAGAATTTGAAATGGACCAATAAATCGTGGATTGAGCTTTCCTCTCTTCCCAAATCTTGTAACTCCCTTCCATGGAGCAACTCGCAACAATACATGATCCCTCACATTAAATTCCACGTCCTTTCGATGAAGATCCGCATAACTCTTTTGTCGATCTTGTGCCGCTTTTGTATACGTTGTCGAATCATTTGGATCTTTTCGGTGAGTCATACGCATTTAACTCGGGTCCCAACAATGTTGCTTCACCCACCTCATCCCAACATATTGAGAGAACGACATTTTCGTCCAGTATAATGCTTCAAATGGAGCCACACCTATACTTGCTCGATAATCGTGTTGTTGTAGGAGAATTCCACCAATGGTAAATACTTATCCCAACTACCCTTGAAGTCTAGGACACGAGTCTTAATAGATCTTCAAGAGTTTGAATAGTCCTCTCGATTGTCCGTCCGTTTGGGGATGGTATGCCGAACTAAATCACAAACCGTGCCCATAGCTTTTTGCAAGCTAACCCAAAATCTTGAAGTGAATCTTGGGTCACGATCCAAACTATGGATACGGGCATGCCATGCAACCTCACAATTTCAATCACGCACATACTAGCAAGACGCTCAAGGAATAAGTCTCCAGATCGGCAAGAAATGAGCAGACTTGGTTAATCTATCAACAATAACCCAAATAGCATTGATGCCTTGAGAAACCATAGGAAGACCCGTAACGAAATCCATAGTAATGTGTTCCCACTTCCATTCCGGAATCTCAAGTGGTTGCAACGGACCCTTAGGTACAAGATGCTCCGCCTTTTACACGTTGGCAAGTTAAACACATCGAGATAAACTTTGCAATCTCTCTCTTCATATTGTTCCACCAAAATGTATGTCAAGATCACGATACATTTTAGTACTTCCAGTGATGGATTGCAAATGGTGTATTGTGTGCCTCCATCATAATCTTGTACTTTAAATCGAGTCGTTAGGAACACAAAGTCTAGAGTGGACTCAAGTATTCCTTCTTCATCAATTCTCGCCCTAGGAATAGCTCCTTCTTGTACTTTCTTCTTCATACGATCACGCCCCGGCCTGGTGGGTGGCGAGCAACCTTAACTTTTTCTATTAAAGTTGGCTCTATGCGATACTTGACATCATCGCACTCGCTCCCGTGATATGATCTTCTACTCACGCGCGTCACTACCACGCTTAAACTTTACCGGGATGGTATTGAATAGTGTGGTCGTAGTCTTTCAATAGCTCGAGCCAACGTCATTGCCGCATGTTGAGTTCTTTTTGAGTGAAGAAATATTTAAGGCTTTTATGGTCCGAATATATCTCCACTTTCTCCCCATATAGATAGTGCCTCCATATTTTTAGCTAAAACGATCGCCGCTAACTCTAGATCATGAGTAGGATAATTCCTCTCATACTCTTTGAGTTGTCGCGAGGCATAGGCTATGACTTTCCCACGTTGCATGAGAACACATCCTAACCCTTTGCTCGAAGCATCATTTCAGATAACAAATCCATCCGAACCGGATGGTATTGTTAGAACAGTCTTAGAAAATAAGTCTTCTCTTAAGCTCTTGGAAACTCTTCTCGCATTCTTCACTCCAAACGAATTTTGTATCCTTTCGAGTTAGGTGAGTTAATGGAGTAGCGATTCGAGAAAACCCTTCCACTAATCTCCGATAATAACCGGCTAGGCCCAAAAGCTACGTGACTTCACCACCGACTTCGGTTGCTCCCAACTTTGTATTGCTTCAATCTTCACGGATCAACAGATACTCCATGTTTCGACACCACGTGCCCAAGGAATGCTACTTCCTCAAGCTAGAACTCGCATTTCTTCAATTTGGCATATAGTTGGTTTTCACGAAGCCTTTCGAGTACCAAACTTCAAATGGTGCTCATGATCTTCACACTTTTGGAATATATGAGGATGTCATCAATAAAGACAACAACGAATTGATCCAAATATTCCTTGAATACTTCGGTTCATCATATACATGAAAGTCGCAGGAGCATTAGTTAGTCCGAAAGACATGACTAAGAATTCATAATGCCCATACCGAAGTTTCAAGGCGTCTTTTGAATATCCTCGATTCTAATCTTCAATTGATGATATCCGTAATCTAAGATCGATTTTTGAAAAGAATTGTGCCCTCAGAATCGGTCAAACAAGTCATCAATACAAGGTAGAGGATACCTATTCTTGATGGTGACATGGTTCAATTCCCGATAGTCAATACAAAGTCGCGATACTCCGTCTTTCTTCTTTACAAATAAAACAGAGCACCCCAAGGAGATGTACTAGGGACGAATGAAACCGATGTCCAACAATTCTCGTAGTTGGACCTTTAACTCCTAAAGTTCAATAGAGCCATTCGATATGGGGTTTTAGAAATGGGCTTTGTACCGTGTTCAAGATCAATAAAGAATTCAACTTCACGTTCGGGGTAGACAAGGAAGTTCTTTGGAAATACGTCAAGAAAGTCAATAACAACAGAATATTATTCAAATTTGACGTGTCTTTATTCAAATCCATAACATGGGCTAAGAAAGCTTGACATCCGTTTTTCAATAAACAAATAGCTTTATGATTAGATATGATGGTGATTGATTTTAATGGTTTAGTTGCTTGAATTTGCATAACAAAGTTGGTTAGGAATATGAAAACTAACAACCTTACGAAAACAATCAATTTTGGCATGATGAGTAGTTAACCAATCAATCCCTAAAATCACATCAAAAGCAAGTATCTTTAAAGAGATAAGGTCAATGTGTAAGGTAATGGTGCCAACTTGAATCAAACAAGATTTATAAACGTTGGATGTGATGAAAGTTTCTCCTAACGGAGTTTCCACAGATAGGTCAAAGTCTAATTTCTCCTGAGTCAAGTTTAAACGTTGAGCACATGCAGAGAGATAAATGAATGGGTAGCAGGTATCAAGTAAGGTATAAACTTCGCAAGAATTTATAAATAGCTTACCCGTGATCACCTCGTTTGGGTTCTCGATTATGACCAAATACACAACAAACGCTCTTCCCTAATCGTTGACTTTGACTTTTTCGGGATGTCTTTTGAGTCACCGTCCCATTGAACTAGGTTTCGCCATCTTGCATAATCTCGGCGATATGTCCTTCCTTTCCATAATTATAGCATACCTTGAACTGTCAGGGCAGTTTGGTCGATATGTCCTCTTTTCCGATTTGTAGCATATATGACCCGGTGGTCGTTCTCCTCCCTTAGAACCCGATTCTTCTAAGACCGCTGCGTCTTCACATGGTCATTGTTAAATCTCCTCTTTTTAAAATCTCCTCCCGACTCGCTTCTTCTATTTTCATGGCCATGATTACCACCAGAGTGGTTACCATTTCTGTCCGTCTGCTTTTTTTCTCCGCAGTTATCATTATTCATTGATCGCTATCTCCGATACGATCCTCGGTTGTGGTCCTCGGTTGACCGTATTTCGTTATCTCGCTCTAATAATTGAGCCACATTTACAACATCCGAATAAAGAGAAAATTTATGAGAAATGAGATCTCGACGTATCGCCGGGTTTCAAACCTCTAAGAAACATCCGCGTCATACGTTCCTCATTCTCCACCAAATGAGGTGCAAAACTCGATAACTCGCAAACTTTGCCTCGTCATCGAGACACCGTCATGTTGTTTTGTTCCAATCGATGAACTCCACTTCCTTCATACGATTTAACACTTTCGTGAAAGTATTTGTCATTAAATAGCTTCAAACATCTCCCAAGACATACGCCGAAAGTCGGGTGGATGGGTACGCTTCCACCGACTCCCACCAAAGAGTCCGCTTCGCCATGGAACATAAAGGTGGTGAATGGAACCTTCGTTTTCTCCGTGCATCCCAAGACATCGAATATCTTGGTAATTTGCTTGACCCATGTTTCCGCCGCATGATCGGATCGCTTTCCCTTAAATTCGGTGGTCCCAACTCTTTGAAGCCGCCATTTGTGACAACCCGTGAATTGTTATCATTTCCTCCTCAGATTTTGAACACGAAGTTTTCCTCGTCGATTTTGCATGAATCGCAAAAACTTCTAAACATCCCCTCGCTCATCATCGCTTTCAATGGTGTTGTTCACAGGAGGAACATTGCCACTGTTGCACGCTCTCCTCGTTGGTGAGTACAGCATCTCCACGGCCTCATTTCCATTGTTAATATTCTCGCCGACATTCTCAAATACCGCCATAAAACAAGGGTTAATTAAGGAAATCAATATATCACATAATATCCCTATATCTTGACCAACTAACAAATAAGCTTAGGTAGGACACACTAGCGAAGTATTTACTCGTCTCTCCCTCCTAGTTTTATTCCCGATCTCCGCATGGAGATCATATCCCTAAGCTCTGATACCAACTGTGACGCCCCCAAAATAGGTATACATCACCTATTTTGAGTTGTCAATACATGGTACAGAAACAACTACAACTTTATTATTACAACAGTAAAACTGTGAGTTTGAATACAAATATTATCTTCTAGACAATATCTATACTCAAATAAATCCTCATCACATTTATTGATACATTATTTTACAAAAATGGTGAGGACTACTAAACAATCCTTTCTAAAACCTTCATTCCATACCCCGACTCGTACTCGCTATATTCTCGCCTCCCGAGAGAAAAATGGAACAAAAGGAAAAGGGTGAGCTCAACTAGCTCAAGAAAGAATATTATAACTAAGATAATATACAACAAATTATCGTTAGTCTTCAACAGGAAAAATATAATAGAATACAATAGACAACAAATTTTAAATCAATATTCGCAATGAAATAATAATTCATTAGAAGAGTTAAGTAGAGAATGCAAACTACTATCTTCTATGTATGAATTTAAAAGTTCATCGTCTATTTTATCCCTCGTAACATCAATCAATATACATCCGAATCAAATATTCATCTTTGCACTACGGCCAAAGATATTCATCGATGGTCATGTTCATTTAAACACTGCTCATCTTTGCACTACGGCCAAAGATATTCTTGAGAAATCATTCATCTTTGCACTACAGCCAAAGATATTCTTAAGAAATCATTCATCTTTGCACTACTGAGCCAAAGATATTCCATAATATCATCATTTAAGACCGAGGATGATGAAAATATATTTTTTAAAGAAACGAATCCAAATTGAAACTAAATGACAAGGATTAAGGATTAAGGATTCGTACTTGGTTTTATCCACGTCCAAAAATACCTCAAAAATAATCATAGTGGTGTAAAATTCAAGAATGATCAAAACATGGATACAATCGAGTTAGTATCCGAATAGATGTTTTAGACGAAAAGAAGAAATTTTATTTTCTAATTGAATAGTACCGATATCGTGAATAGTGTCAGATACGTGAATAAGGCCAGATATCGTGAATAGTAACTTCCGACACCAAAAGATAGAAATTCCACAAAAACATCTTCACGCTTCATGAATAGTACTCGTGAATAAGAACTCGTGAATAAGAACTCATGAATAGTAACTCGTGAATAGTAACTCATGAATAGTAACCCATGAATAGTAACCCCGACATGAAAAAGTTCCAAATTTGATAAAACTTCAGATCAACATTTCAAAGATAATGATATTGAAGAAATAATATCATTACGAAAAAATAATATCCCTTACCTCGAAAAGATCAAGATTTAGCTAGAATACTAGGGTATAGTGTGAAGGAACTTGCAAACCGCTCTAGCAATACTCAAAGTATACTCAAAATACTCACAAGAATACGCTCGATAATATAGAGAGAGAAAACTTGATTTCGGTGTGATTTTCAATTCTAACCCAAGACCTATTTATAGGAAATTGCTTAGAACACCAAAGCGTAAAATTTAATATATTAATAATATTATTTTTCCACATCTTCCCACGCACACCATCAGCTGAAATCAACCACTAACACATGTCCCATAAGTGACAAAAACGTTTTTCATGCAAAAGTTACTTAAAACTCCAAAAAATGATAATCAATTAATCCGGAACTTCAATAATTCATAATAAATAGCCCTTTCATCAGAAAATTCGAATCCCACGAGTTTTTATAGGAAATTCAATTCTCTACAACTTTGCAGAAGAAAGGTTTTCCAAATTCCAAATAGAAATTGACCGAAATCCACAAACGAAGCGATTTTACAAGTGCTATAATCAAATTTCACCAATAAATGGGGTCCAATTGACATGTTTAACATGTTTTAAACATTTATTGCAACAAAAATACTCTTCCTCCTCGTATACTCATATATCCCCCATTCGTTTTGTAAAAATATCACCGTTAATATATTATTAAAATAATATATTTTATCGTAAAAAGATAAAATATTAATTTTCAACAATTGTCATTTTAAAATTTTCTCCATCTATATCCACATAAAATCAATATTTTCCTCATCATATAAATCAATAATTAATTATTCACAAATAATATTTAGAATCACAATATTGACAAACGTATAGTTCCAGAAAGAGGGGCTTTCCAATAAGAATTTCTTCTTCATGCCGCAAGCAATTAGGTGACCAAACCTCTCCTTAGACGTAACTTTCTAGACATTGCCAATAATGTTATCTAATAATATTATTCGAGATAATATGAATTATTGCTTCGATAATGAAAAATACGTGTAATGACAATTATTGAAAACAAAGAATATAAAATATCAACGCAAAGAATTATTAACTCAATAAAATCTCGAACAAGAATTATCGTAACCATTATTGAGTAGTGCCTTTCACGTAAGAATCAATAATTGGTGCAATACCGTGTAAACCGTCAACAACGCAGTATTAGTGTGTTTTAACCAATCGGGTATTCAACAAAGATAATCTGCAACAACTACGCGCTATTTTTTTTTAAACAACTTATATTTGTCGTTTTTCTTCATCCAATCGCTTTCCATTATGGGGCCCACACATGGTCGCAGGCTAGTCGCATTTAATATTCTCTCAGAAGCGATTTAATATTCCACGACCAAACGAATATTCCCCGACGATAATGAATATTTTATAACCACTTGCTTATTTTAAAATATTTGCGTATTTAACCCTTAACTATCCACATTAATCAATTCAACCCTTACTATTTCAAAATAATAAATAAAGGAAATTCCTTTTTATTTAAAAAATTTCGGGGTCTTACAGTGTCGACTCAAGTCACCCAGAAGCTCTGGGTTCACCACCTGAATGCCTGGCAAATCCCTACAGGGAACACGTGCAGTAAGAGCGGGGTCCACAACCAGAACATCCTCCTCCTCATCCTCGACGTCCGGCACTTCAACCTGGACAGGACGTATCACCGCCTCCACCAAACAACGAGGCTGTCTAACAGAACGGGGTCGAGGCACTTCGGAAGTTCTTCTCCGTACATCAGAAGTAGTCCTGCGGGAACTACTCGGCTAATCCAGATCCATAATATCTGGACAACAAGTCTCCAAATCACCTCAAAAGGGTATGGTAATGTTTAACCCGGAGCTTTTCAAAATACATTTTATGACTATATGCATCATGTGAGACCCCAAATTTTATGAATAAAGATTTAAATTTCTCAAAATATTTTTTTAATATTATGGTGTGGATTTGATATAATGTTATAGTTGTGGGTAGTATTTATAAATTTTGCAAAGTAAGCAAGTTGTTATATAATATTCGATTGGTCGGGGAATATTCGTTTTAACAGGGAATATTCGTACGATGGCACAATCATTGGTGGACCCCACAACGGAAGTATTGTCGTAGTTAGAAAATGACAGAATTATCTTTTTATAAAAATAACGGCGAAAGTGTTACCGTTAAAACTGTTGAACTACCCGGTAGTAAAAGTACAGTAATACGCGTGGTTGCATAGTAGCACACGGTATTGATTATTGATGCTTACGTAAGAAGTCACTCAGTTATACTCAATTATTGCTACAGTAATTGCTGCATCATATCTCTCATATTATTGATTCAATTATTGTCACAGTATCATCTGCATAATATGTTATATTATTAAATCAATAATTGAGACGACAAAGTTATTTATATTATTATTTGCAATATTGACAATGTCTAGAAGTTCTGTCAAGGAGAGGTTTGGTCACCTAATTGCGGCGCCGATAAGGAGAAATCCTTATCGGAAAGCCCCCTCTTTCCTGGGAACGACCTGGTTGTTAAATATTGTGAATTATAATATTAATGATGAATAAGTTCGTGTTGATTAAAGATGAAATTGATAGTTCCATTGTGTGGGAATTATTAGTGTTAGTGGAAATTGACATTTATTTCGATAATAATTGATGTCTAGAGGTTATATTGACCGATCAGGTAATTAACCAGATAAATGAGCAATTAATTGCTATTGATTCATATGATTATAAATATTTGTTCACATGTGTGTACTATTGATTCACATTCTTGTATTATTAGGGGAGTTGGTGCAAGATTGATAATACTTTCACGACTAAGTTAAAAATAGAGGTATAGATGGAGGTACTATACTGTAATTCGTATTTTCACATGTCTAGAACTATTGAGTCACATGATTTACTATTGATTCACATGATTTACTATTAGGGGAGGTGGTGAAAGTTTGATAATACTTGCAGGGCTAAATTAAAAATGAAGGAAAAGAGGAAGGTATTATACTGTAATATTTTGAGCCCTAAAATGTACAATTATTGAAACTATATTTTCCTATAAATAGAAACTCATTCCTTCATTATTTTTCACCAATTCACTAAAGCTATAAAGCAATTATTATAGAGAGAAAGAAGAAGAGAAGTCTGCTACCTCACTATTCCAGTATCCAGTATTCTTTTGAGGTAAGGGGTATTATTCCTTCGTATTCATAAAGAGAGTTATTTTCATTCATTACTCGTAAGGGTTGTTATTCCATTATTTATTATTATGTTGGAATAACCTATCTATGCGAAGTACGGCTTACATGGTGAAATTCTTCTATTATTCTATTCTTTATTATTCTGTTGGAATAACACATGCATGCTTGATCTATCACATGCACGGTGAATTTCTTTGTTATTCCATTCTTTATTATTACGTTGGAATATCACATGCATGCTGATTTACGCATGACCTTGTTCCCTTCTTTATTATTTTGTTGGAATATCCTTTTTGTGCAGATTATGCATGACCTGGTTCTATTCTTTATTATTTTGTTGAAATAACTGGGCGCATTCGCGATTCTATCGCATGCCCGGTGAATTCTTTTTATTCCATTCTTTATTATTATTATTGGAATAATCTATCTATGTGGATTACCGCATGCATGGTGAATGACCTTCGTATTCATTCTTTATTAAATTGTGGAAATGATCGTCACGTGGATTACCGCATGGTGGATGAAAATCCATTTTCAGTTTCGTATATTCTATTATACTGTATATGAGATATCATTTCTTTTGTACTAAATCATAAAATATCATTTTATTTGGTATTTTTTTATTTACAAATTACTATTCACTTAGGTTACTATTCACTCGATTATTATTCACTCTAGTATTATTCACTCGGGTATACGGGGGACTTTTCGTGTTGGAGTACTATTCATGAGTTACTATTCACAAGTTACTATTCACCTAAATTACTATTCACTCGAATATTATTCACTCGGGTATTTGGGGTACATTTCATGCCGGGGTACTATTTACGAGGTACTATTCCCTAAGTACTATTCACAACGAAAAATTGATTCTTTTTTGTCCAAATTATGTTTTGGTACATGAATATTATTCTTAAATTTTACTCTACAAAGCAGTATCATGTTGACAATTTGGACGTTATTGATTTCTGGATAAATTAAATTATAAATTTTTAAAATTTATCCTTGAACTTGTTTTATTGAATTATTATGTCATTGTCATCATCCTCATGCTTATATTGTGATGAAAGTCATCTTTGGCTTACGTGCATAGATGGACTTGGTATGATTATGACCAGAGATTATTCAGTATAATCATGACCGTAATGTAACGAATGATGTGGTAAAAGTCCTCATTGGCCTGTAGTTCATTGATGGACAGTTGTTGGTATGATTATGACCAGGGATTATTCGGTATAATCATGACCATTGATGATTACATGAATATCCTCGGCGTAGTAGTGCGAGGATGATTCGATTTTATTTATTAAGTCGAGTCTCGTGATAAAGTTGATGAAAAACTTTTTAAATCATAGAAGATAGTAGATTTTATGCTCTACTTGACTCTTCTAATGGATTCCTTATTCCTTTGCAGTTGTTGATCTAAAACTTGTTGTCTATTATATTCTATCGGTTGTTATCTTGTTGAAGGCTAAGGATAATTTATTCGCATTATCTTAGTCATAATATTTCTTCTTTGGGCTAGTTGAGCTCACCTTTCTTTTTCATTGTTCTCTTGTGAAATGAGAATATATTTGGGACGAGTCGGGGAATGGAGTGATGGTCCGGGATAAGTGGCTTTAGTAGTCCTCACTATTCTATAAAATAGTGTGATAATAAATGTAATGAGGACTCCATTGAGAGTGGATATTGTCTAGATGACAATATTCTTGTTTAAACTCTCGACTATGTTTTGTCAGTATTTTACACATTTGTTGTATAATTAAGTTGTATTTGAATTTTGTACCATGTATCTGGCGACCCTAGATGGGTGATGTATACCTATTTTGGGGGTGTCACAGTTGGTATCAAAGCTTAGGGATATGATCCTGGCTGAGAGGTGAGACAAGGACTAGGAGGGGAGAGATGGGGAATTCCTTCGCTAGTATGACCTACCTAAGTTTATTTGGTATTTAATTGGTCGGTCAGAGTATATGGATAATATGTGACATGTCAATTAACCCTTGTTTTGTGGCAGTATTTGAAAATGGCATCCGAAAATGTTGAGATAAACAATGAAGCACATGAGACCATTGAGTCACCAACGATCAATACCCAGGATAATGTGCAATAGGATGACAATAATCATCAGGTAAACAACAACACCGATCAGATGATGAACGATGGGATGTTCAGAGGCTTTATGCAATTCATGCAACATCAGGTGAGAGAGACTCCTGTTCAAAATGTGGGTGGAAATAATGGCAACCCACGGTCGGTCACTGCTAAGCAGTTCAAGGAGCTGGGACCACCGGAGTTTTTGGGAAAGCCGAGAACCACTTAAAGCGAGAGCGTGGTTAAAGCAGATCACCAAGATATTTGATGTCTTGGGATGCTTCGAGGAGCAAAGGTTCCTTTGCCACCTTTATATTGCGTGAAGAGGTAGATTCTTGGTGGGAATCAGTAAACGCATTACCCTCGACGCCTTTTCAAGATGTCTTGGGAGAAGTTCAAGAGTTGTTCAACGACAAGTACTTTCCGAAAGTATTCGTCACATGAAGGAGGTGGAGTTTATCAAGTTGGAGCAAAACAATATGACCGTGTCATGATACGAGGCTAAATTTGCGGAGTTATCCGGTTTGCATCCCATTTGGTTGATAATGAGGAGCGAATGACGCGAATGTTTCTAAGAGGTTTGAAACCCGATATCGTCAATACCTCATTTCTCACAAACTTTGTTTATATTCAGATGTTGTGAATAGGGCTCGATTATTGGAGTGCGATAATGAGTCAACACAACCAAAAAGGTAATGACCAACAACACGATAATAATAAATGCGTGGTGGCGGCCGACCATCTAACAATGATAACCATCGTGGAGGAAATTATCATGCCAGAAATGGTAACCACTTCGGTGATAATCATGGCCAAGATAATAGAAGTTGAAATTTCAAGAAGAGAAGGTTCAATAATGATGGAAAGACGTCAGTACCAGCACCCGTTTTCAAGGAAGGAGAACGACCACCAATTGTATGCTTTAAATGCAGAGGGGAGGGTCATATCAGTCCAAACTGCGTGATGCAGTCCAAAGCATGTTACAATTATGGAAAAGAAGGTCACCTAGCCCGATTTTATCGTGCACCAAAGTCAAGTCCAACTGGGACGGTGGCACCTAAGGCGGATACGGACAAAACAAAGTCGGTGGTTTCAGGAAGAGCGTTTTTGTGACTTCTCAAAAAAAGTGAGTAAAAAATGAAGTTAACGGGTTAGTTAATTATAAAGTTATTGAAGTCTATACTTATTAGTTGATTCTATAAATTCTTGCTCAAGTCTATACCTTATTAGATACCGTTAGGTTCTACCCATTCTTTTAAATCTCTCTTTCTTGACGCTTTCAACGTTTAAATTTGACTCTTTGAGAAATTAGATGTGATTTTTGACTTATTGGTTGAAACTCCATTAGAGAAACCTTCATTATAATCAAGCAACAAACCACTATCCAAGTCTTAAAGAGGATGAGAGTCATAGTTTTGAATGATATTTCTATCGTTAAGTCACAGTTTTGAATGATATTTCCAATTGTTAATAAATTTCGACGTATTCTTGAAGAACTTCTTAGCCTACCCTAGAGCGTGAAATCGAATTTTGTATATTGACCCCAAAGATAAAAACCCATTTCTAAAACCCTCAAATATTTCTTTACCTAAAACGAACGTATAATGCGCCAAAGACGTTGGCTCGATTTTGTTGAAGATTACGATTATACCATTCAATATCATCGTGGAAGAGCAAACGTGGTAGTGACGCGCGTTGAGTAGAAGATCGTATGCATTTCTGAGTGCGATGTTGTTAACACAAAAACCCATTTCAGTATAACTTACAAATGATGAAGATAGAGTTAAAGACTCTAGGGACCCACGTGAAGATATCAAATATACGAGTAGAATCGACTTTAATCGATAAAGTTAAAAGTCGCTCAAGCTACACACCGGAGGCGATAAATGTGAAGAAGAAGGTTCAAGAGGCGTTATTCTAGAAGCAAGAGTCGATGAAGAGAGGAAATCTTAACCCTCGATTTTATTGGCCCATTTGAAATCCTCGATCGAGTAGGAAGCGTGGCCTATAGACTCGTTTTTTACCGCCAAGTATATCGGCGTGTTCATAACGTTTTTCACGTATCGATGTTACGTAAATATGTGGACGAACCGAACCACATTATTAAATTAGAACTAGGCGAGATATAGAAGATTTAACGTATGAGGAGATACGTGTTAAAATCTTGGATAAGAAGGATCGTATTCAACACTCAAAGGTTATACCTCAAGAGTTAGAATATGAAATGAAGTCAAGGTATCCTCTCATCTCTTCGCATATACAGCAGTGCGTACGTAAATTTGAGGGCAAAATTTTATAAGGAGGGAGATTGTGAGACCCCAAATTTTATGAATAAAGATTTAAATTTCTCAAAATATTTTTTTAATATTATGGTGTGGATTTGATATAATGTTATAGTTGTGGGTAATATTTATAAATTTTGCAAAGTAAGCAAGTTGTTATATAATATTCGATTGGTGGGGAATATTATTTTAACGAGGGAATATTAAATGACGACGACGACACAATCATTGGTGGACCCCTAATGGAAGTATCGTCGTAGTTAGAAATCGATAGAATTATCTTTTATAAAAAAAATAACGACGAAAGTGTTACCGTTAAAAGCGTTGAACTACCGTAGTAGTAAAAGTAATAATGATGTCTGGCGTGGTTGTATAAGTAGCACACGGTATTGATTATTGATGCTTACGTAAGAAGTCACTCAGTTATACTCAATTATTGCTACAGTAATTGCTGCATCATATCTCTCATATTATTGATTCAATTATTGTCACAGTATCATCTACATAATATGTTATATTATTAAATCAATAATTGAGATGGCAAAGTTATTCATATTATTATTTGCAATATTGACAATATCTAGAAGTTCTGTCAAGGAGAGGTTTGGTCACCTAATTTGCGCTAATAAGGAGAAATCCTTATCTGAAAGCCCCTCTTTCCGGGAGCGACTTGGTTGTTAAATATTGTGAATTATAATATTAATGATGAATAAGTTCGTGTTGATTAAAGATGAAATTGATAGTTCCATTGTGTGGGAATTATTAGTGTTAGTGGAAATTGACATTTATTTCGATAATAATTGATGTCTAGAGGTTATATTGACCGATCGGGTAATTAACAGGATAAATGAGCAATTAATTGTTATTGATTCACATGATTATAACTATATGTTCACATGTGTGTACTATTGATTCACATTCTTGTACTATTAGGGGAGTTGGTGCAAGATTGATAATACTTGCATGACTAAGTTAAAAATTGAGGTATAGATGGAGGTACTATACTGTAATTCGTATTTTCACATGTCTAGAACTATTGAGTCACATGATTTACTATTGATTCACATGATTTACTATTAGGGAGGTGGTGAAAGTTTGATAATACTTGCGAGGACTAAATTAAAAATGAAGGAAAAGAGGAAGGTATTATATTTGTAATATTTTGAGCCCCAAAATGTGCAATTATTGAAACTATATTTTCCTATAAATAGAAGCTCATTTCTTCATTCATTTTTCACCAATTCACTAAAGCTATAGAGCAATTATTATAGAGAGAAATTATAGAGAGAAAAAGAAGAGAAGTCTGCTACCTCACTATTCGGTATCCGATATTCTTTTTGAGGTAAAGGGGTATTATTTTCTTCGTATTCATGAAAAGAGTTATTTTCTTTTCAATACTCGTAAGGGTTGTTATTCCATTCTTTATTATTATTGTTAGAATAACTTGTCATATGCACAAGTCGCATACATGGTGAAATTCTTCTATTATTCCATTCTTTATTATTACATTGGAATAACTTTTATCATTAGGTTTATCGCATGCGTTGGTGAATTCTCATTATTATTCCATTCTTTATTATTCTGTTGGAATATCACATGCATGCGGATTATGCATGAATTTTGGTTCCATTCTTTATTATTCTATTGGAATATCTCATTCATGCGGATTACGCATGACACGGTTCCATTCTTTATTATTACATTGGAATATCTTGTTGCGCGGATTACGCATGACTGGTTCTTTTTTTATTATTCTATTAAAATAAATCATCTTATCATCGCATGCATGGTGAATTCTTTTGTTATTCCATTCTTTATTATTCGTTGGAATAACACATCTATGTGGATTATCGCATGCATGGTGAATGATCCTTCGTATTCATTCTTTATTAAATTGTGGAAATGATCTGTATACGTGGATTATCGCATGGCGGATGAAAATCCATTTGCGATTTCATATATTCTATTATACTCGTATGAGATATCATTTCTTTTGTACTAAATCATGAAATATCATTTTATTTGGTATTTTTTCTTTTTTGAGTTACTATTCATAGTTCTTATTCACTGGGTTATTATTCACTCTAGTATTATTCACTCGAGTATATTGGGGCACTTTTTCGTGTAATGGAGTACTATTCACGAGTTACTATTCATGGGTTACTATTCACCCATTAATATTATTCACTAGGGTATTTGGGGTACTTTTTCTTTTTATTGTCGGGTACTATTCACGAGGTACTATTCTCAAGTACTATTCACGGGTACTATTCACGATGAAAAAATATATTTTTTATGTCCAAATTATTTTTGGTACATGAATATTATTCTTGAATTTTACTCTATAAAGCATTATCATGTTGACAATTTGGGCGTTATTGATTTTCGGATAAATTAAATTATAAATCTTTTAAATTTATCCTTGAACTTCATTTTTTTTATTAAATTATTATGTCATTGTCATCATCCTCATGCTTATATTGTGATGAAAGTCATCTTTGGCTTACGTGCATAGATGGACTTGGTATGATTATGACCAGGGATTATTCGGTATAATCATGACCGTAATGTAACGAATGATGTGGTAAAAGTCCTCATTGGCTGTAGTTCATTGATGGACAGTTGTTGGTATGATTATGACCAGGGATTATTTGGTATAATCATGACCATTGATGATTACATGAATATCCTTGGCCGTGGTGCAGGGATGATTCAATTTTATTTATTAAGCTGAGTCTCAGCGATAAAGTTGATGAAAAACTTTTTAAATCATAGAAGATAGTAGATTTTATGCTCTACTTGACTCTTCTAATGGATTGCTTATTCCGTTGCAGTTGTTGATCTAAAACTTGTTGTCTATTATATTCTATCAGTTGTTATACTGTTGAAGGCTAAGGATAATTTATTCTGCATTATCTTAGTCATAATATTTCTTACTGGGCTAGTTGAGCTCACCCCTTTCTTTCATTGTTCTCTTCAGGAAATGAGAATATAGCTGGGACGAGTCGGGAAATGGAGTGATGGTCCAGGATAAGTGGCTTTAGTAGTCCTCACTATTCTATAAAATAGTGTGACAATAAATGTAATGAGGACTCTATTTGAGAGTGGATATTGTCTAGAAGGCAATATTCTTGTTTAAACTCTTACTATGTTTGTCGTCGTTTTTACGATTGTTGTATAATTAAGTTTGTATTGAATTTTTGTACCATATATCTGGAGACCCAAGATGGGTGATGTATACTGTTTTGGTGGCGTTTTAGGTAAGTATTGTCTAATTACCGTGGATTATTTTTGCTTTTCTTGCACCCCTACATGGGTCCCACTCCTCCGGCTCAGTTCAGTTTGAGTTGTAAAGGAGATCTCACAAGCTGAAAAGGCCAAATGAGGAATAAAAATGCTACGCGATTGAGCGGAATAACCTGAAATTTTGGTTTTCACGGGCCAAACTCTGGCTTCACATATCACTCATTGGTATTCTCCTGAATGCAAGGTATACTATACTAGCGACCTCAGCTTTTGCAAATCATGCTCGACAATACCTCACACAGGTCCGATGCCGCCAAATACAGGGTCATAACCTTAAAATACATATTCCCCGGCGGGGGTCACAACGCAGATGTCATTCATTGATAAAGTATCCCCGATGGGGGTCACAAAGCAGATTTTCACTCATCCACGTATCCCCGGCGGGGGTTACAACGCATTCTTCGTCTATGAATGAATCCCCAGTGGGGGTTACAACGTAATTTAACCATTGATGTACGGGTCAATGAAGGTCAAGTAGCCTTGACATCATTTCAATCGATGGCAAGTAAACCCATCGAAGCATCGGAGGCCATTCGATGATCTCATCCATCTATGCATTTATCCACAACCTTCCCCGACGGGGGTTACAACGTAATTCAACAATTGATATACGCGTCAATGAAGGTCAAGTAACCTTAACATATTCCCCAGCAAGGGTCACATCGCAATGCAACCATTGATAGACACATCAATGAACATCAAGCAGCCTTGACAGTTTGCCCAGCAGGAATCTATCCGGTGATACACACATCAGCGAAGGTTAGGCAGCCCTGACAATACATATTGTTAGCAGTAACTCCGACAGGACCGTGGTATATATTGGTGACACAAACCAGAGGAGACCATCCTCATCGAAAAGGATCGATGGTGGAATATGTTATACACATCCTCAAACAGACAAAGTTTTATCCCCACAGATCTCTTGCACACGAGAGGCACATCTTCGGATTAAAGTCTGTATCAAGGATCCAGGACTTTGGTGATAACCTCAACGTCAACTTCCTTGAAGACTTGGATCGCACGTCTAAGACATCACTGATTGTCATCCCCGGCAGGATTAACAGGGAACCGACAATCATTTCATCATTTTGGAAAATAATCCAACAACATACATGCATCATACATTTCCATCATGTTACTACATATATCATCATGTTTATCTTATTGCATTTCAAGTGTCTAGGATTCTTTATCCTATCCATGCCTTGCATTGCATGAATATGATAAAGAGGGGCAACTGTACACTCAAAATTTTTTGCACACCTGTTACTAACATTGCAGGAGGGTAGATTTGTCTTTCGAAGATAACCCTGGAAGACAACTCACATCCATTTTGGATACCACCAGAAATTCAGTCTCAACCCCAGAACACACACCGAGAGTATCAATTCCAACCTCAAAAATAACCCCGAGTTTTGTCCTTGGAGATAACCCCAAGGAATGTCGTTGCAGTTCCGGCGATAACCCCATAAATGCTTATTTTAAATGCATGCAATTAGCTTCAATCTCAGAACTCCCGCCGAGGCACTCATTCCAAAGACCTAGAGATAACATCGGGAAGACAGGCACACTAAAAGATGACCCAGTGGAATTCAAACACCTGTAGCAGTCCAATCTCAGATGTAACCCTGAGCAATGTCTGCTATCAGCCCAAACCGGAGATAACCCCAGTGAGGGGCAAAATTGTCATCTTTCCACCTCAACCCCCGGTACATTGTCTCAACATTTCATACATACATTTTACACAAAGAATGTCCCACAAGAGCCAAGGAGTTCCAATCCCGAGTGACTATTACGCATGGCAGCACACCGGATAGAATTTGAAGCTTGAAGACCATGGGCATGGTCCCCTCTTCCTAACTTCGTACAATCTCTAATCCCATGTCATTGCGTAACTCTAGACAAAAGCGGTCTGAAGAACGTCTTTTACACCTCATTCGGATGCTCGGATTGAAGTTCTGCAAGCTCGAGTGGACATCACAGTGCACGAGTGTACGAACTTCGAGATGGCAGGACCTGCAGAGTCCGGGGAACCCCGAGCAGCCGCAGGTGCATCTACGGCTGCCGCAGGTACACCTACGGCCACCAGCTCTATAAATATAGAGCTTGGGGTGGCCATATTCAAGAGGAAAAAAGGCGAGGAAGCCCTGTCCAATTTGCTCTGTACACACCCCATATTGAGTGCTTTCTCATTTTAAACACCTGTTAGCTCACATATAGCTATATTTTTATCGACGGGGGCTGAGTGTTCATCCATTTATAGTCATAGAAGTCTTCTTTGGCAGCCCACTGTAAGCCTTCTTACACTTTATAAAGCCTTTCTCTTCATCTTTTGCACACACTATTCTTCACATTGAGAGTAGTGTTGTGTGTGTATGCCCGAAATTCAGTCCGTGGTTTTAATTTCTGTCTGTATATATATATATATATATATATATATACTTATATATGTATATATTTATATATGGACTAACATTATTGAGTTATGCCTCGATTGAGCCTAGACTTATGTCGGAACGTTTACTTGCTTTATATAAATATATATATATATATATATATATATATATGAACTATTGTCGTACGATGTTCGATGAGCCTTGATTTTATATCCCGTATTAATTCATCGCTTATATATATATAGCGACAAATCATTTGAAATGATAAACGAGTTTGGATTGAGAAACAACTCGTATGCTTTCTCGCTTATATATATATATATTCACATTTCTGTTAGGCCTGAAGTTTACTTCGTGGCCTTTTACTACTTTATTTACATTTAGTCCCGCCTAGAGTTTACTTCGTGGCGGTTGATCGTCTTTTACAGCTTTATTTACATTTTTGATCCCCCATGGAGGTGCTTCGTGGTGGTTGATTGTAATACCCAGTAAAATAAAATAAATAACATTTAAAATTATATATATTTTTTTATATAGTTTAATTGGGCTTTGTCTTTTCTTTGGGTCAAATTGTCATTTAATTTATGTGGGCTAGTAAATATTAAAAAGTGTGGATAATTTAAATTTAATAAAATTTGGGTATTTAAAACTAATTGGGTCAAATTAATACTTGTTTAATATTAAATCTCATTAAAAAAATAAATTGGAGAGTTAATAAGAAATATTAATAAATAAATAACAATTGAAACCTAATTTTTTTTATTACTTACGCATTGAAAAAGAAGTGGCGCCGCACCAGTTAGAGAGAATTGAGAGGAGGCTCAGGCAATTCATTGGGTTGAAGAAAGAAAGAAGTAGGTAAGTTTCTTTTCTATTTTTTTGTTTTGCTATTATGTTTGTACAATCTATAAAGTTAGAATAAGATCTTTCCTAAGAATCCAAAACAGTTGTTTTTTTTCCTTTTATGATTAAGTGTTGTCTTACCGTTGGAGTACATATGTATATATGTATGATTTTTTTTCTTTTCTCTTTGCTATTGAATTGGTATTAATAAGATAAGGAATTCATTAACTTGAAGCAACTGTGTTAGCATTGAATGATGTATAATATCCATGTATATATATAAAAGGATTGCACATGCATTACTTTTGAAATCAAGATTTTTGAATATGACTTATTTCGGTAATTAATTGTTAAAATATGTGATATGGTATTATATAAGACTAACAGAGAATTTAAAGTTAGAAATTTACAGAAATATAATAATAATAAAATGAGTTTCTTAAAGATTTAAAGATGGAAAGAATAATTTTGCAAACATACTTATATTAATTATTTTGTTTAATTAGTTCGGCTGGAGAGAGTCTAAGCGAGTTTTTTGAAATATACTTTGGGTATTGCATTATCGATTCCAGGTACGGATTTCGTACTTATTCAGCGATACTCTTTAATTTTAGTTTGTTCGTTTTGCTTCTCGTTTTGATTTCGTATATTGTCTCGATACCTTGATCTTAGTGAAGTTCATATGACAATTTATCTTGATCTTTAGAATATCATAACTTGTACTCTTTGAATTCGTTTATCATATTTATTTTTATTTTCGTAGTGATGTACATGTTAGTATATTCTAGAGACTTGTGTTGATGTTTCGTTCGATTTAACATGTACACGTTAGAACCCCTTTGTGTTGATATTTTGTCGCATGTGTTGTGACATTATATTTTATTAGAATACCGTAGGGTATACCTGAGCTATAACCACCTGTGGGGGTACCACAGGCATGTCCTCTTGGCACCGAGGCATGACACCTTCCGTGGCGGTGTGATCAGTCCATGGCGTCTCCGTTTTATGCTCCGGTGGTAGTTGGCCATTTGGTGTTTTGTTGTGGGAGGCGTATGGGTCGACCCTAGTTTTCTGTTCTGTTCTGTTCTGCGGATTGGTGATGTTTGTGCCAAACACACCTTGCGATTTTACATGCATTGGATTCGCGGTCCAATGTGTGTGACTTGCCTGTGTGGCATTATGTGATTTACCTGTGTGGCATTATTTGACTTGCCTACGTGGCAAGGTATATTTCTGTTTTGTTCTGAGCTCGGTATGAAATAACACCCAACCATTTAATTCAGCCTATTATTTCGTTGTGCTAGTTTTGTTCGTTTCGTTTCAGTTCGTTTTGTTTCATTTCATTTAATTGAGTTAGTTATTTCGGTTCATTATTTGTATTCTATATCCGTACTGGGCATTTGGCTCATGCTGTATTTTTCTTCCGGCAGGTAATCAGGGGGATCAAGGGCAAGTGTGATGAGAGCTCCATTCATTCCAATGATTTAGAAATATTCTGTTTAGACTAGATGTGTCAGTTTACTTGGAATTGTAATAATTATTTTAGATTGTGGTTTGAGATTTATTATGGTTGACTTGTGGTATTTATCAGTTATTAAGATTATTCTTTTGTGGTTTAGAGCCTTGTGATATTCGTTAGTTCTGTTGTGTTGTGCGTAACCTCTCTTTCTATTTCGGAAAGGGGGTGTTACATTGATCATGTCTCTATATATATTTACTGCTTGTATATATTTACATTTCCAATCCCCCATGGAGGTGCTTCATGGTGGTTGATCATGTCTGTATATATATATATATATGTATATATTTATAGCTTTTATATATATAACTGCTTACTGCTTTTCATATAAACTGCGGCATCATGTGAGCCTAAGAATCATGTGATCACAAATTCAGTCTACTGAATCTAGATTCGGTTCTCACGATGGACATTTTCAGCTGTAAGAAGCTTGTACATTATTCATGGTGTTTGAATTTCCTTAGATGGCTGTCATGCCCATGAGGAGTTCGACACTGCTATATATTATTTTCTCGAAGATGCTTCGTATCTCGAAAATAAAAGCAAACAAGCCGAACATTTAATAATAAAATAGAAGTATGAAAAGGTCTCAATTACTATTGAGTACAGGGTTTGAAAAATCTCTTTTACAAAACTTCACTACTATATCATGTTTAAACTGATTTTTTTCATACAAATTCAAACCCTTTGTATATAGGTGCGAACGAGGCCTCGCACTACTTCCTAATAAATTTCACATTGATCCACACACACACACACACACACATTCATATAACAGTTTCTTAAAAAGTGGTGGTCACCGTGGGAACACGGATGTCAGGGGGTGCCTAAAACCTTCCCTTCGCATAATCAAGCCCCCGAACCCAAAATAAATCTCGGTTTCATAGACCCGTTTAGCAGTGTCACATCACTGGGTCAATGTGCAAACCTTTTCTCAGTTGCGTTGGTGCAACCAGTTAATGTGATGTCCCCAAAATAGGTATACATCACCCATTCTGAGTCGCCAAATACATGGTACAGAAACAACTATAACTTTATTAATACAATTGTCGTGCAAAATATGACAACACATAAACTATGAGTTTAAATACAAATATTGTCTTCTAGACAATATCCACACTCAAATAAATTCTCATTACATTTATTGATACACTATTTTACAAAAATAGTGAGGACCACTAAAACAACTTTGTAGAACCATCATTCCATACCCCGACTAGTACTCGCTACATTCTCGTTTCCTGAGAAGAAAAATGGAACAAAAAGGAAAAGGGTGAGCTCAACTAGCCCAGTAAAGAATATTATGACTAAGATAATATAGAACAAATTATCGTTAGTCCTCAACAGGGAAAAATCTGATAGAATAAAATAAACAACAAGTTTTAAATCAATATTCGCAGCGAAAATAACAATTCATTTAGAAGAGTTAAGTAGAGAATGAAATCTACTATCTTCTATGATTTTAAAGTCCATCATCAATATTTTATCCCTGTAATATCAATTAATTTACATTTTGAATCAAATGTTCATCTTAGCACTACAGGTCAAAGATATTCATCAGTTGGTCATGTTCATCTCAACACCTGTTCATCTTTGCACTACGGGCCAAAGATGTTCATCAGGAAATCATTCATCTTTGCACTACAGGCCAAAGATATTCAGTTATATCATTATTTAGGACTGAGGATGATGAAAAATATTTTAAAGAAAACGTATCCAGTGAGACAAAAGAACAAATATTAGGGATTCGTACTTCGGTTTATCCATGTTCAAAACACCCCATAATATACTATGTGGAGTAAAATTCAAGAATGAATATCAAAACATGGATACAATCAAGGATAGTAACAAAAATAGACATCTAGGACAAAGAAGAGAAAATTTAATTTTTATATGAATAGTGCCGTATTCGTGAATAGTGCCGTATACATGAATAGTGTCGTATACATGAATAGTAACCCCGACACTAAAAGACAAGAATTTCACAAGAAAAATCTTACCAATATTCCGGCATAATGATATTGAAAGAAATAATATCATTTAAAAAAATAACATTCCTTACCTCAAAAGGACAGTACTTTTAACTGGAATACCAGATATAGTGCTGAAGGGAACTTGTATAGCAACACACAAAGTATCAAAATACTTACAAGAATACGCTCAATAATATAGAGAGAGAAAGTTTCAGTTTCTGGTGTGATTTTCAATTCTAACCTAAGCACCCTATTTATAAGAAAATGCTTAGAACACCAAAATAGAAAATTTAATAAAATATTATTATTTAAAAAAAAATTCATGCCCACCACAAAAGAATCTGATTTCAGCATGTTTACAACACTTGTGGGGTCCACCAAAATGAAAAAACGTTTTTCTTAAAAAAAATATTAAAACTTTAAAAATTAATTATTTCAAAACTTCAATAATTCATAATAAATAGCCCTTTTATCAGGAAAATTAAAATCTTATGTCCATTCCATAGGAAATTCAATTCTCTACAACTTTGTAAGTTTAAGTTTTTCCAAATTCCAAGCAGAAATTGACCGAAATCTACATACGGACGATTTTGCAGGCTATAATCAAATTTCAGTCAAGAAATGGGGTCCACCAACATGTTTAACATGTTTTTAACATTTATTGTAACAAAATACTCTTCCTCCTCATTTCTTCATATATCACACATTCATTGTAAAAATATTACCATTATTATATTATTAAAATATAATAATATATTTAAATAAATTATTTTATCTGAAAAGATTAAATTTTAATTTTCAAAAATAGTCACTTTTCTAAAAATTCCTCCATTTATATCCACATAAATAAATATTTTCCTTATCATATAAATCAATAATTAATTATTTACAAATAATATTACAGAATCACAATAATGACAACTGTGTCGTTCCTCAGAAAGAGGGGGCTTTCCGATAAGGATTTCTCCTCGACGGCGCAATTAGGTGACCAAACCTCTCCTTGATGTAACTTCCTTAGACATTGCCAATAATGCTATCTAATAATATTATTCAAATAATGAATTATTGATCCGATAATGGGAAATATCGTGCGTTGACAATTATCAAACAACAATAATATAAAATATCAACGTAATAATTTTTGAATCAATAAAATATTGAAGCAATAATTACTATAACAATTATTGAGTAGTGCCTTCACGTAAGAATCAATAATTGGTGCAATACCGTGTAAGCATCGCAAGCAACACCGCCAGACATCGTGTGTTTTAACCATCGGGTATTCCAACAAGTTGTTAATTGTGAATAACTACGCTATTATTTATAAAAAACTTAAACTCATCGTTTTTTCTTCATACAATCACTTTCCGTTATGGGGCCCACACAAGGCTACGCCGTTGTATGAATATTCGTCGACAGTAAGAATAGTCCACGACCAAACGAATATTCCCTGACAACAATGAATATTTTATAACCACTTGCTTATTTAAGATATTTGTGCATTTTACCCATATCTAACCACATTAATCAAATCAACCCTTACTATTTCAAAATAATAAATAAAGGAAATTCAATTTCATTTATAATAAGTTGGGGTCTTACAACCTCTCCTCCTTATGAAATTTTGTCCTCAAAATTAACGTACGTACCTGGTGTTTCAAAAAGGTGAGGATACCTCGCTTTCATTTTCGTTTCCAACTCCCAAGTCATAAATCTTGACAGGTACCTCCTCGTACGTTAAATCTTTGGCTATTTCATCTGGTTCTAACTTAATAACATGGTTCGGGTCTTTCACATATTTAGAAAGCACAGATATGTGAAAAACATTATGAACACGAGACATACTTGGAGGTAACGCGAGTCTATAGGCCACATTTCCTACTCGGTCAAGAATCTGAAATGGACCAATAAATCGTGGATTGAGCTTTCCTCTTTTCCTAAATCTTGTAAATCCCTTCCATGGAGCAACATACAACAATACATGATCCCCAATACTAAATTCCACGTCCTTTCAATGAAGATCCGCATAATTCTTTTATCGATCCTGTGCCGTTTGTATACATTGTCGAATTATTTGGATCTTTTCTGTAGTCATACGTACCAACTCTGGTCCCAACAATGTTGCTTCACCCACCTCATCCTAACATACTGAAGAGCGACACTTTCGTTCATACAATGCTTCGAATGGAGCCACAACTATACTTTCCTGATAACTGTTGTTGTAGGAGAATTCCACCAATGGTAAATACTTATCCCAACTCCCTTTGAAGTCTAGGACGCAGAGTCTTAATAGATCTTCAAGATTTTGAATAGTCCTATCTGATTGTCCGTCCGTTTGAGGATGGTATGCCGAACTGAATCATAAATCCGTGCCCATAGCTTTCTGCAAGCTAACCCAAAATCGTGAAGTGAATCTTGGGTCACAATCCAAAACTATGAATACTGACATGCCATGAAATCTCACAATCTCATTTACGTACATACGAACAAGACGTTCAAGGGAATAAGTCTCCCGTATCGGCAAGAAATGAGAAGACTTAGTTAATCTATCAACAATAACCCAAATAACATCTATGCCTTGAGAAACCGTGGGGAGACCTGTAACGAAATCCATGGTAATATGTTCCCACTTCCATTTCGAAATCTCCATTGGTTTCAATGGACCCTTTGGTACTTGATGCTCCACCTTTACACGTTGACAAGTTAAACACCTCGAGATAAACTTCACGATCTCTCTCTTCATATTGTTCCACCAAAATGTATGTCGAAGATCACGATACATTTTGGTACTTCTAGGATGGATTGCAAACGACGTACTGTGTGCCTCTATCATAATCTTGTACTTCAAATTAGAGTCGTTAGGAACACAAAGTCTTGAGTTGACTCGAAGTACTCCTTCTTCATAGATTCTTGCTTCTGGGATAACACATTCCTGTAGTTTCTTCTTCATACGCATCAGCTCCGGGTCTGTGGCTTGAGCAACTTTAACTTTATCGATTAAAGTTGGTCCTATGCGTATACTTGACATCATTGCATGAGTCCCAAGAGTCTTGAATTCTATCTTCATCTTTTGTAAATCACACAAAATGGGCCTTTGTGTTGACAACATTACACTTGTTCCCGCATATGATCTTCTACTTAATGTGTCAGCTACCACGTTCATTTTTCCAAGTTGGTATTGAATGGTATGGTCGTAATCTTTCAACAGCACGAGCCAACGTCGTTACCGCATGTTGAGTTCCTTTTGGGTGAAGAAATATTTGAGGCTTTTATGATCTAAATATATCTCCACTTTCTCCCCATATAGATAGTGCCTCCAGATTTTCAACGCAAAAACAACTACTGCCAACTCCAGATCGCGAGGCATAGGCTATGACTTTCCCATGTTTCATGAGAACACATCCTAACCCTTTGCCTGAAGCATCGCTGTAGATAACAAATCCATCCGAACCAGATGGTATTGTTAGAACAGGTGCCGAAAGAAGTCTCCTCTTGAGCTCTTGGAAACTCTTCTCGCATTCCTCGCTCCATACGAATTTTGTATCTTTCCGAGTCAGCTGAGTTAACGGAGTACTGATTCGAGAAAATTCTTCCACGAATCTCCGATAATAACTAGCTAAGCCCAGAAAGCTACGTACTTTGGTCACCGACTTCAGCTCCTCCCAACTTTGTATTGCTTCAATCTTCACCGGGTCAACAGATACTCCATGTTTTGACACCACGTGACTAAGGAATACTACTTCCTCAAGCCAGAACTCGCATTTCTTCAGCTTGGCATATAGCTTGTTATCACGAAGCCTTTGAAGTACCAGCTTCAAATGGTGCTCATGATCTTCACGACTTTTGGAATAGATGAGGATGTCATTAATAAAGACAACAACGAACTAATCCAAATATTCCTTGAACACACGGTTCATCATATCCATGAAAGCAGCAGGAGCATTAGTCAATCCAAAAGACATGACTAGGAATTCATAATGCCCGTACTGAGTTCTGAAG
Source organism: Panax quinquefolius (assembly GCA_020205615.1). Lineage (NCBI taxonomy): Eukaryota > Viridiplantae > Streptophyta > Magnoliopsida > Apiales > Araliaceae > Panax > Panax quinquefolius. The sequence continues at coordinate 62,917,046 of CM035159.1, forward strand.
GTAGTCTTCAGAATATCCTCGCCAATCTTCAAATTGATGATATCGAGCTAAGATCGATCTTTAAAAAGAATTGTGCTCCTTACAACTGGTAAAACAGGTCATCAATGCAAGGTAGTGGATACCTATTCTTGATGGTGACATGGTTTAATTCCTGATAGTTAATACAATGTCGCATACTCCTGTCTTTCTTCTTTACGAATAAAACAGGAGCACCCCAAGGAGATGTACTAGGACGAATAAAACCGATGTCTAATAACTCCTGAAATTGGACCTTTAACTCCTGAAGTTCAATAGGAGCCATTCGATATGGGGTTTTAGAAATGAGTTTTGTACCCGATTCAAGGTCAATAAAGAATTCAACTTCACATTCTGGAGGTAGACCGGGAAGTTCTTTAGGAAATACGTGAGGAAATTCACTAACAACAGAAATATTATTCAAATCTGACGTGTTTTTGTTCAAATCCATGACATGGACTAAGAAAGCTTGACATCCATTTTTTAATAAACGAATGGCTTTATGGCTTGATATGACAGTGATTGACTTTAGTGGTTTGGTTGCTTGAATTCGCATAACAGGTTGGTTAGGAATATGAAAACTAAAAACCTTACGAAAACAATCAATTTTGTCATGATGAGTAGTTAACTAATCAATCCCTAAAATCACATCAAATGCAAGTATCTTTAAAGAGATAAGATCAACAGGTAATGTGATAGTGACAACTTGGATAAACAAGATTTATAAACAGTGGATATAATGAAAGTTTCTCCTAACGGAGTCTTCACAGATAAGTTAAAGTCTAATTTCTCTGGAGTCAGGTTTAAATGTTGAGCACAAGCAGGAGAGATAAATTAATGGGTAGAACTGGTATCTAGTAAGGTATAAACTGTACAAGAGTTTATGATTAGCTTACCCGTGATCACCTCGTTAGGGTTCCTCGTATTTTGGCCAGTCACGACAAATGCTCTTCTAGGAACCACTGACTTTGACTTGTCTAGGACAGTCTTTTGAGCCACCATCCCCACTGGACTTGGTTTCGCTACCGTACAATCTCGAGCGATATGACCTTCTTTTCCACAATTATAACATACCTTGAACTGTTGTGGGCAGTTTGGGCTGATGTGTCCCTCTTTTCCACATTTATAACATACGACCGGTGGTCGTTCTCCTCCCTTAGAAACAATTGATGCTGGTGCTGACGTCTTCACATTGTCATTGTTGTACCTTCTCTTTTTAAAATCTCCCCTCGACTCGCTTTTTCTATTATCATGGCCACGATTACCACCAGAGTGGTTACCTCTTTTGTCCGTATTCTTTCCTCCCAGCTGATTACCATTGCTCCGATGACTGCTGCCACTGGTCTGACCCTGGTTGTGGTCCCTCGGTTGAACATACTCATTATCTCGCTCTAATAATTGAGCCCTGTTGACAACATCTAAATATAGAGAAAATGTATGAGAAATGAGGTATTGACGAATGTCGGGTTTCAAACCTCTCAGAAACATCCGCGTCATATGTTCCTCATTCTCTACCAAATGAGGTGCAAACCTGGATAACTCCGCGAACTTAGCCTCATACTAGGACACCATCATGTTGTTCTGTTCCAGTCTAATAAACTCCACTTCCTTCATATGACAAATACTTTCAGGAAAGTACTTGTTATTGAACAGTTTCTGAAATGTTTCCCAAGACATGTTGAAAAGTATTTGGATGGGTACGCTTCATGATTCCCACCAAAGTAATCTGCCTCACTACGGAATATAAAAGTAGCGAATGGAACCGTCTGTTCCTCCGTGCATCCCAAGACATCAAATATCTTGGTAATTTGCTTGACCCACATTTCTGACTTAATCGGATCCGGCTTTCCCCAGAATTTCGACGGTCCCACTCCTTGAATTGCTTAGCAGTGACCAGCTGTGCGTTGCCACTGTTTCTACCTGTATTTTGAACAGGAGTCTCCCTCGTCTGGTTTTGCATGAACCTCAAAAAGCTTCTAAACATCTCATCGTTCATCGTCAACTTAATGGTGTTGTTTACAGGAGGAACATTGTCATCATGTTGCACGTTCTCCTGGTTGGTGATTAAAGGTGTTTCCACGGTCTCATTCACTCCATCATTAATATTTTCAGCTGCCATTTTTAAATACTGGCACAAAATAAGGGTTAATTAAAGAAATTGACATGCAACATAATAACCCTATACTCTGACCAACCAACAAATAAGCTTAGGTAGAATATACTAGCGAAGGATTTACTCGTCTCTCCCCTCCTAGTTCTATTCCCCGATCTCCGCCAGAGACCATATCCCTAACCTCTGATACCAACTGTGACGCCCCCAAAATAGGTATACATCACCCATTCTGAGTCGCCAAATATATGGTACAGAAATAACTACAACTTTATTAATACAATTGTCGTGCAAAATACGACAACACATAAACTGTGAGTTTAAATACGAATATTATCTTCTAGACAATATCACACTCAAATAAGTCCTCATTAAATTTATTAATACACTATTTTACAAAAATAGTGAGGACCACTAAAACAACTTTGTAGAACCATTATTCCATACCCCGACTAGTACTCGCTACATTCTCGCCTCCTGAGAAGAAAAATAGAACAAAAAGGAAAAGGGTGAGCTCAACTAGCCCAGTAAAGAATATTATGACTAAGATAATATAGAACAAATTATCGTTAGTCCTCAATAGGGAAAAATCTGATAGAATATAATAGACAACAAGTTTTAAATCAATATTCACAGCGGAAATAATAATTCATTTAGAAGAGTTAAGTAGAGAATGAAATCTACTATCTTCTATGATTTTAAAGTCCATCATCAATATTTTATCCCTGTAATATCAATCAATATACATTTTGAATCAAATGTTCATCTTAACACTATCATGATCATTTAATTGAACTATCATGATCATTTTCAACAAGCAAGGAATAAGAATCATTACTATTAATGCTAGAATTAATAGTATCTAAAACCATACAACCATTAGAAATAAAACCATATCCATAAATTTCATTCCCACAAGAAATTACAACACCATTATTCTCAAAACGAATAGAGCAACCAAAACTAAGCATTGCAATAACAGAAAATAAATTATGTCGGACATTTGGTGTATAAAGTACATTGTGAAGAACCAATGTAGAGCATCCTCGTATCTCTAATTTGTAAGTGCCAATTCCTAGCACATCAACTGTGACGCCCCCAAAATAGGTTCACACAATCGATTCTGATTCTCCAAATACATGGTATAGAATTCATATACAACTTCATTTATACAACTATTAACTGTCATGAAAAATATGACAAAACATAAGCTGTGAGTTTTAATACAAATATTGTCTTGTAGATAATATCTAAAGTCAGATAAAGTCCTCATTATAATTATTATCACACTATTTTATAGAATAATGAGGACTACTATAGCAACCATCTTAGACCATCACTCCATTCACTGACTAGTCACAGCTATATTCTCATTTCCTGAATAGAACAATGAAAGAAAAGGGTGAGCTCAACTAGCCTAGTAAAGAATATTATGACTAAGATAATCCAGAATAAATTATCATTAGTCCTCAACAGGGAAAAATCTGATAGAATACAATAGACAACAAGTGTTAGATCAACAACTGTAGTGAAAATAGCAATCCATTAGAGGAGTCAAGTAAAGCATGATGTCTACTATCTTCTATGATTTAAAAGTCCATCATCAATATTTTATCTCTGTAACACGAATAAATAATAATTTCAGATCAGCGAATTATCCATGCACTACGGGCCAAGGATATTCGTATGTATCACCAGTGGTCATGATCATGCCAAACAACTGTCCATCTATGCACTACGAGCCAAAGAGGACTTTCACCACAACATTTGTCTGTAACATTACAGGTCATGATTATACCAATACACAATTCCTGGTCATAATCATACCAATCAACAGTCCATCTATGCACTATGGCCCAAAGATGACTTTCAGCACAATAAAAGCATAAGGATGATGACAATGATATAAAGAATGAATCAAGTGAGATCAAGGATAAACATTAGAGATTTATAATTCAATTTATCCAGAGTTCAAGAATGTCCAAATTGTCAACATGATAACTAATTGTGGAGTAAAATTCAAGAATGATATTCATGTATCAAAAATAATTTGGACAGAAAAGAAATTAATTTTTTCGTGAATAGTACCCTGTGAATAGTACCCAAATGAATAGTACCGTATGAATAGTACTCTGTGAATAGTATCCTGAATGAAAATATTGAAATTTATTAAGAAAGTTCAGACCAATATTCTAATAAAACGATACTAGATGAAACGAAAAACTCAAGGATATTCTACTAATTTCAGGGATTATAGAAGCAATACTTATGAAAGTAAGTGTAGATTTAGGAATATGAAATAAAATAATATTACTTACATACTATAGAGTATGGAAGAAAATAATATTTCTTATGAATATCGAAAGAAAATAATATCCCTTATGAGTACAAAAGAAATGATATCCCATACAAGTATGAAAGAATATATGAAACTACAAATGGATTTTCACCCGTCATGTGGTAATCCGCGTAGACAAATCATTTTAACAATTTAATAAAGAATGAATATGAAGGGTTATTCACCATGTATGCGGTAATCCGCGTAGACATGTTACTCCCGCAGATTAATAAAGAATGAATACAAAGGATTATTCACCATGCATGCGGTAATCCGCGTAGACAGGTTACTCTCGGATTAATAAAGAATAGAATGACACCCCTTATGAGTATGAAGAAAATAACATCCTTTACGAATACAAAAGAAATAATATCCCTTACCTTAGTAGGAGTATAATTCTAACTAGTATAGCGGAGATATTCTTGAGAAAAACTTGCACTATTTGCTACACTCAAAGTATCCTTATACTGAAAAGAAATACGCACAATATTATAGAAGAAGAATTCTCTGATTCTGGTGTGATTTTTATTTCTTAACTAAGCATCTTATTTATAGGAGAATGGCAGGGCACTATTTAAGAAAATAATCACGGAAGAACAATAAAAATTCACGGGCGAATTCGATGTGAAATTCTAATTTTTACTATTCATTACTGTGAAATAAAATATTCTAATAAAACAAAAACATTATATAAAATATAATATATTCTAATTATAATCTAATAAAACAAATAACTTTATATATATTATAAAAAGTATTTTGTTTTATATAATTTTTTTTATTTTATTACTATTATAATAATAATAAAACAAAACTGAGACAACTTTCTACCGGCGATTCTAAAAAATGAGTAAGTGGGGATCCATGTAATAAGCCAAACTTACAACAAATACTTCATGACAAAACCCTTTATTTATATCAAAAATTGAATAAATATTTATCACAAATCACTTATATTCAATAAACATATTTTTAATCTTTCAACAATTATTCATCATTAATATCATAACTCACAATATTGACAAACAGATCTTTCCTAGGAAAGAGGGGGCTTTCCGATAAGGATTTCTCCTTATTGGCGAGCAATTAAATAACCTAACCTCTTTTCTCAACAGAACTTTCTAGACATTGTCAATAATGCAAATAATAATATGAATAACTGTGTTATCTCAATTATTGATTTAATAATATAAATTATTGTGCAGATGATACTAGGACAATAATTGAATCAATAATATGAGATACTCTGCAGCAACTACTGTGGCAATTATTAAATGAACTGAGTGACTTCTTACGTAAGCATCAATAATCAGAGATACTGTACAATACCGCGTGCTACTGTGCAAACACGCGTATTACGGTTCTTTTATCACCGATATTTCAATAGTTAACGGTAAAAGTTTTATTATTATTTTTATAAAAAGGATATTTCTGTCACATTCTATATCTGACAGTCATTCCATTGTGGGGTCCACTAATGATTGTGTCGTCGTACGAATATTCTCCTACAAAAAAAATATTCCCTGACCAAACAAATATTTTATGACAACTTGCTTACTTTGAAAAATTTGCACATATCACCCATAACTATAACAATATATAAAATCACACCTTATTATTCAAAATAATATTTAGAGAAAATCAAATCTTTATTCAAAAAAAGTTGGGGTCTTACAACCTCCCCTTCTAATGAAATTTCATCCTCAAAATTGATGTACGTACCTGTTCTGTTGAAGAGGTGAGGATACCTTATTTTCATTATAGATTTTAACTCCTAGGTCATTTCCAGAATATCATCGTTTCTCTATAAAACTTTGACTTGAGGTATAACCTTTGAGCGTAGAATATGTTCCTTCTTATTCAAGATCTTGACAAGTACCTTTTCATACGTTAAATCTTTCGCTATCTCATCTGGTTCTAATTCAATAATGTGGTTTGGGTCTTGACATATTTATGTAACATAGATATGTGAAAAATGTTATGAACACGAGACATACTTGGCAGTAAGGAGAATCTATAGGCCACAGTTACTACTCGGTCGATGATTTTAAATTGACCAATGAATCGAGGGTTAAGATTTCCTCTCTTCGTTGATTCTTGCTTTTTGAATATCACCTTCTTCTTCATATTCATCTGCTCTAGGTCTGTAGCTTGAGCAACTTTAACTTCATCAATTAAAGTCAGTTCTACTCGTATATTTGACATCATCACGTGGGTCTCTAGAGTCTGTAACTATATCTCCATCATTTATAAGTCATATAAAATGGGTCTTTGTGTTTGATAACATCGCACTCGTACCCGTATATGATTTTCTGCTCAACGCGTCAGCTACTACGTTCGCTTTTCCAGGATGGTATTGTCAGAACAGGTGCTGAAATGAGTTTTCTCTTGAGTTCTTGGAAGCTCTTCTCACATTTCTCGCTCCATTCAAATTTTGTATCTTTATGAGTCAGCTAAGTTAATGAAGTGGTGATTCAAAAAAATCTTTCCAAAAATCTTTGATAATAACCAGCTAAACCTAGAAAGCTACGCATTTTGATTACTGACTTAGGTTGCTCTCAACTGTGACTCATATCCCAACCTTGGATAACACGTTACAATGACACCTATCAGTTTATGTGACGCCCCCAAAATAGGTATACATCACCTATTCTGAGTCGCCAAATACATGGTACAAAATACAAATACAATCTTAAATATACAACATGAGCTGTGAGTTTTAATACAAATATTGTCTTCTAGATAGTATTCAAACTCAAAATACGACAAAACATAATCTGAGAGTTTTAACATGAATATTGTCATCTAGACAATATTCACACTCAAATTAAATCTTATTACATTTATTATCACATTATTTCATAGAATAGTGAGGACTACTAATGTTATCATCTAGACCGTCACTCTGTTCCCTAACTAGTCCCTGTTACGTTCTCATTTCCTGAAGAGAACAATGAAAGCAAAAAGGGTGAGCTCAACTAGCCCAGTAAGAAATATTATGACTAAGATAATGCAGAATAAATTATCGTTAGCCTTCAATAGTGTTAAACTGATACAATATAACAAACATCAAGTTTAACTACAGCGGAACATGCAACCCATTAGAAGAGTCAAGTAGAGAATAAAATCTACTATCTTCTATGATTTAAAAGGTTTTTCATCACTTTTATCGCTGGAACTCAGCTTAATAAATAATCCACATCATCAAATCATCCCTGCACTACAAGCCAATGATATTCTTTAGTATCACGACCACGAATTATCCATGCACTACGGGCTAAAGATTATCATATTTTCATCAACGGTCCTGATCATGCCATAAAACAATTCATCTTTGCACCCTTGGTCGAAGAGAATCCATAGCCATAATCATACCAAAAACTGTCCATCAATGCACGACGGTCCAATGAGGACTTTTTCCACATCTTTTGTAACATTACGGTAATGATTATACCGAATAATCCCTGGTCATAATCATACCAAGTCCATCTATGCACTATAGGCCACAGATGACTTTCAACATAATATAAACATGAGGATGATGACAATGTCATAATAATTCAACAAAACAAGTTCAAGAATTAATTTATCCAGGAACTAATAACATCCAAATTGTCAACATGATACTTCTTTGTAGAGTAAAATTCAAGAATGCTCAGAAGAATATTTCCATGAAAAGATACTGGATGAAGCGCAAATATTTAGGATATTCCACTAATTTCATGGAGTATAGAAGTCAAAACTTTAACCAACTGAGTATAATGAAGAATGGAATAACAAAAGAAATCACCAGGCATGCGATAGACCACACAGACAGGTTATTCCAATAGAAAAATAAATAACGGAACCAGGTCATCCTATATTCACACCGACAGGATATTCCAACAGAATAATAAAGAATGGAATAACAACAGAAATCACCATGGATGCGATAGACCGCACATGCAGGTTATTCCAACAGAATAATAATTAAAGGAACCAGGTCCGAAGTAATACGCACCGACAGGATATTCAAACAGACTAATAAATAACGGAACCAGGTCATGCGTAAACGTACAGACAGGATGTTCCAATAGAATGGTAAAGAATGGAATAACAGAAGAATTTCACCATGTATGCGGTACTTCACATAGACAAGTTATTCCAACATAGTGATAAAGAATGGAATACCAGAAGAATTTCACCATGTATGCGGTACTTCGCATAGACAGGTTATTCCAACATAATGATAAAGAATGGAATAACAGAAGTTCTCTTCACGAATACAAAAGAAATAATACCCCTTACGAGTATAACAAATAATACTTTTCTTTTTTCTCTCTATAGGAGTAGTGAAGTAGCAGAATACTTTTCTTCTTTCTCTCTATAGTTTCTCTCTCTAGAGTTTCAGTGAATTTTTAAGAAATAATGAAGGAATGAGCATTTATTTATAGAAGAATGGACTGAATAGTAACTAGTTCATGAACGGTCCAGATTGATTTACTTTTAAACGGACAATCCAGATTGGTTTACTATAAAATATTCTAATAAAACAAAATTTTTTAAATAAAATATAATATATTCTATTTATAATCTAATCAAACAAATAACTTTATAAAAGTATTCTATTTTATATAAAAAGATTTTACTATACAAACACTATGCAGGCACTATGTAAACACTATGCATAATAAAATATAATATATTCTAATTATTATCTAATAAAACAAATAACTATATAAAAGTATTCTTTTTATATAAAAAGATTTTACTATGCAAAATACTATGCATAATAGAATATAATATATTCTATTTATAGTCCAATAAAATGAATAACTTTATAAAAGTATTACATTTTATATAAAAAGTTTTTACATTTTATTACATTAATAATACTAATAAAACAAAACTTTATCATCATTATTATAATTCACACTATTAATCGACCGTGTCGTTTCAGGAAAGGGGCTTTCAATAATGATTTCTCCCTATCGCGCAATTAGGTGACCAAACCTCTCCTCGATGTAACTTCTAGACATATCGTTAATATTGAAAAAAATAATATTAATAACTTTGTCATCTCAATTATTGATTTAATAATATATAAAATATCGACAATAATTAAATCAAATAATGTGAGACACTATTCAACAATTACTGCTGCAATAATTTGAACAAAACTTAGTGACTTCTCACGTAAGCATCAATAATCAATAATGTGTGCTACTATGCGACCACGCGTATTACTGAACTTTTATTACCGTGTAGTTCAACTGTTTTAACGGTAAAGCTTCCGCCGTTATTTTCATAAAAATATTTTTGTCGTTTTCTCAATCCGATAATAATTCCGTTGTGGGATCTACCAATGATTGAACCGTCGTACGGACATTCCCCGACAAAAAGAATATTCCCCGACCAATCTAATATTATACAACAACTTGCATACTTTTCAAAATTTATAAATATTACCCACAACTATAACATTATCTCAAATCCACACCATAGTTTTTTGTTAAATAAAATTGAGAAAATTAAATCTTTATTCGTAAAATTTGAGATTTTACAATCTCCCCTCCTTATTAAATTTTGCCCTCGAAATTTATGTACGTACCTGGTATGCCGAACAAATGAGGACACTTCGTCAGATTCTAACTCTTGAGATATAACCTTTGAGCGTAAAATATATTTCAACATTTTTAACAGGTACATCTTCATATGCTAAATCTTTAGCTATCTCGTCCGGTTCTAAATTAATAATGTGGTTCGGGTCATCCACATATTTATGTAACATCGATACGTTAAAAATGTTATGAACATGCGACATACTTGGCGGTAAAACGAGTCTATAAGCCACAGTTTCTACTCGATCGAGGATTTCAAATGAGCCAATTAAATCGAGGGTTGAGATTTCCTCTCTTCGTCGATTCTTGCTTTTAGAATAACGCCTTCTTGAACCTTGTTCTTCGTATTCATCAGCTCCGGGTCTATAGCTTTAACAGCCTTAACATTATCGACTAAAGTCGGTTCTAATCATATATTCGTTATCTTCACGTAGGTCCCTAGAGTCTTTAACTCTACCTTCATCATTTATACGAAATGGGTCTTTGTGTTAACAACATCGCACTCGTAAACACATACGATCTTCTACTCAACGCGTCAGCTACCACATTCGCTCTTCAACAATGATATTGAATGGTATGATCGTAATCTTCAACAGCTCGAGCCAACATCCTTGGCGCATGTAACGTTCGTTTTGGGTGAAAAAAATATTTGAGGGTTTAAGAAATGGGTTTTGTACTGGGGTCAATAAAAAATTCAATTTCACGCTCTAGGGGTAGGCTAGGAAGTCTTCAAGAATACGTTAGGAAATTTATTAACAATAGAAATATCATTCACAACTACGACTCTCATCCAAGACTTGGATAACACGTCACATTGATACCTATCAACTTGCCATCATTATTCACAACGTCCCCTACGGAAAGTCTAGCTTCGGTGCATTCCACACAAGGACGTCAATAACGAAAGGACCGGGACTCTTTACTTATGGCTTGATATGAAAATGATTGACTTTAGTGGTTTGGTTGCTTGAATTCGCATAATAGGTTGGTTACGAATATGAAAGCTAATAACCTTACGAAAAATATTATGAGTAGTTAATGAATCGATTCCTAAAATCACATCAAATGCAAGTATTTTCAAAGAGATAAAATCGTCAGTTAACATGAAAGTATCGATTTAATTTAAACAAGATTTATAAATAGTGGATGTAACGAAGGTTTCTCCTAACAGAGTCTCAACAGATAAATCAAAGTCTAATTTCTCAAGAGCCAAGATCAAACGTTGAACACAACTAAGTGAAATACAAGAGTGGGTAGAACCGGTATCGAATAAGGTATAGACTTGGCAAGAGTTTATGATTAACTTACCCGTGATAACTTCGTTCGGGTTCTTTGATAAACGCTCTCACTTAAACTACCAAATTTGACTTGCTATAGAGTACATTCCACCCTTAATTGTTTCATCACATTCCTGATCCATGATTTGAATCATTATTCTCCGATCCATATCGAATTGGGGTGAATAGCTCGCTTGGGGGTAATTAGAATTCAATGTTGGATTCTCCCAATTGCTCTCCAAAAGGTAAAATCCATTTCATCTATTTTTACCTTATTGGATCGGACGTCTTTTTCTACAATATCTACGCGTCGTGCAGCTTTTACCCATGCATCATCTATTCTCCTTCGTTCAGTTGTTTCTTCTTTCATCAGAACTTTGATCATAGCATTCTCAGATTCCAACTCTAATATCTTATACACTGCCAAATAGTGATTCTGTTCAAGCATCGCACATCGGGTAACACAATTTTGAATTGTTACATCTCTTTTCTCCACGACCTCCTGCCGTTCTTCAGCCTGCTCTTCTAACTCATGAACACGATTCTGTAATTCTAAATTTTGATCATAAAATTCTTCTAATAAATTCTCCTCAGGTTCCTCTTCTTCCTCTTCTACCTCACTCTTTAGCGCAAGCTCAAGGTGCAACTATTAGTTCTTCACTCACCATGTAGATATCTCTAAATTCTTCTAAAATTCGACATCACATTAACCAGGGTTAGTGATTAAAGGTATCTCAACTGGTCTTATTCACTCCATTGTTAACATTTTCAGCTGCCATTTTCAAACACTGCCACAAAACAAGGTTTAATTAACATGTCACATATTATCAATATACTCTGACTGACCAATTAAATACCAATAAACTTAGGTAGGTCATACTAGCGAAGGAATTCCTCGTCTCTCCCCTCCTTGTTCTTATCTCACATCTCAGCCAGGGATCATATCCCTAAGCTTTGATACCAACTGTGATGCCCCCAAAATAGGTATATATCACCTATTATGAGTCGCAAAATACATGGTACAGAATACAAATACAATCTTAAATATACAACATGAGCTGTGAGTATTAATACAAATATTGTCTTTTAGACAGTATTCAAACTCAAAATACGACAAAACATAATCTGAGAGTTTTAACCCGAATATTGTCATCTAGACAATATCCACACTCAAATTCAATCTTATTACATTTATTATCACACTATTTCATAGAATAGTGAGGACTACTAATGCTATCATCTGGACGGTCACTCTGTTCCCCGACTATTCCCTGCTAGGTTCTCATTTCCTGAAGAGAACAATGAAAGAAAAAAGGGTGAGCTCAACTAGCCCAGTAAGAAATATTATGACTAAGAGAATGCGAGAATAAATTATCGTTAGCCTTCAATGTGATGTTAAAGCGATACAATATAGCAAACATAAAGTTTAACGGCAGAGGAACATGCAACCCATTAGAAGAGTCAAGTAGAGAATAAAATCTACTATCTTCTATGATTTTAAAGGTTTTTCATCACTTTTATCGCTGGACCTAAGCTTAATAAATAATCCAAATCATCAAATCATCCCTGCACTACAGGCCAAGGATATTCTTTAGTATCACGACCACGAATTATCCATGCACTACGGGCTAAAGATAATTATATTTTCATCAACGGTCTTGATCATGCCATAAAACATTTCATCTTTGCACCCTTGGCCGAAGAGAATCCATAGCCATAATCATACCAAAAACTGTTCATCAATGCACGACGGGCCAATGAAGACTTTTTCCACATCATTTATAACATTACGATGGCCATGATTATTATAAGAATAATCCCTGGTCATAATCATACCAAGTCCATCTATGCACTACAGGCCACATATGACTTTCAACATAATATAAACATGAGGATGATGACAATGACATAATAATTAAATAAACAAGTTCAAGAATTAATTTATCCAGGAACAAATAACATCCAAATTGTCAACATGATACTTCTTTGTAGAGTAAAATTCAAGAATGCTCAGAATAATATTTCCATGAAAAGATACTGGATGAAGCGCAAATATTAAGGATATTCCACTAATTTCATGGAGTATAGAAGTCAAAACTTTAACCAACTGAGTATAATGAAGAATGGAATAATAAAAGAAATCAACAGGCATGCGATCGACCACACAGATAGGTTATTCCAATAGAATAATAAATAATGGAACCAGGTCATCCTATATTCGCACCGACAGGATATTCCGACAGAATAATAAAGAATGGAATAACAATAGAAATCACCATGCATGCGATAGTACGCATGCATGAGTTATTCCAAGAATAATAATTAAAGGAACGAAGTTAGGAATAATAATGCGCAATTGCGAGGATATTCAATGACTAATAAATAAGGGATCCAGGTCATGCGTAAACGCACAGACAGGATGTTCCAACAGATTGATAAAGAATGGAATAACAGAAGAATTTCACCATGTATGCGGTACTTCACATAGACAAGTTATTCCAACATAGTGATAAAGAATGGAATACCAGAAGAATTTCACCATGTATGCGGTACTTCGCATAGACAGGTTATTCCAACATAATAATAAAGAATGGAATAACAAAAGTTCTCTTCACGAATACAAAAGAAATAATACCCCTTACGAGTATAACAAATAATACTTTTCTTATTTCTCTCTATAGGAGTAGTGAAGTAGTAGAATACTTTTCTTCTTTCTCTCTATAGTTTCTTTCTCTAGAGTTTCAGTGAATTCGTAAGAAATAATGAAGGAATGAGCTTTTATACATAGAAGAATGGACTGAATAGTAACTAGTTCATGAACGTTCCAGATTGATTTACTTTTAAACGGACAGTCCAGATTGGTTTACTATAAAATATTCTAATAAAACAAATTTTTTTAAATAAAATAAAATATATTCTATTTATAATCTAATCAAATGAATAACTTTATAAAAGTATTCTGTTTTATATAAAAAGATTTTACTATACAAACAGTATGCAGGCACTATGCAAACACTATGTATAATAAAATATAATATATTCTAATTATTGTCTAATAAAACAAATAACTTTATAAAAGTATTCTTTTTTATATAAAAAGATTTTTACTATGCAAAACACTATGCATAATAGAATATAATATATTCTATTTATAGTCTAATAAAATGAATAACTTTATAAAAGTATACATTTTTATATAAAAATTTTTTTACTATACAAACAAGATGTATCATGGAGCACTATGCAAACACTATGTATAATAAAATATAATATATTCTAATTATTGTCTAATAAAACAAATAACTTTATAAAAGTATTCTTTTTTATATAAAAAGATTTTACTATGCAAAACACTATGCATAATAGAATATAATATATTCTATTTATAGTCTAATAAAATGAATAACTTTATAAAAGTATTCTATTTTATATCAATAGTTTTTCTGTTTTATTACATTAATAATACTAATAAAACAAAACTTCATTATCATTATTATAATTCACACTATTAATCGACCAGGTCGTTCTCAGGAAAGAGGGGGCTTTCCAATAAGGATTTCTCCCTATTGGCGTGCAATTAGGTGACCAAACCTCTCCTTGGCAGAACTTCTAGACATCGTTAATATTAAAAATAATAATATTAATAACTTTGTCATCTCAATTATTGATTTAATAATATATAAAATATCGACAATAATTAAATCAAATAATGTGAGATACTATGCAACAATTACTGCTGCAATAATTTGAACAAAACTAAGTGACTTCTAACGTAAGCATCAATAATCAATAATGTGTGCTACTATGCGACCACGCGTATTACTGTACTTTTACTACCGAGTAGTTCAACAGTTTTAACGGTAAAGCTTCCGCCGTTATTTTCATAAAAATATTTTTGTCGTTTTCTCAATCCGACAATAATTTCGTTGTGGGGTCTACCAATGATTGTACCGCCGTACGGATATTCCCCAACAAAAAGAATATACCCCGACCAATCTAATATTATACATCAAGTTGCATACTTTTTAAAATTTATAAATATTGCCCACAACTATAACATTATCTCAAATCCACACCATAATTTTTTTTAAAAAAAATAATTCGAGAAAATTAATCTTTATTCGTAAAATTTGGGATTTTACAATCTCCCCTCCTTATTAAATTTCGCCCTCGAAATTTACGTACATACCTGGTATGCCGAACAAATGAGGACACTTCGTCAGATTCTAACTCTTGAGATATAACCTTTGAGCGTAAAATATATTTCAAGATTTTTAACAGGTACATCTTCATATGTTAAATCTTCCGCTATCTCATCCGGTTCTAAATTAATAATGTGGTTCGGGTCATCCACATATTTACGTAACATCGATACGTTAAAAACGTTATGAACACTCGATATACTTGGCGGTAAAACGAGTCTATAGGCGACTGATTCTACTCGATCGAGGATTTCAAATGTGCCAATTAAATCGAGGGTTGAGATTTCCTCTCTTCGTCGATTCTTGCTTCTAGAATAACGCCTTCTTGAACCTTCTTCTTCGTATTCATCAGCTCCGGGTCTATAGCTTTAGCAGCCTTAACATTCTTGGCTAAAGTCGGTTCTAATCATATATTCGTTATCTTCACGTAGGTCCCTAGAGTTTTTAACTCTGTCTTCATCATTTATACGAAATGGGTCTTTGTGTTAACAACATCGCACTCGTAAACACATACGATCTTTTACTCAACGCGTCAGTTACCACATTCGCTCTTCCACAATGATATTGAATGGTACGATCGTAATCTTCAACAGCTCGAGCCAACATCTTTAGCGCATGTTACGTTCGTTTTGGGTGAAGAAAATATTTAAGGGTTTAAGAAATGGGTTTTGTACTGGGGTCAATACAAAATTCAATTTCACGCTCTAGGGGTAGGCTAGGAAGTCTTCAAGAATACGTTAGGAAATTTATTAACAATAGAAATATCATTCACAACTATGACTCTCATCCAAGACTTGGATAACACGTCACATTGATACCTATCAACTTGCCATCATTATTCACAACGTCCCCTACGGAAAGTCTGGCTTCAGTGCATTCCACATAAGGAAGTCAATAACGAAAGGACCGGGGCTCTTTACTTATGGCTTGATATGAAAATGATTGACTTTAGTGGTTTGGTTGCTTGAATTCGCATAATAGGTTGGTTAGGAATATGAAAGCTAATAACCTTACGAAAAACATTATGAGTATTTAACCAATCGATTCATAAAATCACATCAAATACAAGTATTTTCAAAGAGATAAAATCAATAGTTAACGTGAAAGTATCGATATGATTTAAATAAGATTTATAAACAGTGAATGTAACGAAGGTTTCTCCTAACAGAGTTTCAACAAATAAATCAAAGTCTAATTTCTCAAGAGCCAAGATTAAACGTTGAACATAACTAAGTGAAATACAAGAGTGGGTAGAACCGGTATCGAATAAGGTATAGACTTTGCAAGAGTTTATGATCAACTTACCCGTGATAACTTTATTCGGGTTCTTCGATAAATGCTCTCACTTAAACTACCGAATTTTACTTGCTATAGAGTATATTCCACCCTTAATTGCCTCGTCACATTCCTGATCCATGATTTGAATCATTATTCTCCGATCCATATCGAATTGGGGTTGACCACTCTGCACAGGGTAATTCCGAATTCAATGTTGGAGTCTCCCAATTGTTGTCCAAAAAGTAAAATCCATTTCATCTATTTTGGCCTTATTGGATCGGACGTCTTTTTCTACAATAGCTACGCGTCGTGCAGCTTTTACCCATGCATCATCTATTCTCCTTCGTTCAGTGGTTTCTTCTTTCATCAGAACTTTGATCATAGCATTCTCAGATTCCAACTCTAATATCTTATACACTGCCAAATAGTGATTCTGTTCAAGCATCGCACATCGGGTAACACAATTTTGAATTATTACATCTCTTTGCTCCACGACTACTGGTAGTTCTTGATTTGCTCTTCTAACTCATGAACACGATTCTGTAATTCTAAATTTTGATCATAAAATTCTTCTAATAAATTCTCCTCAGGTTCCTCTTCTTCCTCTTCTACCTCACTCTTAGCTGCAAGCTCGGGTGCAACTATTAGTTCTTCACTCACCATGTAGATATCTCTAAATTCTTCTCCGTCTGACATCACATTAACCGGGTTAGTGATTAAAGGTGTCTCAACGGTCTTATTCACTCCATTGTTAACATTTTCAGCTGCCATTTTCAAACACTGCCACAAAACAAGGTTTAATTAACATGTCACATATTATCAATATACTCTGACTGACCAATTAAATACCAAATAAACTTAGGTAGGTCATACTAGCGAAGGAATTCCTCGTCTCTCCCCTCCTTGTTCTTATCTCACATCTCAGCCAGGGATCATATCCCTAAGCTTTGATACCAACTGTGATGCCCCCAAAATAGGTATATATCACCTATTATGAGTCGCAAAATACATGGTACAGAATACAAATACAATCTTAAATATACAACATGAGCTGTAAGTATTAATACAAATATTGTCTTCTAGACAGTATTCAAACTCAAAATACGACAAAACATAATCTGAGAGTTTTAACCCGAATATTGTCATCTAGACAATATCCACACTCAGATTCAATCTTATTACATTTATATTCACACTATTTCATAGAATAGTGAGGACTACTAATGCTATCATCTGGACGGTCACTCTGTTCCCCGACTATTCCCTGCTAGGTTCTCATTTCCTGAAGAGAACAATGAAAGAAAAAAGGGTGAGCTCAACTAGCCCAGTAAGAAATATTATGACTAAGAGAATGCAGAATAAATTATCGTTAGCCTTCAACAGTGTTAAACTGATACAATATAGCAAACATAAAGTTTAACGGCAGCGGAACATGCAACCCATTAGAAGAGTCAAGTAGAGAATAAAATCTACTATCTTCTATGATTTTAAAGGTTTTTCATCACTTTTATCGCTGGACCTAAGCTTAATAAATAATCCAAATCATCAAATCATCCCTGCACTACAGGCCAAGGATATTCTTTAGTATCACGACCACGAATTATCCATGCACTACGGGCTAAAGATAATTATATTTTCATCAACGGTCTTGATCATGCCATAAAACATTTCATCTTTGCACCCTTGGCCGAAGAGAATCCATAGCCATAATCATACCAAAAACTGTCCATCAATGCACGACGGGCCAATGAAAACTTTTTCCACATCATTTATAACATTACGGTCATGATTATACCGAATAATCCATGGTCATAATCATACCAAGTCCATCTATGCACTACAGGCCACATATGACTTTCAACATAATATAAACATGAGGATGATGACAATGACATAATAATTAAATAAACAAGTTCAAGAATTAATTTATCCAGGAACAAATAACATCCAAATTGTCAACATGATACTTCTTTGTAGAGTAAAATTCAAGAATGCTAAGAATAATATTTCCATGAAAAGATACTGGATGAAGCGCAAATATTAAGGATATTCCACTAATTTCATGGAGTATAGAAGTCAAAACTTTAACCAACTGAGTATAATGAAGAATGGAATAACAAAAGAAACACCAGGCATGCGATAGACCACACAGACAGGTTATTCCAATAGAATAATAAATAACGGAACCAGGTCATCCTATATTCGCACCTACAGGATATTGCAACAGAATAATAAAGAATGGAATAACAACAGAAATCACCATGCATGCGATAGACCGCACAGACAGGTTATTCCAACAGAATAATAATTAAAGGAACCAGGTCCGGAGTAATATGCACCGACAGGATATTCTAACAGACTAATAAATAACGGAACCAAGTTATGCGTAAACGCACAGACAGGATGTTCCAACAGAATGATAAAGAATGGAATAATAGAAGAATTTTACCATGTATGCGGTACTTCGCATAGATAGGTTATTTCAACATAATTATAAAGAATGGAATAATAGAAGTTCTCTTCATGAATACAAAAGAAATAATACCCCTTACGAGTATAACAAATAATACTTTTCTTCTTTCTCTCTATAAGAGTAGTGAAGTAGCAGAATAGTTTTCTTCTTTCTCTCTATACTTTCTCTCTCTAGAGTTTCAGTGAATTAGTAAGATATAATGAAGGAATGAGCTTCTATTTATAGAAGAATTGACTGAATAGTAACTAATTCGTGAATGGTCCAGATTGATTTACTTTTAAACGGACGGTCCAGATTGGTTTACTATAAAATATTCTAATAAAACAAATTTTTTTAAATAAAATATAATACATTCTTTTTATAATCTTATAAAAGTATTCTGTTTTATATAAAAAGATTTTACTATACAAAGACTATGCAGGCACTATACAAACACTATGCATAATAAAATATAATATATTATAATTATTGTCTTATAAAACAAATAACTTTATAAAAGTATTCTGTTTTATATAAAAAAATTTTACTATGCAAAACACTATGCATAATAGAATATAATATATTCTATTTATATAGTCTAATAAAACGAATAACTTTATAAAAGTATTACATTTTATATAAAAGCTTTTCATTTTATTACATTAATAATACTAATAAAACAAAACTTCATCATCATTATTATAATTCACACTATTAATCGACCAGGTCTTTCCCAGGAAAGAGGGGGCTTTCAAATAAGGATTTCTCTCTATTAGCGCGCAATTAGGTGACCAAACCTCTCCTTGGAAGAACTTCTAGACATCGTTAATATTGCAAATAATAATATTAATAACTTTGTCATCTCAATTATTGATTTAATAATATATAAAATATCGACAATAATTAAATCAAATAACGTGAGATACTATGCAACAATTACTGCAGCAATAATTTGAACAAAACTAAGTGACTTCTCACGTAAGCATCAATAATCAATATCGTGTGCTACTATGCAACCATGCGTATTACTGTACTTTTATTACCGAGTAGTTCCAAAGTTTTAACGGTAAAGCTTCCGCCATTATTTTCATAAAAATATTTTTGTCATTTTCTCAATTCGATAATAATTCCGTTGTGGGGTCTACCAATGATTGTACCATCGTACGGATATTCCCCGACAAAAAGAATATTCCCCGACCAATCGAATATTATACAACAACTTGCATACTTTTCAAAATCTATAAATATTACCCATAACTATAACATTATCTCAAATCCACACCATAATTTTTTTATAAAAAAATCGAGAAAATTAAATCTTTATTCGTAAAATTTGGGATTTTACAGTTTACCACCGCACAAATATTGTGTCCCCTATAGAGAGTCTGGCATCAGTGCATACCACAAAGGAAGTCACCAAATAGAGGCTCGGGTACCAACTCTTTTAGTTGGGTTTTTAACTCTGGAAGTTCAATAGGAGCCATTCGATATGGGGTTTTGGAAATGGGTTTGGTACCGGGTTCAAGGTCAATACAAAATTCGATTTCATGCTTTGAGGGTAGGCCATGAAGTTCTTCGGGGAATACGTCAGAAAATTTATTAACAATAGAATATCATTCAAATATGACGTATTTTTGTTTAAATCCGTGACATGGGCTAAGAAAGCTTGACATCCATTTTTTAATAAACGAATTACTTTATGGCTTGGTATGACAGTGATTGACTTTAGTGGTTTGGTTGCTTGTATTCGCATAATAGTTTGGTTAGGAATATGAAAACTAACGACCTTACGAAAAGAATCAATTTTAGCATGATAAGTAGTTAACCAATCAATCCCTAAAATCACATCAAATGCAAGTATTTTCAAAGAGATGAGATCAACAGGTATTGTGAGGCTGCCGATTTGAATCAAACAAGATTTATAAATGGTGGATGTAATGAAGGTTTCTCGTAATGGAGTTTCAACCGATAAGTCAAAGTCTAATTTCTCAGGGGTAAAGTTCAAACGTTGAACACAATTAGGTGTGATAAAAAGTGGGTAGAACCGGTATTGAATAAGGTATTGACTTCGCAAGAGTTTGTGATTAGCTTACTCGTGATAACTTCGTTTGGGTTCCACGCTTTTTGGGAAGTCACAAAAGATGCTCTCCCTTGAACCACCAACTTTGACTTGTCCGGAATAGCCTTTGGTGTCACCATCCTAGCTGGACTTGACTTCACTGCATGACAAAATCGAGCTAAGTGACCATCCTTTCTACAATTGAAACACACTTTGGGTTGCTGCATATAATTCAAACTGATGTGTCCCTCATGTCCGTATTTGTAGCATACGACTGATGGTCGTTCTCCTTCCTTAAAAATGGTTACTAGTGCTGGTGTTGCTGCCGATGTCTTTTTGTCATTGTTGAATCTTCTCTTCTTAAAGTTGTTCCCACTTAGTTCACCTCTCCTATTATCTTGACTATTATTACCACCAAAGTGGTTGGAATGATAATTTCCCCCATAATGGTTATCATTTTTTCGATGGCCGTTGCCACCAGAATAATTATTATCTTATTATTGGTCGTTGTCTTTTGGTTGAACTATCTCATTATCTTGCTCTAATAATTGAGCCCTATTCACAACATCTGAATACAAACAGAGTTTATGAGAAATGAGGTATTGACGAATTTCGGGTTTTAAACCTTTTAGAAACATTCGTGTCATTCGCTCCTCATTATCCACCAAATGGGATGCAAACTGGGATAACTCTGTAAACTTAGTCTCGTATTGTGATACAGTCATGTTATTCTATTCCAGTTTGATGAATTCCACATCCTTCATATGATAAATACTTTATGGAAAATACTTGTCCTTGAATAATTCCTGAAACTTCTCCTAGGACATCTTCAGTGTGGAAAGATGAGTACGTTTTATAGATTCCCACCAGTAATCTGACTCTCCTCGCAGCATAAAGGTGGCAAAGGGAACCTTTTCCTCCTCTAAGTATCCCAAGATATCAAATATCTTAGTGATCTGCTTAATCCATGCCTCTGCCTTAAATGGCTCTGGCTTTCGCAAAAACTCCGGTGGTCCAAACTCCTTGAATTACTTAGCAGTGATCAGTCATGAGTTGCCATTATTTCCACCTGCATTTTGAATAGAAATCTCTCTCGTTTGGTATTGCATGAATCGTAGAAAGCTTCTAAACATCCCATCGTTCAACATTTGGTCGGTGTTGTTGTTTACATGAGGATTATTGCCTTCCTGATGCACATTATCCTGGTTATTGATTAGTGGCGTCTCAAAGGTCTCATGTGCTCCATTGCTTATTTCAAAATTTTCAGATGCCATTCTCAAACACTGCCACAAAATAAGGGTTAATTGACATGCCACATATTATACCTATATTCTGAACGACCAATTAAATAACAAATAAGCTTAGGTAGGACACACTAGCGAAGGATTTACTCGTCTCTCCCCTCCTAGTTCTTGTTAGGTTTGTAATATTCATGAACGGAATCAAATTGCACAAGTAAGCGGAAGCAAGGAAAATTAGAATTTTAAAATTTTACAAACCATATACCCAGATCATCCTTGATGCACAATTATTAATTAAACAAAAATATGAAGAATTAGAATCATACCCTTGAAGATTCGAGCTTCCTCAGGTACAAGTTCACCTCCAAATCCTTTTCGCGTTCAACTTGAATCCACCGGGTTTGGTTACTTCCTTTGATCAACGTTAGCCATCCAAGTGTTTGGCCTCTAGAGGTGATCCACCAAGGAAGAAGAAAGATTCAAGAAGATGGGTGTTTGGCAAAACCCTAGTTTTTCTACCTCTCATAGAAAATGGTGTACTCTTCCAAATATTAAAATTACATATTCACATGTTTTTGTGATAGTGTCAACCACCCTCACCCATAATAAGACTACTTTTATTTATAGATATGGGCAACCCTCCTTAACAATTAAGGAATTGAGTTTTATTTTAATTAATTAAACTTCTTTAATTAATTATGCTCCCAATCTTATTAGGAATAATTAATTAAAATCTTTTAAATAATTAGCCTCTTAATCTTATTAGGAATAAATGAGAGTACTTATATTAAATTAATTTTCAACTCTTTAGAAATTAAAATAATAATAATTATAATAATATTAATAAGATAGCAAGGATCAAGAGCATACCCCTTATCTAACTCACCCGAGCTCACCCCCCTTTAGCGACGGACTCGACGACGGTTCGGTCATATAACCGTTGTCTATACTTTTAGCGACGGACAACATATAGCGTCGCTAAAAGTATAGACGACGGTTGTATGACCGAATCGTCGCCGGGTCCGTCGCTTAAGGGGGTGAGCTCGGGTGATTTAGATAAGGGGTATGCTCTTGATCCGGACCGATTAATAAGACTCCTCTTATTAATTTATATATTTAATATTTCCAAAATATTAAATAATAAATATTAAGCTATTTAATTTATTCTATAATCATATATTAAATTAAATACACTTAACATATTATTACGATTATGACATTAACCTCTTAAAAAATTATTCTTCCTTTTATGGTGTGACCCTTTAGGTTCTCCATATTAAACCGGTTGTGAATAAATCAATTAGGATAATTCTAATCTTATTTAAATAAATAAATTAAACTATTAATTCATTAAAATAAATAATATTTATTCTACAATAGGGATAAGCCTCCCTAGCGATTAACGACTTTCCAGATAATATAGATTTCAACATTAATCATAAAAGAACCTTTGAGTAAATAGTTACCATATAATTCAATCTTTATACCATACAATGTCCCAATTAAATATAAGTTATGGAATTACTGTCAAATCTTATTTTATTTAATTATATGTATTTCGATCCTTAAATGCACAACTCCAAATAATGCAAATTAGAAACTCCTTTCTAATTTCATTCTGCCTTGGCCAAGGACTATTGAGTTGTCATTTATCGAATTACGTAGGATATTTCTCTTCTTTTACTATGTGACGCCCCCAAATCCGGGTATCTTCCAACCTGACAGATGGTGCTACACGGTACTCATAATTGTACATTCATTCTATTGAAACGACATCAAAATGTGCGTATCAACGTCATTTTTATTACATTAATAATATTACATCCCGTTCCCAGGTTCTATAACCATTACATTCTTTGTTCATCATACTATAATATATACAACTTACTACTTTATTACAAGGTAAACTAATCGTTCATCTTCGTCTTGCCTTTATCCTTGTCAGATCCCTCGGTTCGTTCGGTCTTAGCTGCATTCATATGGTTCAAGCAAGAATGAGCATAACAAGCTCAGCAAGTTCAAAAATTTCTTTTAAATGATATGCTTGAAACATAGGAATTATATATCTTCAGTAACTGAACAATAGTTACGAAGTACTATCGATAATTCAAAATAGCACTTTGTTTCCTTCAAAACATTTTACAACAACAATATTCAGTAAAACATCAATTCTGGGTCAAGACCATGAGCGTTTCATAATTTCTTTGAAAAGGATAACTCGACACCAAGTCCGTAAGTCCAGAATTACTTACGAGCACTTCTGGGTGATCAGCCTATAGTACTCTATGTTGATCAACACTACATTCTTTAAACGTGTTTACGTTTAAGTTTTGGCAACCTCACGTGCCCATCGAATAATCGATGAAGATACATTTGTTTATTCATATTCAGGCTTACCTTGAATCCATACCAAGCAATTGGCGTAGGATAGCGTTAACAATTCTATATTGAAAGACTTGTAAATAAATAAATCAACTCTCCAAGATTAGTCTAGCCGAGATAAAACTGGCATCGACCCTTCAGTAAAATAGTTCATGCATCTCATAACATGAATCACAGAAAACTTGGCTAACACTAAGGTTAGACAAGCGTTTAAGAAAAACTTGCCTTCAGTGTCTACTACAGTATAATAACTTTTCCTTTGAGTCCTTACAGTCTCTACAACATATAACCACATACCACATTAGGTCATGAATGAACATACATGGTCCCTGATGAATCTTACCCTTCTTCTCAATCTAATCCTGTATTAGATTTGTTATTATTGGTTCTGGATTACCATCGTTCTTTACATCGTTCTTACCAACTTCTTTCTCTTAACTGGAATTATTTCATTAGTACAACTCGTTTTGAGTTAATCATCCTCCCTCACGGCTTATTAACGTTATCACATCACTAACCGAGACTCGATCGTTATTGGTTACGTACACTTATTGCTTACCATTCACGTTCACATTCGATTAACTTATATTTAACCTTTAATCATCATATATTAAGGGTCTAACAATGCCTTAACAATGTTATGATTATACCTTAGTTCATTACTAATGAATTCTCTTTCATTCTATCTATGTAAATATTCTTGTCTGCCAAAATTCTAGGACTTGCGTCGCTGCGCCACACTTAACTCTTCATCTCGTCGTGCATGCATTCTGCTAAAGAGAGGTAATGATACTATGCACAACATATGTTTAGTGCCACCATTTAGCCTTAACAGGCATGGCAGGCTAACTCTGTGCCTCAGACAATTGGTAAAATTTAAAAATTTTACGAAACTCCCGGACTCATAACTTCTTCGTTGTAAGTCTGAATTGGCTCGTTCAAAAGCCTACGGTTCATAAATTATATACTCTATGCGTTCATGCAAGAATTTTATCTATTTGACTTCATTTGCTCAAAATTTATCTATTAGTCCATTTTAACAAAAATAGTAAACGTTCGTGAATGTTCAACGATCGTTTCTTCGTTCTAAGTCAGAATTCGGTTATTCTCGAGTCCGCAACTCTATAATGCCAAATAAGACTTGTCTCCATTGAAAACCAATGTTTCCAAGCTCAATATCAAAATTTGACTTCTATTCCGAGAATATTACGAATTCGACGATTATCGTCCAAACTCGTTAATTCTTCCTTAACTTCATTTCTTATGATTTGTTCATTATTTTAAATGGATTCAATTTATCATACTAACATCTTTACATACATACTTCATTAACTTATTTACATGATAAGTTATTACTTGTTCTTCATGAATTATAACTTATAAAAGTATAACTACTTATGATTCCATTTCTCAAGGTTTATCAAGGTCTCAATCTTTTAACCATCATCCTTGCTTCTTATTATCATACAACTTCATTATTATAACCATAAGACAAGTTCCTACAAGTTCTTCCTTGATTCATATTTTATTTATGAACAAAGTTCTTATTCACGGCTTATTAATACTTAAGTCATTTGATTAATCATTCTTACTTCTTCTTAGCATACATGTTCTACCACTACCCACTTCTCTATCAAATGAAGAGAAAGAGATTCATGGTTTAAGTTCTTACCCTTGATAATTCCTTGGTTAAGCTTTAATCTCCTTCTTGTTTCTTAAAAATCTCACAATGGAAGTTTGACTTATTAGTGCTTATTCTCTCTAACCAGCAAGTTACTTTGTAAGAGAAGTTATTGGGTGAAATTTTAACAAGCAACAAATGAAATCCTAAGCTTGTTATTTATAGGAATTCCTAAATGAGGGCTTAATGGTCAATAAGCCATTCCACCTCCTTAACTCCACATCCTTACTATTCCTTATTTGCTCACCAAGTTTACTTAGCCTCCACAACTTTTATCTCTTGCTTGCTCACCACAAAACTTATCCTTTACTTAGCTTTTAAGTTACTTGGTCATCACATAACTTATCTCTTGCTTAGCCACCAAGCATAAGCACTTTACTTGGCCACCACTTGACTTATCCATTGCTTAATCATTAAGTTTACTTGCTCATTAATTTTACTTAGCCACCAAGTACTTTACCTGGCCACTACTTTGGGTTATACATGTGATCATGGGTTTCCCCATGGATCCCCCTAATCCATTGGATTATTACATTGGGCTTAAGTCTAATTAACTTAGCTTATTCATTTTGGGCTTGCATTAAGTTACTTTGGGCTTCTCATTAATCAACCACTTGGGCTTACACCTTAATTCTTATTGGACTTATCCATTCCTACATTTGGGCCTTACCAATTCTCATTGGACTTTACAATGTTCTACACAATCCTATAAATTAAATTCATTTAACTTAAAGCCTTAAAATGTATAATTTGCGTATTCATCTCGTATTCCCACTCGTATATTTATTCATATACGACATACTATGCTTCATTCATACTCGTATAACACCTCGTATCATACTCGTATTCATTACTTCGTACAATACCTTCGTATTATACAATCATTACTTTAATTCATTATACGCATTTAAATTCCTTCTCAGAATTCATTTTCCTTAATCGTTAGGTTTTAAGTCCGCAGGCAAAAAACTGCGCTTGCCATAACTGGAATATTATTGGATATTCTATCTCACCTCGATATTCTATTAATACGTATTTCTCGGAAATTCAAAAATAATTCTCGAGCAAAAATGCGTGAATAGTGTTTTTCAAAAAATTTCTCGGAAAGTTTTTATTTTTGTCTTGGAAATTCAAACACTTTAATTCTACCACGTAGTCAAAATACTACGATATTCCGATATGTCTAGGTCATAGAACGACCTTCAATTAGCTTACTCCCATAAATAATTAATTAAATTCATTTAATCCACATAATCAAAATAAAAATTTAATTCTCAAAAATCCAAATTTTCTAGGGCGTTACATTCTTCCCCCCTTATAAGGATTCTGTCCCCAAAATCTTGCTTAGCACTACATCCACCATTGAAGAAAAATTTTCCTTTATTTTAATCTTGAGTTCCCACAATGCTTCTACAACATTGAGGTTCTTTCATTTCACCTTCACCGAAGGTATTATCTTAATTCACATAACTTGCCACTTCCTATCAATACTCTGAGTTGAAAGCTAAACCTTTACTCACACATTACGCTATCTTCCTTTTATTAGTCCTTCTTTTAATACCAAATTATATGAAACTCAAATTCCTCCTTCAAAATAAGATTATACATGATCTTCTCTTTATCCTGCATCCTCTGCTTCACTTGCTTACACTCCTCATTACCTAGTGGTATTTAATTAACTTGTTCCATTATCGTGGATTGAGTCTATGTTGTGAATAACATTTCTACCTCTTCATTCCGCAATTTAACTTCTAGCTTCATTTTTGACATTTTCATCATTAACTCATTCCGAGTTGTTAACACCAATAGCTTTTCCCTACCCTTCCTACTTAACGCGTCGTTTACTACTTTTACCTTCCATGTATGATATAATATATCACAGTCGTAACCTCTTAACCATACTAATCACCTTCTCAACTTCATATTCAACCTCTTCTGTGTGGAGATATATATCAAACTCTTAGAGTCCGTGTATATCTCACACTTCTCCCCGTATAAATACAATCTTTTAAGTAAAAACTCACACTTAGTGAATTCTGTATCCAACTTCTCCCTCCATTGTATTTCCCATACTATCTTCAAATGTTCAGCGTGATCTTCTGACGTCTTAAATTAGACTAGAATATCACCAATGATCATTACGACACCCTCATCCAAATATTATTTGAACACCCTGTGACGCTAATGGTACTTTCAACCATAGCACCTCACAAGAGTACCTATCAATTTGTCACCAACTTGCTCGACACCCATTACAGAAAGTCTAACTTCTGGACATTAGTTAACCCACACGACATAACCAGAAACTTGTCATAACTATAACGAGGTCTGAATGTCATCTTAGGTTCCTCCTCATTCTTCCTTACTTTCAACCGACTATACCCCGTACGCAAATCTATCTTAGAAAATTTCTTTGCCCTCTTCAACTGATCAAATAAATCATCGATCCTGGGCCATGGGTATTTATTCTTAACCGCTAACTTACTTCTATTACGATAGTCGATACGTAACCGTAATGACTCATCCTCTTCCTTAACATCCTCCTAACTTGCATCATCGTTAGACAACAAGAGCGTCACGGTATTTTACTACCGTAAATTACTACCTTGGATTTTCTTAGAAAACTGAAGATTCATACTTTTATTCTAACAATTTATTAAAGTTCTATGGTTAATAAACTCATTCATACTGAGAGTTACTTCAAATTCTCTCAACATTATCGGTGCTTATCTATCGACACTTGTTTACCATTATTATCCATGAAACCATTTCCACGAATATAATCAACGAAAATTATTCCCCCATTCTCTACCTTAACGTATAAAGGTATTTATAATCCCTACCGAGAATGAACTTAATCACTTAGCAAACTCTCATGCTATAAAAGAAAAGTAGCACTCCAATCATAACACATAAGCATTCATCATTGTATTGGTAGGAATGATACTGCTACATTAAATCCGTGATCTGATCGCATCATGGCTAACTTACCACTACTAACACCTTTACTTTCCTCCGACCCCTTCTTTAGGCAATTTCTTGCCATGTGGTCCAACGACCCACATACAAAACAACTATGGTTTTTTTTTCTCTTAGGATTAAGACAATTGGGTAATATATAACCCTCCTGTCCACAGTTATAACAAAACGATTTCCTTTTCAAACAGACTTCTAGATGAGTCTTTCTACATGCCTTACATACCTCGATACTACGCTTGTAACATTCCATAATTTTAATTATAATATTAAATATTTATTGAGTTATGTAAATATTTGTTTAAATAAATAATTAATGAGTTAAGAAAATTATTATTATGTTGATATTTCAATTTGATGGTTAATTATTTGTATTGAGTTATGTGTGACGAATGAATTGTTTGAATTGTGATTATGAGGAAAAAATCCTTGTAAGGAGGGAATGATGTAACATTCGAGAAATTTTAATTGTTATATTAAATATTTATTGAATTATTTAAGTATTTAATGGATGTGGTTATTGTAAATAAATAATTATTCAAATTTGATTCAATTTGGTTAACTATTTGTTAAATAAATAATTAAGGAAATTAATTATTTTGCTAATTTAATTATTAAGTTAGAAAGTTTTGAATAAATAAATTATTATATTTCAATTTGAATTGTAAATTTAAAAGGATGTGTTAGTGGATTAAATAAAGTTATGATTATAAAGAAAATTATAATTTTGTGGTATTGATTTATGTGTTAAAGTGATTTAATAAATTTTTTTAGAATTAATTTAATTAAATTAATGTGTGACAAATAACCTTATTATAAAGGAGTTACTAAAATAAATTATGGGAGTTTAATTTAGTTTTGTCAAACAAGGCCTAATGCCTATTAAGTCTTTAATCTAATTGTGTTTTACCAAACAAGGTGTAAGGATTAATGGGTTATTTTGTGACGCCACCAAAATTAGGTATACGTCACCCATCTTGGGTCGCCACTTACATGGTACATAAATTCAAATACAACTTACTAACATAACTGTCGTGTACTATACGACATAAAGCGTGAGTTTGAATACAAATATTGTCTACTAGATATTATACAAACTCAAAAGGAGTCCTCATTACAACTATTATCACACTATTTCACGAGAATAGTGAGGACTACTAATGCTATCCTCGGACCATTACTCCGTTCCCAGACTCTCGTCCCGGCTATGTTCTCATTTCACAAGAGAGAAACGGTGAAAGAAAGGTGAGCTCAACTAGCCCGAGAAGAAATATTATGACTAAGATAATGCGAGAATAAATTATCATTAGCCTTCAAACGATGTTAAAGCGATAAAATACAATAGACAAACGGTTTAAGCTGCAATGGAATATGCAATCCATTAAAAGAGTCAAGTAGAAAATAAAGTCTACTATCTTTTAGGTTTTAAAAGGTTTTCATAAATTTTTATCACTAAGACTCGATTTAATGAATAAACCACAATATCTAATCATCCACATACCACGGTCGAGGATTTTCATCAAATTATCAATGGTCATGACTATCCGAATCACCCACGGTCATAATCATACCAAAAACTATCCATCAACGCATTACACGGTGCCACCGAGGACTTTTATCACTTCATTTATAACAAGCCGTGATTATCTTAGAATGATCCTAGTCATAATCATACTAAGTTCATCTATACACGTAAGCCATAATATAACATGAGGATGATGATAATGACATAATAATTCAATAAAACAAGTTCAAGAATTAATTTGTCCAGGAATTAGTAACGTCCAAATTGTCAACATGATACTGTTTTGTAGAGTAAAATTCAAGAATAATCAGAAGAATATTTCCATGAAAAGATCTTGGGATGAAACTTGAATAACAAAGATATTCACTAATTTCATGGAGTATAGAAGTCAAAGTTTTAACCATTTGGGTATAATAAAGAATGGAATAACAAAAGAAATCACCATGCATGCGGTACTTGCGCATAGATTAAAAGTTATTCGATAGAATAATAATAGCGGAACGGTCGGTGAAATTCACACTTGCAAGCGGGATGATCCAGCAGAATAATAAATCTTTGAATAATAAACAATGGAACCGATCAGATTGTAAAACACACACAGACGAGGATATTCCAACGAATAATAAAGAATGGAATAATGAAGAAGATCACCAAGTATAGGGGATTGGCGTATCTGAGTTATTCCAATGAGAATAAATAAGAATGGAATAATATAAGGATTTCACCAAGTATAGGTATGTCTGGCGTATCTGAGTTATGTATAGGGTATGCCACTTTTACGGGTTATTCCAACAGAATAATAATGAATGGAATAACTGAAGTTCTCTTCATGAATAAGAAAGAATAACACCTCTTACGGGTACAACAAATAATATCCCTTACCTTAGAAGAACTGAATATTGGAAAAGTGAAGTAGCGAGAATACTTTTCTTCTTTCTCTCTATAGATTTTTCTCTATAGCTTCTCTCTATAATTTCTCTCTCAGAGTTTCAAGGAATGAATTAAGTAAGAAAATAATGAAGGAATGAGCTTCTATTTATAGGAAAATAGAATGCATAGTAATTAATCCATGAAGCGGTCCAGATTGATTTACTTTAATCGACGGTCCATATTTAAAACAAAATCTTTTAAATAAAATATCATATATTCTATTTATATAAAAACATTTTACTATGCAAACACTATGCAAAATACTATGCAACACTATGCATAATAAAATATAATATATTCTATTTATAGAATAACTTTAATAAAGTATTACATTTTTATATAAAAGATGTTTACATTTTATTACATTAATAATACGAATAAAACAAAACGTCATTATCGCTATAATAATTCATATTATTAATAAACAATAATGGAATCAAACTGAGTGACTTCTCACATAAGCATCGATAATCAATACTGGTGTGCTACTTATGCAACCTGCGTATTCATTGTACTTTTACTCTGAGAGTAGTTCAACGGTATCAACCAGTAAAACTTCCGCCGTTATTTCAATAAAATATTTTTGTCGTTTTCTCAATCCGACAATAATTTCGCATAGGGTCCACCAATGATTGAGTAGTTATCACGAATATTCCTGCTAAATAGAATATTCACGACCAATCGAATATAATATAAACCACTTGCATACTTTGCAAAATTTATAAATACTACCCACAACTATAATATTATCTCAAATTCACACCATAATATTAAAAATTATTTCGACAAAATTTAAATCTTTATTGATAAAATTTGGGGTCTCACAATCTCCCTCCTTATGGAATTTAAGCCTCGAAATTAGTGTAACGACTGGTATGATAAGAGGTGAGGATACCTTGAATACCTTTATCGTTAAAAAATATTAAATTCATCTTCGTAATCCTACCAAAGATATTCATTAACAATTCATCTTTGCACTACTGTGCCAAAGATATACAAATCAAAAACCAATAATCTTTGACGCACTTAATAGTATCACGACCACAAATTATCTATGCACCGGCGCCAAGGATATTTGTGTTTTCAATTCTGATCATGATTATACCGAATAATCCTTGGTCATAATCATACCAAGTCTATCAATGCACTACTGACTAAAGATGACTTTTATCATATCCATGAATTAATATTTCATTCTTTGAGACTCATTTCGATAATTAATCCATATCATCGAATCATCCACGCACTACTGGGCCAAGGATATTCATTAGTATCACGACCACGAATTATTCATGCACTTCTACCAAAGATAATCGTGTATTCATTAGTATCACGACCACAAATTATCCATGCACTACTACCAAAGATAATCGTGTATTCATTAGTATCACGACCACAAATTATCCATGCACTACTGACCAAAGATAATCGTGTTTTCAATTACGGTTATGATTATCTAGAACAATCCACGGTCATAATCATACCAAGTCCATCTACGCCTTACAGGGCCACAGATGACTTTCAACATAATATAAACATGAGGATAATGATATAAAGAATCAATCAAATGAGATAAAGGATAAATATTAAACATTTATAATATAATTTATCCGAGATTCAAGAATATCCCCATGTTATCAATCACTTAATAATCTCATAATCTAATATCATTAATATTATAACAATATTTTAATCACTTCTTAAATTTATAAACAATTTATCTCAATTGTTTACGCTTTACCATATAATGCATTTAATCATTCAAAAAATGCCATACTCATAAGATATCATCACCAATTATCAAATCCCTCATAAAAAAAAATATGCATATACTCTATATAGGATTCTCTAGCCATAAAATCCTATTTTCAACTTTGTTACTTCACATAACATATTTAACTCATATGTTCGTAACTAAACTATTTTCATGAAAATACCAAATCAGTCCCAAAAATATTTCTTTTCTGGGATTTAGCATAATATAGTCCCATAATGAAAATATATTTTCTCGGAATTTTAAAATTCATTTACTATTTTCAAAAAATCAATTTCTAATTAATTCCTTAAGAAATTAGCTACCTCAAGTTTAACTCCAAAATTTCCCAAATCTTGGCAGGACCTTACACATGTTAATGTGAGCCTCGATTTAAATTTCATGGTCATCTGAGTTATAGAACTCCGGATTTTATAACGTTTTCGTCGAAAAAACCTAAAAATTGAAATAGTCATATCTTGCTCATTTTAAGTCAGAATGAGCTCATTTTTGGACAGGAGGTACTTTATACCATATACTTTCATGTCCCAAAAAGGCCAGAATTTTTCTCATAATTTAAGTGGCCGAAACAGCCCCTCTAAAATCATGGCAGCAGCTTTTTCGGTTTTTACAGCTTTTCACTCCTTTGCTAAAATCAGTCCACACAAAAATATACAACACATTTTCAAGTAATTGCACTTGGATTAGTTAGGTAACTTGTAGATCTAACTCTAGGACTTGACCACACTCAAAAATTTAAAATATAATAGGAGATATGGTCAATTGAATTTCATGTTACGTTTTTCACCAAAATCTGATTTTCAACTCTTTGTGATTTCTAAGAAACTTTCATGTTTTCACATAATAACCAACATAACTCATCATAACACTTACTAATACTTCATATACCCATGATTTTCATTAGTCCAATGCTTTTATTATGACTTTCATCATAATCCTCGTAAGTAGATCCTTTTAGTTGAAGAAATATTTGAGGGTTTAAGAAATGGGTTTTTGTCTTTGGGGTCAATACAAAATTCGATTTCACGCTCTAGGGTAGGCTAGGAAGTCTTCAAGAATCGCCAAGAAATTTATTAGTGATAGAAATATCATTCAAAATCTATTACTCTCGTCCAAGACTTGGATAAGACGTCACATTAATACCAATGTGACTTCTATCCCTTAACACAGATAGCACCTCACAATGATACCTATCAACTTGCCATCTTGATCCACAACGTCGCCTCTGTAAAGTCCGGCCGGTGCATTGCACACACAGGAAGTCAACAACGAAAGGATCGGGGCTCTTTACTTATGGCTTGATATAATAGTGATTAACTTTTAGGGTTTGGTTACTTTGAATTCAGTATAATGAGTTGGTTAGGAATATGAAAGCTAACAACCTTACAAAAAAGAATAATGAGTAGTTAATCAATCGTTTTCAAAAATTACCTCAAAGGCAAGTATTTTCAAAGAGATAAGATCGTGAAAGTGTTTATTTGAAACAACAAGATTAATAAGCAGTGGAGGTAACGAAGGTTTACCCAACGAAGTTTCAATAGATAAATCAAAGTCTAATTTTTTTGAGTCAAATTTAAACATTGAACACAACTAGGTAGAATAAAAGAGTGGGTAGAACTTGAATTGAATAAAGTATAGACTTCGTAATAATTTATAATTAATTTACCCGTAATAACTTCGTTCGGGTTTCTCTAAAATAAACGCTCTCGCTTAAATTACCGAGTTTGACTTTATTATAGGGTACATTCCACCCTTAAGTGCTTCTTCACATTCCTGATCCATGATTTGAATCATTATTCTCCGATCCATATCGAATTCGGGTTGTGCAGCTTTATGCATGGGGTAATTAGAATTCGATGTTGGTTCTCCCAATTCTTTGTCAAAAAGCAAAGTCCATTTCATCTATTTTGGCTTTATTGGATGGACGTCTTTTTTTCTACACTATCAACGCGTTGTGCGGCTTTTACCCATGCATCGCCTATTCTCCTTCGTTCGATTGTTTCTTCTTTCGGTAGATCTTTGATTTTTAAATTCTCGATTCCAACTTTAATATCTTACACCCCGCCAAAGCATGATTTTGTTCGAGCATCACATATCGGGTAACCCAATTTTGAATTGTTGTATCCCTTTGTTCCATGATGGTTGTCGTTCTTCAACTTTGTTCTTCTAGCTCACGAACACGATTTTGTAATTCTAAGTTTTGATCATAAACTTCTTCTAACCAATTCTCCTCGGGTTCCTCTTCTTCCTCTTCTTCCTCACTCTAAATTTGCTACCACTGCAACTAGCTTTAAGGTGCAACAATTAGTTCTTCATTCACTACGTGGATATCTCTAATTTGTTCCTCGTCGACCTTTGCATTAACACGATTAGTAATTAAAGGTGTCTAGCGGTCACATTCACTCCATTGTGAATATTTTCATTTGCCATTTCAAACCTTTGCCATAACACGAGGGTTAATTAATATATCAAATATTATCCCTATACTTTTGTGAGACCAATTAAATAACAAATAAACTTAGGTAGGTCATACTAGCGAAGGAATTCCCGTCTCTCTCCCTCCTAGTTCTTATCTTGCATCTTAGCCAGGATCATATCCTAAGCTCGATACCTGTTGTGGCGCCCCAAAATTAGTTATCGTCACCCATCTTGGGTCGCCACTTACATGGTACATAAATTCAAATACAACTTACTAACATAAGCGCCTGTGTGTACTATCGACATAAAGCGTGAGTTTGAATACAAATATTGTCTACTAGATATTATACAAACTCAAAAGGAGTCCTCAATACAACTAGTATCACACTATTTCATAGAATAGTGAGGACTACTAATGCTATCCTACGGACCATTACTCCGTTCCCCGACTCGTCCAAATTACTATGTTCTCATTTCACGAAGAGAAACGGTGAAAGAAAAAGGTGAGCTCAACTAGCCCAAGAAGAAATATTATGACTAAGATAATGCGAGAATAAATTATCATTAGCCTTCAATGATGTTAAAGCGATAAAATACAATAGACAACCGGTTTAAGCTGCAAATGAATATGCAATCCATTAAAAGAGTCAAGTAGAAAATAAAAGTCTACTATCTTTTAGGTTTTAAAAGGTTTTCATAAATTTTTATCACTAAGACTCAGTTTAATGAATAAACCACAATATCTAATCATCCCTGTACCACGGTTAAGGATTTTCATCAAATTATCAATGGTCATGACTATACCGAATCACCCCTGGTCATAATCATACCAAAAACTATCCATCACTGCATTACAGGCCACTGAGGACTTTTATCACATCATTTATAACAAGCCCGATTATATCTAGAATGATCCTCTGGTCATAATCATACTAAGTTCATCTATACACGTAAGCCGTAATATAACACGAGGATGATGATAATGACATAATAATTCAATAAAACAAGTTCAAGAATTAATTTGTCCGGGAATTAGTAACGTCAAATTGTCAACATGATCTTTGTTTTGTAGAGAGTAAAATTCAATAATAATCGGAAGAATATTTCCATGAAAATCTTTGGATGAAACATAAATATCAAAGATATTCTACTAATTTCATGGAGTATAGAA
The DNA here is from genome assembly GCA_020205615.1 of Panax quinquefolius. Taxonomy (NCBI): domain Eukaryota; kingdom Viridiplantae; phylum Streptophyta; class Magnoliopsida; order Apiales; family Araliaceae; genus Panax; species Panax quinquefolius. The sequence goes on from CM035159.1 coordinate 62,954,475, forward strand.
GTCAAAGTTTTAACCAATTTGGGTATAATAAAGAATGGAATAATAAAAGAAATCACCATGCATGCGGTACTTGCATAGAGCGAGTTATTCAATAGAATAATAATAACGGAACCGGTCGTGTGAAATTCACAAGCGGAGCGGATGATCCAATGAGAATAATAAATCTTTGAATAATAAACAATGGAACCGGTCCGGGTGTAAAATACACGAGATAGGATATTCCAATGAGAATAATAAATGCGGAATAATAAACAATGGAACCGGTCAAATTGTAAAACACACGACATGGATATTCCAATGGAATAATAAAGAATGGAATAATGAAGAAGATCACCAAGTATAGGGGATTAAGGTGTATCTGAGTTATTCAACAGAATAAATAAGAATGGAATAATATAAGGATTTCACCAAGTATAGGGTATGCCGTGGTACGAGTTATGTATAGGGTATGCCACCACTTTTATAGGTTATTCCAGCAGAATATTAATGAATGGAATAACAAAAGTTCTCTTCGTGAATAAGAAAGAATAACACCTACTTACGAATACAACAAATAATATCCCTTACCTTAGAAGAAAATGAATATTGGAAAAGTGAAGTAGCGAGAATACTTTTCTTCTTTCTCTCTATAGATTTTCTCTCTATAGCTTCTCTCTATAATTCTCTCTCTAGAGTTTCAAATTGAATTCGTAAGAAAATAATGAAGGAATGAGCTTCTATTTATAGGAAAATAGAATGCATAGTAATTAATCCATGAGCGTTTGATTGATTTACTTTAATCGACGGTCCATATTTAAAAGCAAAATCTTTTAAATAAAATATCATATATTCTATTTATATAAAAACATTTTACTATGCAAACACTATGCAAAAAAATACTATGCAACACTATGCATAATAAAATATAATATATTCTATTTATAGAATAACTTTAATAAAGTATTACATTTTATATAAAAGATGTTTTACATTTTATTACGTTAATAATACTGAATAAAACAAAAGCGTCATTATCATTATAATAATTCATATTATTAATAAATGATAATGGAATCAAACCGAGTGACTTCTCACATAAGCATCGATAATTAATCAAGTGTACTTACTATGCAACCACCGTATGACATCTTGTACTTTTACTACCGAGTAGTTCAACAAGATCAACGGTAAAACTTCATAGTTATTTCAATAAAATATTTTTGTCGTTTTCTCAATCGACAATAATTACATTAATGAGGTCCACCAATGATTGAGTAGTTATACGAATATTTCCCGCTAAACCGAATATTCCCAGAACCAATCGAATATAATATAACCACTTGCATACTTTGCAAAATTTATAAATACTACCCTAACTATAATATTATCTCAAATTCACACCATAATATTAAAAATTATTTCGACAAAATTTAAATCTTTATTGATAAAATCTGGGGTCTCACATATTTTTAGTTAGTAACCAAACAAGCTTTATGGCTTTTAATTTTGAAATTTATTATAACTGATATCAGTTATACTATTATATAATTAGTACCTATTATATTTTATACGTTAGATATCTAGTACGCTAGATAGAGAGAGAGAAGAAAAGAAAAACTCAGAGGAAGAAGAAGAGAAGAAGAAGAAAAGAAGAGAGGAAGAAAGGCTAGAGATTGGAGAAGAAGAAGCTTGAGAATAGAAAGGAATAGCCATCATCATCTTCTTCAAGGTATTCTCATATTTCTTTTAGTTTTAAAAGTTTTAGCTTTCTCTTCTCCTATTTCTCTGTAAAATTCTTGTGATAAGATAATTGTTGATTTTATGTGTGTTCATGTGATAAACTAGTGTTGTAAAGTTATTTTCATAGGATATATATGATTATAATCAATGTATTGTGGTTATGTATGTAGTTTATGAAGAAAACCTTTTTACAGAGAGTTTTTGTGAATGAGTATGGGCTAATTTAAAGTAGAAATTGAGGGTTAATTAGTTGTTTAGTTGATAATTTGGCCATTTAATTTGATAGAGTATGTATAATTATTGATAAAGATAGCTTGAATTAATTATTTTGGTTGAGAAACAAAATCACAGTGTTTATTTTCATTAAAAACATCAAAAAGTGAGTTTTTAGCCAAAAAATAGTGAAATTGGATGTGTTAATTTTGTTGTTTATGTTGATGTATGGGTAGAAACATGTTAGGAGTTCTTGAATTATGTTTACATGAAGTTTTTGTATGAATTTCATGTGAATTAGTCTGTTAGAAACGAGCTTGTAGGCCAAATTTGGATTTTTCTTGTCTTTGTTGCCTAAGTTGTCAAAGCTACGATTCATATCATGGCGCTGACCCAATGAGACGTTAGTGGCGCCGCATCACCATCGCCACGCCGCATGCGGTAACCGTAGTTTATTTATCATGGCCATACGACCCACAATGTAAACTGTGGCGCCACGTTGCGAGTTAGCAGAATGGTATGACAGTGTACTTTTTGTACACGAAATTTTAAGAATTGTTATGTGATAATAGTAGGACTGTAAAATGTTGATTTTAATGTTTCTATACCTAGAATGAACATGTTATTAACAATTAAATTATTTTGTAACTTGATTATGTGATTAAAAATCCAATTTTTAAATGATGAACGTACTTAGTTATGTTTATAAAGTGGTAATGGCTAACTATGTCATGATGACTTATGTTTATAGGATATTGTGATTCGTATTGATTCGGTTTAGCCTATGAGCAAGGCAAGTTTTCTAATCCTTTATCTTGTTGAACTAATTATTGTTTTCCAATTCGATTACCTTATAATGATGCAAGCTGTATAAACTTTGGTTTGATGTTGAACAAGTTATTCTTGTATCTAACTTGTTGCTTAGCATGCATAACTATATATACTAATGTCGAATATTTTATCGTTCAAATTGCTATGCATGCTTTGTATTCAATTCTAATTAACCTTGGCTTAGTATTGTTCAAGCAAGGTGTGTTATAGTTATTCAAATTGTATGCTATTGGATTATTCTATAGTGTAATGTTATTGGTTTTATTCAACTAATCCTTAGTTGATGTTCGTTGAATTCCAAATTACCTTGAAAGCTTATCCAAACCAAACCACCTTTGGTGCAGACTTGTACTCTAAATACTGAGATGAACAGCCCTATTGTTATGATTAGGGGTTAACTTACGCATAGCGTTAAAATGTTTGTGCACAATACATTGTACAAAGGGCTGATCCCCCTAAGTACGAAGTCCTTATAGTCTTATGACTGTTAAAGTTGGAGTTGAAAGATTACTTGCAACCGTGGAAGTAGTTCATGGTCTTATGACCCTCAGTGATGTATATTCCATATTTTGGATTCCAGTTTCTGATTATTATCGTTAGAGTACTATTCACTTTTGATGAGCCTATTTTTTTGGCAGTTATTATTGTTATACTCCTGTTGATTCTCTATTATATCCAGTGAGAAATTATTTTGCTCACTCTTGCATATTTATAAACTCATTGTAGCTAAAGAGGAGAAGGTAGATGAACCTTCGACTAGCAAAAGAAAGGCAAAAATGTACAAGTGATGAAGACTTGTAATCTTGACTTTGATTATGATGTTAGACTTTTATTCTGATGATCTTAGACTTTATTTTAAAGAAGTTATGTAATAATTTATTTCCGCATTTGAATGACGTTTAAAGGTTAGATAACCTGGGTTGTTTTGAATTTAATGATGTAACCCTATTTAAGGGGAGGTTTTTATGATTCAAATATTGTATTATTTGGGTAGATAGTATGAATGTTTGAATAGTGAGCACCAAATCTTGTGGGAATGAAGTACCTAGATTTGGGAGTGTCACATTATGTGATTAAATGTTTTATTAATTGTTATTTGAATTAATTAAATTAAATATGAAAGCTTTATTAAATAAAGTGTGACAAATAACTATAGTATAAGGAGTTATTAAAATAAATTAAAGTTGTTTTAATCTAGTTTTACCCAAACAATGCTTAATGATATAAACTCTTTAATTTTAAAGACTTTATGCCAAACAAAGCTTTATGGCTTTTGGATTTTTTAAATATTTGAATTATAATAATATAAATAAAATAAATTAAATAATAAATATAATATATTAATAACCTATACGTTTATTAGCTTGTAACTGATACAATAAGTATGCGTATTAGTTTTTATCTTTACGTTTGGTTATCAGTTTTGGGTTATACGTATTCTAGTTCTGCTAAGCCTAAGAAAATTCAAAGAGGAACTTGAGAGAAAATTGAGAGAGAACGAACCTAAGGATTTTCAAAGCAATTACAGTGAAGTTTAGCAAGGATTGTTCGACCATTTGAAGGTATTCTCTCTAACACCTTGATATTATATATATATAGGTATATATATAAGTTTACGGCATAACTTGTATGTTATGTGAATTCGATTTTTCGCTAAATGTTGCTATACAACTGAATTGTGGTGATCATACGTGTTATTGATGATTAGAGTTTGAATTTAAATAAGGAATTGCATGCTAATTTTGTTTAAAAAGGAAGAAAAGTATTTACAGTATATTTTTCCATATGGCTTGTAAAAGTACCAATTTTAGTGGTCAAGTTATATGTTAATTTGTAAATTGAGGCTTGATTATGCTAGTCCATTAAGAAACGAGCATAACACAATTTGATCGAAGCAATTTGGCCAAGTATAGAGATTACCGTGTTGATTATTGTGAAGAATATCAAAAAATTGAATTTTTATATGAAAATGAGGAATTTGAGAAATTAAACTAGTGTAAGTTGTTGTTAAATTGTTTTATATTAATATATATGTGAGGAAACATGTTTGTAATAGTTTTATATCATTTGTTTGTGTTAATTTCACTATTTGATGGGTGAAATTCGTGTTAGTTGGGCTAAAGTTGCCATCTTTGTTCATGTCGTTTACGCCTCAATCACGTACATGCAGTTTGCGTAATTGCTTTACGATGTCGAGGCAAAAATGGTGCGATTCTTGTACGGGTCCCAAACTTTGTATATGGCAATGGCATTGCCATACCACAGTTTGAGATTCTGACTTCTGCTGCTGCTGCAGACTTGGAATAGCAACATATCATGATCTAAAATTATGTTAGCATGTCAAATGTGTAATGTTAAGGATATTATAACATAATGAATTGTGTTTAGTAAGTATTGAGCATAACATATTAGACTTAGTGAGCATGATGATTAGTAAACAAGTGTTTTGAAGGTTAACACTTGAAATTCCTGATATTTTTATAGTAGCATAAGACTTGTGCTAAAATGATAAGTTTAGCAAGAAATGTACATGTTATGGTATGTTAGCATATCTAATAGGTATTGTGGTTCTAAACCTAGGTGTAGGATATTGGAGTACGTGAATTGTAATTGTATAGCTTACGTAAGAGGCAAGTTCCCTAACCTTTGCTACTTTATTATTCAACAAGGTTACTATTCACTTTTATGTTATGCTTATGCAAATTATCTATCTCTAATCTCTTATTTAACGATTTATTGTCATGCAAGTTCTTTAACTCTTATTTATTGTGAAGCAAGTTAGATAATATTTGTTTGATTATTGTAATCGAGATTACCTTAGTTATTCAAAGTGTATAATTTTATTGTAGGAAGTATGTTTATTCAGCGACTAATAACTGTTGTTAGACCTTCGTTCTTCAATATCATTGTACTATCTTACAATATTGTACCAAACTCTAAGTTGCTTAGCGATTCTTTACCAATTCAACTAATCCTTAGTTGATGAATATTCTAAACTCTAAATTACCCTTGAAGTAAACCCAAACCGAACTTCCTTTGGTTTGTCTTTGTACTCACACACCTTTGAAAGTATGTTGTCAATGATAACATTAATTCAATTTAGAAATTGTTAATACTCTAACTCTTATTGATTCATCAATATACCTTGTTCATGAAGATATTGTAATCAAACCCTTAAATAGTTATTGGTTCCTATTTGATTCAACCAGTACTTGGTTGATGATCGTACTAAAAATCTAGACTTCCTTTGAAGTTAATTCCTAACCAAACTTCCTTTGGTTCGGAACCTGATAATCTAAGCTGAGATGAACAACCCTATATCAAGGGATTATTTTAGAGCTACGCAATAACGTTAAAATGTTTGCGCAATACATAGTACAAAGGGCTGATCACCTGGAGTACGGAATGATGGTCCATATAGTCGTTTAGACTATTAAAGGTTACAGTAGAAACACCTGTGAACCTAGGACATAGATGATGATTATAGTCTTTTAGACTGTTAAAGGTTAAAGTAGAAATACATGAAAACCTAGAATAGTGTTCGTGGTCTTGTGACCCTCAGTATATTCTTTGATGTTGTTATCTATTGTTAACTTAAACGTTCATTATTCCATTGAACACATAGCTGTTGAATTAAAGTTTCTTATTCAGGTAAGAATATTTTACCATTAAAAGCTCAGTTAATTGTCATTCATAAAACGTTATTGTATATTATCCTTCTTGTGGGCAATTGTTTGCTTACTCTTGCACAAAACAATGCAGATAAAGTTACGAAGTTTGAAAAGCTTTCTACAAGCAAGGGCAATGACAAAGTGCTTGATTAGACGACAACGTTTAATTTATCTTTTTATGAAGCTTATGTACTAGATTTATTTATGATCATGTTTTAGTTTTCCGCTGATGATTGTAATAAAGGTTAGATAACCTGGGATTTATTTGAGATTATGTAACCCTATAATGGGAGATTTATTGTTTAAGCTTTTGAGTTTAATTATATCCTTTGTTTATGGGTAGTTAGTTATGATTTAATTGGACAGTGAACACCAAATCAGTGGGATTGAGGTGCCCGAATTTGGGGGTGTCACAAGTTGGTATCAAAGCCTTAGGTTATACCCTTAGGTGGGGAAACCTTAGGCTATCACCTTCTAGGAGATCGAAAACATAGAGGTGATAAACTCTTATCGAGTTCTAAGGAATGAATTGAGGGAAATTCATTGAAGATAAAGCGATAAAAGAATTTATGTGCTTATGTGTTAATGACTTATGTGCTCACAAGTACTTAGGAGTAGTGAGTATTATACACATTATGTTGTGGGATTGTTAAAACTTTGTTGTCAGAATGACTGATGAAGGATGATAGGGATTAGGAGCCTAAGAAGTTCATACGGTCTGAGTATGGCCATTGTGTTCTGTTGTAGCACTTGGGTATGAGCTTGAGTTTGAACGCGAGAATAAAGTTGAGGTGCACAAGATGAAGGATGAGTACGAGGAGGGTGAATTCCTCAAATGAAGTGTATGGTCATAACATTAAGTTATAAAAGAAGGTCGAGAAATTAGAAGATCAAGCCATAAAGCACCAAGCCACGTTAGCGCAATGAGATGTCGTGACTCGAGACCTTACTTCACAACTTGTAGATGTAGAGGGGATATTAGCTCAGTCAAAATATTAAAGAGGATAGTTATTAGCTAGGAATGAGATTGCGCATGAATGACTGGGAAAAGAAGTCAGCAAAGCATGCGAGAGCTGAAGACACGTGGGTGAAGGCTTCTAAACGCAATGATCGTGTTGAAGACAAGTTGAAGAAGGCCAAGTGAATGATGGAACTTAGAATTTTACCTTTCACTCTCTTGATGATTCGTATCGTGGAACAAGAGCGCAATGAAGTTATACAACGTGGAATGTTCTTGTAGATTACAAGAAAAATAATAAGATGATGTATAAATCACGATGAAAATTAATAAAATGTAAATCCTAACTTTTGAAATAAATAGTGGGATATGATGAAGTAATCCTGGAATTTTATTATTACATGATAAATGATATAATTAGCAGTGAGGCTATTTTGTTATGTATAATATAATAAATGAATAAAGTATTATTATAAATCATGTACTGTTTAAAAGTGGTTGAGATAAGCTTGAAAATTTTAATGTGTGGATGAACGATGATCTAATAGTTCGAGTTTTAAACAGTAGGATGCCGCCTAGAAGAAGACAACGACGTCAGCAAAGCCCCGAGGAATATGCATACAATAGGGAAGCTAACGCAAATCCAATGCCACAATTGGTGAACTTGCTGGTGGGAGCACTGGCAAATCAACTGAATTTCTGGCTATGTAATCAGATCTCGATGTTCCAACCAAATTCGTTTACAACAGGATTGGAGAGAACGATGGATATGGACGGGGAAGGAAATACGTTGACATACAATCAAGAGTAGAAGGGAAAGAAGAGTGAAGATGATAAGGCGGGTGATAATCATACCGGTAACACTCGGAAAAGAAAGTGGGACAATAATATTAACACTGAAAATCAGCAAGGGAAGGAAAAGAAGGTGGAGGCGTGTAGCAACTGCGGAAAGAAACATGTAGGTGTTTGTTTGAAGGGAAAGAGGGTGTGCTTTAATTGTGGGTTGAAGGGACACATTGCACCAAAGTGTTCAAGACCGAGGAAGGGAGCCTGCTTCATGTGTGGATTGAAGAAGCACTTGGCTCGAGGGTGCCAAAAGAAAGCGGTAGGAAAAGCAAGTGGAAGCAAAGGGGGCAGTGGCAAACTGGTTATTGTAGAATCAGCTCCGCCGAGTCGACCAACCGAACAATCAACGAACATGACGATCCATGATGTAATGCAAGGTATGTTTCTGATTAGTTATCTATACGGTAGCGTGTTATTTAATTCAAGTGCCACTTGTTAATTTTTTTTCCTGATGAATTCGTTTAGGAACTAGATTCGTTTCAGGAAGAGTTAGACTATTCCATAAATATAGAAAGTATGAATAGTGATTCCTTTTAAGTTAATGTGTAGAGTTGCCGTATTGGTATTAAAGGCCACGTGGTGTCAATGGATTTATTCCTGAATTGATTTACGAGACTCTGAGGAAGTCAAAGGTAGTATTTTATTCGTGTAGTTGCAAGACATCTGTACGGTAGAGTTATTTATCGATGTTGTGAATCAAGAAGTTATTAAGAAAATATTGTGTGGGATACGCAAAGTTCAAGATAACCACTTCGTTAGCCAACTTAACGAGAAAATCGGTGGAATTTATATGGGCAGGAAATTATAGAGTGAATTTTCACAAATTGAGGAAGAATTTAGTATGGCACCTGTGTTGTCTCTACCAGATAATATAGGAAATTTTGTGTTGTATAGCGACGCATCGTATAATATACTAGGCTGTGTGTTTAGGCAGGACGACAGGGTCATTTTATATGCATCGCGTCAGTTGAAATTTTATGTGAAGGGTATCCAACTCACGATTCAGAGCTAGAGGTAGTAGTGGTTACCCTGAGGATTTAACGATGTTACTTTTGGAAAGTAATGTGAGATATAAATAGACCATAAGTGTCTAAAGTATATCCTCGCATAGGAGTATTTAAGCATGTGTTTAAAGTGATTGTTGAAGTTGTTCAAGGATTGTGAGTGCAAAATCCTAAACGAACGTGGTTGCCGACGTCTTAAGAAAAAGGTAGTAGTTATTTTGTAAACTGTGCAAGATGGGTTCATAATAGAAATGACTAGATGGTGGTAGGAGGTAAGACATATATATATATAAAAATTTAGAGGAGAAGTTGTTCAGGTGGAAAACCGTACAACTTTGCTCAATAGAGTAAAGGAAGAGTAGCTCCAAGATGAGAATGTCAAATTCAAAATCGATACTGAAGGATAGTTGAAAGTAGAAGGAAGAAACTAGGTTTCGCTAATACCATGATTTGAAAATGAAGTTTTGCATAAAATTTATATGTTGAATCAACTAAGAAGCGCGAAAGTATATATATATACTGCCTTCGATAATACTATTGGTGGCAAGATATGGTGATAGATCCTATGGTATGTTGAAGTTAGCATATTACCTATCGATCAGTGTGCAAAGTTATATGTTAACGAAATTATTTCAAGACATAGTGTTTCAGTGTCAATTGTGTTGGAATCGAGATTCACGATTCACATCGAATTTTCAGAAAGGTTGCAAGAGTGTGTGGAACGCAATTAGAAATAAGTAGGTCATATCATTTACAAATCGATTGCCAAACTAAAAGGAAATCCAAACATCGAGAGACGTGCTAAGTGCACAAGAAGTTTTCGATAATGTCATACGAGGATTCTGCATTGAGCAAGTTATGGGAATGTTAAGAATAAGTTAAGAGTAAGGTAATGTTAGGTGGGATTTCAATTGAGGACTCATATGGTAACTAAGTCGTACAAACTTTTGTATGGGTAGAGGTTTTGTGCATATACTTGGTTTATCACATTGATAATCATTAGAATATCGATATCGCGCTATCTATGTATGTGTGGTGGAAAAGTGATTCTTTTCTCATGTATATATTTGATAGTTAGATGATATTAGGATTAGGTTCGGTTCTTAAAACTAAAGCATGTGGTAAGTTCGTGACTCATAATCATATGGTATGTTTTGAACCCCTCAGCGAATGGACGCCTATGGTCTGACTAGGATAAGTTCCTAAACTCATATGATTATGGTAAGTTCCTGTATTTCCAAAGTGTGATAAGTTTGACAAACTATATTGTGTATAAATTGGTTATAGTATAGGAAGCGTGGAAGAAGTGAAAAGATGGTTTTGAGGTAGCCTTACCTCTACAGTTAGAGCGCATTCACAATGTTTTTCATGTTTCGGTGATATGATCGAACAAGCTCGACTGCAATCGTGTGATCAAGTACGAACCGTTATGGTTGTTCTACTAAGAAAGTACTATTCAGTTAGTTGACAGGAAAGAACAAATGTTCAGGAATGAGTGAAAGTAATATTCACACAAACCAATCATGTTTGATGATAAAGCATATACTTTGTAACAATCTTATTCATTTATTAATAAAAAGTACTAATTTATTAAACGCTTTTAATTATCTACATGATGCTATTTTATAATATATGATAAACCCATAGTTTTAAACAATGCATTTAGAATAATGATGATGATCATTCTAATGAGATCTAAATTCTTAGAAAGCTTAAAACTAAAATAGTTCCCAATCATTGGATTACTAAATTGGGGATTAGTGAATCCGGATAGATTGGTACATACGTTGCTTGCTCATTGGATGAGGATGATTGATCTCATGATCATTTGTGTGGAGACACTAAAGCAAGTATGTAGGTGCTTATTAGAGAATAAGTACACTGAATGTGGCTCGCTAAGGAATACCTAATGGAGTTTTACTTGTCTGTCAATAGGAATTCCTGTAGTGATAGTAGTACAAGTGATCCTTGGACTTGAGATCATCATAGTATCTTGTGTGTAATGAGTTATACTTTGACTTATTCCTTAAGACCCTTAGGGTATATCAAAGTGTATGCTTGGGTATAATAAATTGTACATAGAGATAATGTATGATCAATAAAGAATCTACCGCTTCTAGTAAAAGAAGATAAATGTCGTATGTGATTCGATAAATGACAACCCAGTAGTCCTTGGCCAAGGCAGAATGAAATTAGAAAAGAGTTTCTAATTTGCATTATTTAGAGTTGTACATTTAAGAATCGAAATACATATAATTAAATAAAATAAGACTTGACAGTAATTCCATGTCTTATATTTAATTGGGACATTGTATGGTGAAAGGATTGAATTGTACGGTAACTATTTACTCAAAAGTTCTTTTATGATTAATGTTGAAATCTATATTATCTGGAAAGTCATTGATCGCTAGGGAGGCTTATCCCTATTGTAAAATAAATATTATTTATTTAAATAAATTAATAATTTAATTTATTTATTTAAATAAGATTAGAATTGTTCTAATTTATTTATTCACAACCGGTTTAATATGGAGAACCTAAAGGGTCACACCATAAAAGTAAGAATAATTATTTAAGAAGTTAATGGCATAATTATAATAATAAGTTAAGTATATTTAATTTAATCTATTGTGATAGAATAAATTAAATAGCTTAATATTTATTATTTAATATTTTAAAATATTAAAAATAAATTAATAAGAGGAGTCTTATTATTATTATTACTATTATTATTATTTAATTCCTAAAGGAGTTTGGGAATTAATTAATAAAAAGTACTCTCAAATATCCTAATAGGATTAGGAGGCAAATTAATTAAAAGAGTTTAATTAATTATCCCTAATAAGATTAGGAAGCTTAATTAATTAAAAGAATTTAATTAGTTAAATAAAACCCAATTCCTTAATTGTTAAGGAGGGTTGCCTACATCTATAAATAAGAGGAGTCTTATTATGGGTGATGTGGTTGTTGACATTTTCATAGAATACGTAATTCCAATAGTTGGGAGAGTACACCCTTTTCTATGAGAGATAGAAAAACTAGGATTTTGCCAAATACCCATCTTCTTGAATCCTTCTTCTTCCTTGGTGGATCACCTCTAGAGGCCAAACACTTGGGTGGCTAACGTTGAACAAAGGAAGGAACCAAACCCGGTAGATTCAAGTTAAACGCGAAAAAGATTAGAGGTGAACTTGTACCTGAGGAAGCTCGAATCTTCAAGGGTATGATTCTTATTCTTTATCTTTTCGTTTAATTAATAATTGTGTATAAAGGATGATCCAGGTATGTGGTTTATAAAAATTTAAAACTCTGATTTTTCACGTTTTTGCTTATTTTATGCAATTTGATTGCGTTAATAAATATTACAAACCTAGCAATGAGATGATACCTTCTGTGAAGGTGATATAGAGGAACCACAATGTGAACGTGACTATGTGGGAACTCGAAGCTGAAATGATGGAGAATTACCTTGAGTTATTTGTTTAATCTATGTCTTCGATTTTAGGGACAGAATCTTTGTAAGAAGGGAAGAATGTGACGATTTAATTGTTTGAGTTGTGATTCTGAGGACAGAATCCTTGTAAGGAGGGAATGATGTAACATTCCAGAATTTTAATTATAATATTAAATATTTATTGAGTTATATAAATATTTAATGGATGTGTTTATCATTGAATAAATATTTATTTAATTGATTTGATTTGATTTGGTTACTTATTTGTTAAATAAATAATTAATGAGTTAAGGAAATTATTATTATGTTGATATTTCAATTTGATGGTTAATTATTTGTATTGAGTTATGTGATTAAATGTTTTTTAATTAATTATTATTTGAATTAATTAAATTAAATATGAAAGCTTGATTAAATAAAGTGTGATAAATAACTATAGTATAAGGAGTTATTTAAAATAAATTAAAGTTGTTTTAATCTAGTTTTACCCAAAAAATGCTTAAGGATATAAACTCTTTAATTTTATAGACTTTTTGCCAAACAAAGCCTTATGGCTTTTGGATTTTTTTAATATTTGAATTATAATAATATAAATTAAATAATAAATATAATATATTAATAACCTATACGTGTATTAGCTTGTAACTGATACAATAAGTATGCGTATTAGTTTTTATCTTTACGCTTGGTTATCAGTTTGGGGTTATACGTATTCTAGTTTTGCTAAGCCTAAGAAAATTCAGAGAGGAACTTGAGAGAAAATTGAGAGAGAACGAACCTAAGGATTTTCAAAGCAATTACAGTGGAGTTTAGCAAGGATTGTTCGACCATTTGAAGGTATTCTCTCTAACACCTTGATATTATATATATAGGTATATATATAAGTTTACGGAATAACTTGTATGTTCTGTGAATTCGATTTTTTTCTAAATGTTGCTATACAACTGAATTGTGGTGATCATACGTGTTATTGATGATTAGAGTTTGAATTTAAATAAGGAATTGCATGCTAATTTTGTTTAAAAAGGAAGAAAAGGACTTACAATATATTTTTCCATATGGCTTGTAAAAGTACCAATTTTAGTGGTCAAGTTGTATGTTAATTTGTAAATTGAGGCTTGATTATGCTAGTCCATTAAGAAACGAGCATAACGCAATTTGATCGAAGCAATTTGGCCAAGTATTGAGATTACCGTGTTGATTATTGTGAATAATATCAAAAAATTGAGTTTTTATATGAAAATGAGGAATTTGAGAAATTAAACTAGTGTAAGTTGTTGTTAAATTGTTTTATATTGATATATATGTGAGGAAACATGTTTGTAATAGTTTTATATCATTTGTTTTTGTTAATTTCACTGTTTGATGTGTGAAATTCGTGTTAGTTGGGCTAAAGTTAAACTCTTTATTTCATGCCATTTACGCCTCTGTCTGTACTTGCCGTTGCAGATCTTGTAAGATCAAGGCAAAAATGGTAGCATTGCCTTGGATCCCAACTTTTGTATGAAGGCCAACATTACCATACCCTAGTTTGAGATTCTGACTTCTGCTGCTGCTGCAGACTTGGAATAGCAACATATCATGGTCTAAAATTATGTTAGCATGTTAAATGTGTAATGTTAAGGATAACATAAAATAATGAATTGTGTTTAGTAAGTATTGAGCGTGACATATTAGACTTAGTGAGCATGATGATTAGTAAACAAGTGTTGTGAAGGTTAACACTTGAAATTCTTGATATTTTTATAGTAGCATAAGACTTGTGCTAAAATGATAAGTTTAGCAAGAAATGTACATGTTATGGTATGTTAGCATATCTAATAGGTGTTGTGGTTCTAAACCTATGTGTAGGATATTGGAGTACGTGAATTGTAATTGTATAGCTTACGCAAGAGGAAAGTTCCCTAACCTTTGCTACTTTATTATTCAGCAAGGTTACTATCCACTTTTATGTTATGCTTATGCAAATTATCAATCTCTAATCTCTTGTTTAATGATTTATTGTCATGCAAGTTCTTTAACTCTCATTTATTGTGAAGCAAGTTAGATAGTCTTTGTTTAATTATTCCAATCGAGATTACCTTGGTTATTTAAAGTCTATAATTTTATTTTAGGAAGTATGTTTATTCAGCGACTAATAACTATTGTTAGACCTTTGTTCTTCAATATCATTGTACTATCTTATAATATTGTACCAAACTCTAAGTTGCTTAGCGATTCTTTACCAATTCAACTAATCCTTAGTTGATGAATATTCTAAACTCTAAATTACCCTTGAAGTAAACCCAAACCAAACTTCCTTATGCTAGTCCATTAAGAAACGAGCATAACACAATTTGATCGAAGCAATTTGGCCAAGTATAGAGATTACCGTGTTGATTATTGTGAAGAATATCAAAAAATTGAATTTTTATATGAAAATGAGGAATTTGAGAAATTAAACTAGTGTAAGTTGTTGTTAAATTGTTTTATATTAATATATATGTGAGGAAACATGTTTGTAATAGTTTTATATCATTTGTTTGTGTTAATTTCACTATTTGATGGGTGAAATTCGTGTTAGTTGGACTAAAAGTCGCCTCTTTGTTCATGTCGTTTACTTCTCATGCATTACTTGCCGTGGCAAATTGCTTGCCATTGTCAAGGCAAAAAATGGTGCAATGCGATTCTTGTGGGTCCCAAACTTCGTATATATGGCAATTGCGCCATACCACTGGTTTGAGATTCGACCTGCAAATTGCTGCTGCAGACTTGGAATAGCAACATATCATGATCTAAAATTATGTTAGCATGTCAAATGTGTAATGTTAAGGATATCATAACATAATGAATTGTGTTTAGTAAGTATTGAGCATAACATATTAGACTTAGTGAGCATGATGATTAGTAAACAAGTGTTTTGAAGGTTAACACTTGAAATTCCTGATATTTTTATAGTAGCATAAGACTTGTGCTAAAATGATAAGTTTAGCAAGAAATGTACATGTTATGGTATGTTAGCATATCTAATAGGTATTGTGGTTCTAAACCTAGGTGTAGGATATTGGAGTGCGTGAATTGTAATTGTATAGCTTACGTAAGAGGCAAGTTCCCTAACCTTTGCTACTTTATTATTCAACAAGGTTACTATTCACTTTTATGTTATGCTTATGCAAATTATCTATCTCTAATCTCTTATTTAACGATTTATTGTCATGCAAGTTCTTTAACTCTTATTTATTGTGAAGCAAGTTAGATAATATTTGTTTGATTATTGTAATCGAGATTACCTTAGTTATTCAAAGTGTATAATTTTATTGTAGGAAGTATGTTTATTCAGCGACTAATAACTGTTGTTAGACCTTCGTTCTTCAATATCATTGTACTATCTTACAATATTGAACCAAACTCTAAGTTGCTTAGCGATTCTTTACCAATTCAACTAATCCTTAGTTGATGAATATTCTAAACTCTAAATTACCCTTGAAGTAAACCCAAACCAAACTTCCTTTGGTTTGTCTTTGTACTCACACACCTTTGAAAGTATGTTGTCAATGATAACATTAATTCAATTTAGAAATTGTTAATACTCTAACTCTTATTGATTCGTCGATATACCTTGTTCATAAAGATATTGTAATCAAACCCTTGAATAGTTATTGGTTCCTATCTGATTCAACTACTACTTGGTTTATGATCGTTCTAAAAATCTAGACTTCCTTTGAAGTTAATTCCCAACCAAACTTCCTTTGGTTTGGAACCTAATAATCTAAGCTGAGATGAACAACCCTATATCAGTGGATTATTTTAGAGCTACGCAATAGCGTTAAAATGTTTGCGCAATACATAGTACAAAGGGCTGATCACCTGGAGTACAGAATGATGGTCCATATAGTCGTTTAGACCGTTAAAGGTTACAGTAGAAACACCTGTGAACCTAGGACATAGATGATGATTATTGTCTTATATACTGTTAAAGGTTAGAGTAGAAATACTTGAAAACCTAGAATAGAGTTCGTGGTCTTGTGACCCTCAGTGTATTCTTTGATGTTGTTATCTATTGTTAACTTAAACGTTCATTATTTCTTTGAACTCATAGCTGTTGAATTAAAGTTTCTTGTTCCGGTAAGAATATTTTACCATTGAAAGCTCAGTTAATTGTCATTCATAAAACATTATTGTATATTATCCTTCTTGTGGGCAATTGTTTGCTCACTCTTGCACAAAACAATGCAGATGAAGTTACGAAGTTTGAAAAGCTTTCTACAAGCAAGGGCAATGACAAAGTGCTTGATTAGATGACAAAGTTTAATTTATCTTTTTATGAATCTTATGTAATAGATTTATTTATGATCATATTTTAGTTTTTCGCTGATGATTGTAATAAATATTAGATAACATAGGATTTATTTGAGATTATGTAACCTTATAATGGGAGATTTATTATTTAAGCTTTTGAGTTTAATTATATCCTTTGTTTATAGTTAGTTAGTTATGATTTAATTGGACATTGAACACCAAATCTACAGGATTGAGGTGCCCGAATTTGGGGGTGTCACAACGCTTAGGATTCCCCTTGTTCCCCCTCCAGTATTCCTGGAGTTAAAAACTCTTTCTTTTTGACATACTGCCACTACCACTAGCATTCTCTAGCTTGGTTCCTCTTTCTCCCTTGTTCTTATCTTTTCTCTCTTTGTGGTATTGGGTTAACGCCTCATTACTACCCTCCGCTATAATCGCTTCTCCAGAATGGTCCCTTAGGAAATAATCTGAAACACCAAATCCTACTATAGAGCCAGGGTTTCAAGCCCTGCTCAAACCTACGAGCCTTCCTCTTCTCAGTGTCCACTTGATGTGGAGCAAACCTTGTCCATTCATTACATTTGGCCGCGTACTATGGAACCATCATGTCCCCTAGTTTAAGTTTTAAGAACTTAATCTCCATCCTCCCTCACATGTTTGTAGGAAAATAATTCTTAAAGAAAACCTTCTTGAATTGTTCCCACGTTACCGCATCTGTTCTAGCCCCACCCTAGTGAGCCTCCCACCAGAAGTTGGCTTCCCCTTTTCATCATGTAAGTCGCAAAAGAAGTCTTTTGTGCCTTACCTACATTTGTAATAGCAACCGCCTTCTTTATTTCCTTTACCCATATCTGGGCTTCTAATGGGTCCGTTGTTCCTTTGAACTCCGGCGGACCTACGCTTTTAAATTTTTTAAAGGTAGTCATTCTGGCTAACCTAGGTTCCGCAGGTACTCTACCCCGGTTTAATTAAATGCAGCCATTAATAAATTAATGAACCTTTGCATAGGGTTAATTTAACCCCCCTTGATTATCATTACGTGATTTCGCTTCCTGATTACGTTGCCTTCTCCTTGACGGTATTTTCTGATTAAATAGAATTTCATTATTATATATTTACTTACTTCGTTACTATTCGTCTCATAACAACTCATACCATAACAAAGCATATTAAATGAAAACTTCATTATATTCATATGCTTCTTCATAGTCAAAACTATTTACAATTTGATTACATAGCCCAAGGCTATTACATTTCTATCCAGCAATTGAACTTCTCAAAAGTTGGGATTTACAAAGAGACTACCCTTTTTTTATACAAAAGAGGGTTTTAAGTCACTACACACATATTTATAACTCTAGCTTTCTAATAATGCATAATAGCGTCCTCGTGTTTCTCATTCGCAATCTTCGCTATAGTATCCCGACTAATAGTATGTCGAGTCTGTCCTGACTCCATGGAATGACAAGAAACTCTAAGCTTTAAATCCTTATGAACACTCTCATAGATGTAAGACATCCGTGCTATCTTCCAATCCTTCTCCTCCAGTTTCCTACGAAGCTCTACCACCTCGTTCATATAATCCCTAGCCTTATTTATCATGAGCAGCTTCTCATCATGCTCGGACTCAAAATCTGCTTCTGCAGACTCCTTCGCTTCATAAAGAGCACTAATCTCTCTATTCTAATTTTGCACAACTGTACTCAGTTGTACATTCCTGTCAAGCACTGCCAGATACAATGCTCTCATTGAATCTGGAGGTGATGACTCTGGGGTAGGTACCACCGTACCAACCGACGTTATCTCCATTACTTCCTCCTCATTGCTCATCATATTAAGATACGATGTTATATCCATATTTCCCTCAGAGTAGTCTTCCTCATAAAAGTACTCCACTACCTCCATCTCTTCTAGAATCATTAATGGTACCTCTGCCATCGACATAGTTACAAGCTCTACTCCGTTCACAGTTTCTTCGCTCACCGCGTATATATCTTTATACATCAAGCTATCGATCGACATCCTATAATAACACATATGTTGATTAGTACATAACACACAATAGTATAAGCACCAATCACATTTAATTTATTTAGGGTTACTTTCTATCTTTTAA
The DNA here is from genome assembly GCA_020205615.1 of Panax quinquefolius. Lineage (NCBI taxonomy): Eukaryota > Viridiplantae > Streptophyta > Magnoliopsida > Apiales > Araliaceae > Panax > Panax quinquefolius. The sequence continues at coordinate 62,973,568 of CM035159.1, forward strand.
ATATTGCGATACTGAGTTTCCTCAATACCTTATTGACTCATTCAACTTAAGTAAATCTCGAGTTTATTTCCTTCAGACGTTTCCTTCCTTAACGAGGTTATTAGCCTAACGTTCTTCCCCCCTTAAGTTTTATAACCTAATGCTTTGATACCAACCTGTGACGCCCCCAATTCCGGGTATCTTCCAACCCTACAGATGGTGCTACACGGTACTCATAACCGTACATTCATTCTATTGAAACGACATCAAAATGTGCGTATCAACGACATTTTTATTACATTAATAATATTACATCCCGTTCCCAGGTTCTATAACCATTACATTCTTTGTTCATCATACTATTATATATACAACTTACTAGTTTATTACAAGGTAAACTAATAGTTCATCTTCATCTTGCCTTTATCCTTGTCAGATCCCTCGGTTCGTTCGGTCTTAGCTGCATTCATATGGTTCAAGCAAGAGTGAGCATAATAAGCTCATCAAGTACAACAATTTCTTTTAAATGATATGCTTGAAACATAGGAATTATATATCTTTAGTAACTGAACAATAGTTACGAAGTACTATCGATAATTCAAAATAGCACTTCATTTCCTTCAAAACGTTTTACAACAACAATATTCAGTAAAACATCAATCCTGGCTTAAGACCATGAGCGTTTCATAATTTCTTTGAAAAGGACAACCCGACACTAAGTCCGTAAATCTGGCATTACTTACGAGCACTTCTGGGTGATCAGCCCATAGTACTCTATGTTGATCAACACTACATTCTTTAAATGTGTTTACATTTAAGTTTTGGCAACCTCACGTGCCCATCGAATAATCGATGAAAATACATTTGTTTATTCATATTCAAGCTTACCTTGAATCCGTACCAAACAATTGGCGTAGGGTAGCGTTAGCAATTCTATATTGAAAGACTTGTAAATAAATCAATCAACTCTCCAAGATTAGTCTAGTCGAGATAAAACTGGCATTGACCCTTTAGTAAAATAGTTCATACATCTCATAACATGAATCACAGAAAACTTGGCTAACACGAAGGTTAGACAAGCATTTAAGAAAAACTTGCCTTCAGCGTCTGCTACAGTATAATAACTTTTCCTTTGAGTCCTTACATTCTCTAAAACATATAACCACATACACAATTAGGTCATGAATGAACATACATGGTCCTAATAAATCTAACCCTTCTTCTCAATCTAATCCTGTATTAGATTTGTTATTATTGGTTCCGGCTTATCGTCGTTCTTTACATCGTTCTTACCAACTTCTTTCTCTTAACTAGAATTGTTTCATTAGTACAACTCATTTTAAGTTAATCATCCTCCCTCACGGCTTATTAACGTTATCACATCACTAACCGAGACTTGATCGTTATTGGTTACGTAAACTTATTGCTTACCATTCACGTTCACATTTGATTGACTTATATACAACCTTTAATCATCATACATTAAGTGTCTAACAATGCCTTAACAATGTAATGATTATACCTTAGTTCATTACTAATGAATTCTCTTTCATTCTATCTTTGTAAATATTCTTGTCTGCCAAAATTCTAGGATCAGCATGGCGGCACACACCACACTTAACTCTTCATCTCACGTCATGGCGACTTCTGCGATGGCAATGACACTATGCTGGCATTGCTTGTAAAGGCAACCATTTGGCCTTGGGTTGGTAGCAGCTTTCAACTCTGTGCCTTATATAATTTGCAAAATTTAAAAATTTTACGAAACTCCCTGACTCATAACTTCTTCGTTATAAGTCCGAATTGGCTCGTTCAAAAGCCTACAATTCACAAATTACATACTCTATCTGTTCATGCAAAAATTTTATCTATTTGACTTCGTTTAATCAAAATTCACCTATTAGTCCATTTTTAACGAAAATGGTAAACGTTCGTGAACGTTCAACGCTCGTTTCTTCGTTCTAAGTTAAAATTCGGTCATTCTCGAGTCCGTAACTCTATAATGCCAAATAAGACTTGTCTCCATTGAAAATCAATGTTTCCAAGCTCAATATCAAAATTCGACTTCTATTCCGAGAATTTTACGAATTCGACGATTATCGTCCAAACTCGTTAATTCCGCCTTAACTTCATTTCTTATGGTTTGTTCATTGTTTTAAATGGATTCAATCCATCATACTAATATCTTGACATAATACTTTATTAACTTATTTAAATGATAAGTTATTACTTGTTATTCATGAATTATAACTTATAAAAGTATAACTACTTATGATTCCATTTCTCAAGGTTTATCAAGGTCTCAATCTTTTAACCATCATCCTTACTTCTTATTATCATACAACTTCATTATTATAACCATAAGACAAGTTCCTACAAGTTCTTCCTTGATTCATATTTTATTTATGAACAAAGTGCTTATTCACGGCTTATTAATACTTAAGTCATTTGATTAATCATTCTTACTTCTTCTTAGCATACATGTTCTACCACTACCCACTTCTCTATCAAATGAAGAGAAAGAGATTCATGGTTTAAGTTCTTACCCTTGATAATTCCTTGGTTAAGCTTTAATCTTCTTCTTGCTTCTTGAAAATCTCACAATGGAAGTTTGACTTATTAGTGCTTATTCTCTCTAACCAACAAGTTTCTTTGTAAGAGAAGTTGTTGGATGAAATTTTAACAAGCAACAAATGAAATCATAAACTTGCTATTTATAAGAAATCCTAAATGAGGGCTTAATGGTCAATAAGCCATTCCACCTCCTTAACTCCACCTCCTTATTATTCCTTATTTGCTCACCAAGTTTACTTGGCCTCCACAACTTTTATCTCTTGCTTGCTCACCACAAAACTTATCCTTTACTTAGCTTTTAAGTTACTTGGTCATCACATAACTTATCTCTTGCTTAGCCACCAAGCATAAGCACTTTACTTGGCCACCGCTTGACTTATCCATTACTTAATCATTAAGTTTACTTGCTCATTACTTTTACTTAGCCACCAAGAACTTTACTTGGCCACTACTTTGGGTTATACATGTGATCATTGGTTTCCCCATGGATCCCCCTAATTCATTGGATTATTACATTGGGCTTAAGTCTAATTAACTTAGCTTATTCATTTTGGGCTTGCATTATGTTACTTTGGGCTTCTCGTTAATCAACCACTTGGGCTTACACCTTAATTCTTATTGGACTTATCCATTCCTACATTTGGGCCTTACCAATTCTCATTGGACTTTACAATGTTCTACACAATCCTATAAATTAAATTCTTTTAACTTAAAGCCTTATAACGTATAATTTGCATATTCATCTCCTATATTTATTCATATACGACATACTATACTTCATTCATACTCGTATAGCACCTCGTATCATACTCGTATTCATTACTTCGTACAATACCTATATATTATACAATCATTACTTTAATTCATTATACGCATTTAAATTCCTTCTCGGAATTCATTTTCCCTAATCATTAGGTTTTAAGTCCGTAGGCAAAAAACTGTGTTTGCCATAACTGAAATATTATTGGATATTCTATCTCACCTCGATATTCTATCATTACGTATTTCTCGAAAATTCAAAAATAATTCTCGAGCAGAAATGCGTGAATAGTGTTTTTCAGAAAATTTCTCGGAAAGTTTTTATTTTCGTCTTGGAAATTCAAACACTTTAATTCTACCACGTAGTCAAAATACTACGACATTCCAATATGTCTAGGTCATAGAACGACCTTCAATTAGCTTACTCCCAAAAATAATTAATTAAATTCATTTAATCCACATAATCAAAATAAAAATTTAATTCTCAAAAATCCAAAATTTCTGGGGCGTTACATACTGAAAGTAATAGATTCTTTATTGATCATACATTATCTCCATGTACAACTTATTATACCCAAGCATACCCTTTGATATACCCTAAGGGTCTTAAAGAATAAGTCAAAGTATAACTCATCATGCACAAGATACTATGATGATCTCAAGTCCAAGGATCACTTACTACTATCACTACAGGAATTCCTATTGACATGCAAGTAAAACTCCATTAGGTATTTCTTAGCGAGCCACGTTCAGTGAACTTATTCTCTAATAAGAACCTACATACTTGCTTTAGTGGCTCCACACAAATGATCATGAGATCAACCATTCTCATCTAATGAGCAAGCAACGTATGTACCAATCTATTTGGATTCACTAATCCCCAATTTAGTAATCCAACGATTGGGAACTATTTTAGTTTTAAGCTTTCTAAGAATTTAGATCTCATTAGAATGATCATCATCATTATTCTAAAAGCATTGCTTAAAACTATGGGTTTATCACATATTATAAAGCAGCATCATGTAGATAATAAAAGCCTTTAATAAATTAATACTTTTTATTAATAAATGAATAAGATTGTTACAAAGTATATGCTTTATCATCAAACATGATTGGCTTGTGTGCATACTACTTTCTGTTCTAGCCTCAGATCTCCGCCAGAGATTATATCCCTAAGCTCTGATACCAACTGTGACACCCCCAAAATATGTTCACACAACCCATTCTGAGTCGCCAAATACATGGTACAGAAATCAAATACGACAAAACATAAGCTATGAGTTTTAATACAAATATTGTCTCGTAGATAATATACAAACTAAAATAAAGTCCTCATTACAATTATTATCACACTATTTTATAGAATAGTGAGGACTACTATAGTAACCATCTTGGACCATCACTCCATTCCCTGACTAGTCCCAGCTATATTCTCTTTTCCTGATGTGAACAATGAAAGAAAAGGGTGAGCTCAACTAGCCCAGTAAAAAATATTATGACTAAGATAATGCAGAATAAATTATCCTTAGTCCTCAATAGGGAAAAATCTGATAGAATACAATAGACAACAAGTGTTAGATCAACAACTGCAGTGAAAATATCAATCCATTAGATGAGTCAAGTAAAGCATGATGTCTACTATCTTCTATGATTTAAAAGTCCGTTAATATTTTATCCTTGTAACACGAATCAATAATCATTTCAGATCAACGAATTATCCATGCACTACGGGCCAAGGATATTCGTATGTATCACCAGTGGTCATGATCATGCCAAACAATTGTCCATCTATGCACTACGAGCCAAAGAGGACTTTCACCACAACATTTGTTTATACCATTATAGGTCATGATTATACCAATACACAATTCCTAGTCATAATCATACCAATCAACAGTCCATTTATGCACTTCGGGCCGAAGATGACTTTCAGCACAATATAAGAATGAGGATGATGACAATGATATAAAGAATGAATCAAGTGAGATCAATGATAAATATTATAGATTTATAAGTCAATTTATCCAGAGTTCAAGAATGTCCAAATTGTCAAAATGATAACTAATTATGGAGTAAAATTCAAGAATGATATTCATGTATCAAAAATAATTTGGACAATAAAGAAACTAATTTTGTTGCGAATAGTACCCAAATGAATAGTATTGTATGAATAGTACTCCGTGAATTGTACCTCAAATAAAAATATTAAAATTTAATAAGAAAGTTCAGACCAATATTCCAATAAAACGATACCAGATGAAACGCAAAACTCAAGGATATTCTACTAATTTCAGGGATTATAGAAACAATATATATCAAAATAAGTGTAGATTTAGGAATATGAAATGAAATAATATTACTTACATACTATAGAGTATGGAAAAAAATAATAATTCTTATGAATATTGAACGAAAATAATATCCCTTACGAGTACAAAAGGAATGATATCCCATACAAGTATGAAAGAATATACGAAACTGCAAATAGATTTTCACCCGTCATGCGGTAATCCGCATAGACAGATCATTTCCATAATTTAATAAAGAATGAATACGAAGGGTTATTCACCATGCATGCGGTAATTCATGTAGACAGGTTACTCTCGCAGATTAATAAAGAATGAATACGAAGGATTATTCACCATGTATGCGGTAATCCGCGTAGACAAGTTACTCCCGCAGATTAATAAAGAATAGAATGACAACCCTTATGAGTATAAAGAAAATAACATCCTTTATGAAAATGAAAGAAATAATACCATAATTTTGACTGGTATAGCGGAGATATTCTCGAGGAAAACTTGCACTATTTGCTACACTCAAAGTATCCTTATACTCAAAAGAAATACGCACAATATTATAAAAGAAGAATTCTCTGATTCTGGTGTGATTTACATTTGTTAACTAATCAGAGTATTTATAGGAGAATGGTAGAGAACTATTTAAGAAAATTATCATGGATGAACAATAAAAAAATTCACGGGCGAATTCGGTGAGAAATTCTGATTTTTACTATTCATTATTGTGCAATAAAATATTCTTATAAAATAAAAAATTTATATAAAATATAATATATTCTAATTATAATCTAATAAGAAAATTAACCTTATATATATATATTATAAAAAGTATTCTGTTTTATAGAAAAAAAATTCTATTTTATTACTACTATTATAATAATAAAACAAAACTGAGACAACTTTCTACCGGCGATTTTGAAAAATGAGTAAGTGGGGGTCCATGCAATAAGCCAAACTTACAATAAATACTTCATGACAAACCCCTTTATTTATATCAAAAATTGAAAAAATATTTATCACAAATCACTTATCTTCAATAAACACATTTTTAATCTTTCAACAATTATTCATTATTTATATTATAACTCACAATATTGACAACCAGATCAGGAGAGAGGGGGCTTTCAGATAAGGATTTCTCCTTATTGGCGCGCAATTAAATAACCTAACCCATTTCCTTGACAGAACTTTCTAGACATTGTCAATAATGCAAATAATAATATGAATAACTGTGCCGTCTCAATTATTGATTTAATAATATAAAATATTGTACAGATGATACTATGACAATAACTGAATCAATAATATGAGATACTATGCAGAAACTACTGTGACAATTATTAAATGAACTAAGTGACTTCTTACATAAGCATCAATAAACAGAGATACTGTACAATATCGTGTGTTATTGTGCAATCACACATATTGTTGTTCTTTTATAACCGGTATTTCAACAGTTAACAGTAAATGTTTTGTTGTTCTTTTTATAAAAAGGTTATTTTTGTCGCTTTCTATATTCGACAGTCATTCCATTGTGGGGTTCACCAATGATTGTGCAGTCGTACGAATATTCCCTAACAAAAAGAATATTCCCTGACCAAATGAATATTTTATGACAACTTGCTTACTTTGCAAAATTTGTACATATCACCTATAACTATAATATTATATCAAATCATACCTTATTATTCAAAATATTATTTAAAGAAAATTAAATCTTTATCCATAAAAAGTTGGGGTCTTACATCAACACTGGAGTCATTCCCCATTAGTACTTTTCTGCCAGCTGGAACTCGACGATACTCTATGAACCCGATCCGATCACGTGCTATATTGTCCGTTGCTCCAAAATCTATAATCCACACATGGGGAGAATTAATGAGAAACAAATACTATGGAAGACACTAAGCACATAGCTTGACCAAGATAATGGAGTACCTTCTTCGGCTCATTATAGTCACGAGTGAAGTGTCCTGCTGTTCCACAGTTAAAACAAATCAACTTGGCATTGTCCTTCTCACCAACCTCTGCAGCCTTCTGAGGCGCATTAGTATTAGCAATTTCTATTTATTGAGCCTTTAGGCGTTCATCTTTTAGTCGTTTAGTGTGACGTCCCCAAAATCAGACCATACTTGTCCCAAATTTGGTTGTCACATACTAACTCTAATAATAAATCAACATCCCACACAGCGAAATAATAGAATAATTTACATTGTTATAACATAATTATTCTTGTCCCAAGGGTTCGTAACTTAAACATTTCTTACATAACTTAATCATAATTAAACACCATTTGGACATGACTAATACATAATACAATACAACTTAAATTAAACATAGCTTAATAAGTTCTTCTATAACCAAATAATGGTACATTCCTAGCAATATGGAAATAACTACTCCAAAGATTTCTCTTTACCCTTGCCCTTGCCAGAGGGTTCACCATGTTCTGCCTTCACTGAAAGTTTTATGGAAAGCAAGGATGAGCAACAATTTTACCCAACAAGTAATATAGCGAAAAGGGTAATCAATATGTTTTAAATTTCTCAAGGGTATATCAATAATGATAGTTTAAGATAGCAAGAAGTATCGATGATTATCAACAATAATTCCTAAGGGCAATAATATTCAATGATTAAATCAATTCAAGATTTTAAAGTAATAAATACTGAGCAGACACTAATGACTATGAACTTCTCCTAGAATTAACAGTAATAGACTGATAATTCTATAAAACGAGTAAAACAACTGATCAGCCTAAAGTACCCTATGTCACGCATAACATTTAGTCTTTCTCATGTGCGCATGTTGGTTCCCTGACAATATATAATTCCTCTACCAAGAGGGTTGTTTTTCTCTATAATAAGAGTCTGTACCAAGTTAATTTGGTTTGGATAACTTTTGATCAAATATCAATAGTCTAGCCGAATCAATGGCTTAGAAAGTTTTCTTTCACAACAATATATATGAGCGATTATCGTTCGAATCAAAGTTTGAATTTTCATTACGAAGTATCATTTCTTGAAAGTTCTACTTGTACGATCAATAATAGCACAAGTTCAAGTAATTCTCAATAAAGAGTAAGGTTTGAGTACATTCCTCAAGCGTAGTTTACTAAAGTAAAGCTTAATACCACTCTTTCGAATCCTAACATAATATAGTACGCGTATAGGATATTCATTAGTTATATATGCTCATACATGACATGTAAGTTTAAATGTATACATAAACACCTAACTTAGTTGTATATTCTTCACATACTTCACCATACACCTTGCATTCTTATAGTACGAAATTAGTTTATAAGTTACCATGAAGTCAAATAACATAGTCTCTAATCATTGCAAATACCTTTTGGACTTATCATTTGAAAGTCTTTAATCACTTAATTAAACATTCAATCCTATCAGCTAGCATGCTTCTCAACACATTAAATTGTATATTGGTCATATAATACATGTTAAAGTAACAATACAAGCATGGAAACACCTTTAAAATAATAGCAGAAAATTGATCCTACTACAGACTGGCGCGACCGCGCTGGATTTGAACTAAGGAGTGGCGCAACCGCGCTGCTCCTTGCTCAAACCAGAACTGCTAAACATTAGTTGGGCCAGACTTGTACATTCAAACACCCTTAAGATAACACTTGCATAATCATACATGACATGATGTCTATGATTAGGCTTGGTCTCTTCTATGGCCATTTCAAAATTCTCTTAATACCATGGTTTTATTTTTAAAAAAATTCTATCTTGGCAAAGCTAAATGACCAATGTTCTACAAGCTACTCATGGTTAATCATTATATCACATAATGAAGTTAATAAACCTTAAATATTTATGCTCAATTTATTATAACCATGTATTCCAATTCAACATAGTCTTTATCTCTTTAGAAATCTTTTGAACCTAAGTTTGACTAGTTCATAACATGTTTAACTTAATGGGTGCACACATCAATCATATCTAGATGCATAAAGTGTCCTATCATGATAGTCCATAAGTTCAGAATACGAATAGGGTATTCCTCAACAAAGTTGGTTTTCAACTTCAACATTTTTATTGAAAATCACATGTTAAACCAACTAAACATGCAAAGTCACTTCATTTACTACACATCATGCCCCTATATACATATTAAAACATATAAGCATGCTCACAAGTTCATATATACTTTATCAACTTTGTATTTGAAACCTTAAGTCTCTCTTAGTAAATCATCAAAACTTAAGCATACAAATTAAGTCCATGTACTCTATGTTATGCTTTCACATTTATAGATTTAGATTATGATAACATGCTTCCAAGCTCAAAACTCAATGTATACCTAGTTTGCTTACACATAGCCTTTTACTTGAAATTTCCCCTTTTAATAATGCTTAAATATCTCATACCATTTCAATAATATAACCTAGTATTTTGGTCATTTATCAGAACTTAACATGTTGAGGCTTAAGGTCAGAACATGCATTACACTATGTTTATCACACTAGTTTCCAAATCTTTAAGTTTTCTTTGAATGCATACTAACCCAAGCTAAAATAACTTACTATGTTCATAACAACATATATTTATGTCCTGAGTTTATTTATATACATTTTCAAACTTAAGTAGTATGCTCATAACATCTTAAGGAGCCATATTATTAATTGTGATAGGCAACCCGCGCGATGAAAGACTAGGGAAGTGGCACGGCCGCGCCACTTAGTCTAGAGGCAAAAATATGGCTCTCCTTCTATAGAGCCTCAATACATTCATTGATAACCTTCTTCTAACTACAACACAAACTGACTTTAATACTTCCAAACATGCATATCAACTCAGATTACACATATAAAATCCAATTAAAAAGTTATTACTAGAAATTCTAGAATTCTCTAATTACCAAAAAAAGAACACTGATGTTACCTTTGTGATAAGAATTGGGCAGAGCTTCTACTCAAAATCAAATTACTCTGTATAGCCACTAAGCAAGTAATCTTAGCAACACAGAAAATGAAGGGGAATGCTCAATTTATAGACAACTTACTAACCATGCCAAGCCATTGTCCAAGAAATTAAAACAAGAGATGGAAGGAGAATTCATTGGGTAATTAAGAGTTGGTGCAATAGTTTCCAACCACTCCCATCACCCATACCCTTCTTCATCATGGCTAGCTACTGGGAAGTTTGAGAGATGAAGGAAATAGGTAGCCTTAGGCCAATGGCCCTTCACATGTGGAAGAGAAGTGTGACTCTCAAAATGGGACAATTCTACTCTTAACATTTGAATGATGAATAATGCCACATACTATATGTTTAATACACATATATGTATACTTAGGTTTTAAATCCAATTGGGTGCATACGTGGATGACATAGAAATATTATGTTAGAAACTTAGGGGTATAAATATACTCCATGTACATTTTGATAATGCCAAATTATGATTTAATTGAGTAGTGACACACCACATTATTATAAACCTTATTATCTTATTTATTCACATAGTCTAAGTTGATATTCCATAAAATATATATTAATGCACTATACATTATATGGTCACATCGACATCATTTGTATAACTTACATATTTCATTAATCTTATTATATAATTTCCATGTTATATAGTTACCTTAAAGTGTCACAATACACTTTCTCTTTAATGTAGGAACCATATGCTAATCACATATCTTACACACATCAACTAAATGATATAATTCTAATTATGTAATTTACTTTGCTTACAATAATAATTAATTAATAATAAAATATTAATTAATCCTTCACTTCTTAATTAAATTAACTCCTTAAATCTCCATGCTCATGCCACACAAGGCATTTTCACAATTCTAATCCTCATTTCCACATTTTCTCAATTATTATAAATTCAATTTAAATTAGTTGAATTATTCATTTAACAACACATCAATATTTATATTCAAATAAATATTCATTATCTTATTTTATCAAAATAATATTTATTCATGAAATTCTCGTTTCTTACATCCTCCCCCCTTATAAAAATTCCGTTCTCGGAATTGATACAAGGTTACACGATTAAATGGGGATAATCCCTTCGCATTTTATCTTCTAATTCCCATGTGGCCTCCTCGACATCGTGGTTTCGGTAAAGTACTTTTACAGAAGATATACTTTTATTCCTTAATGTACGTTCTTTTCTATCTAATATCTGGACAGAAATTTCTTCAGATGCCAGATTCTTTTCCACTTGAATGGCCTCGTACAAAATCACGTGTTTGTAGTCAGGCTTGTACGGACGCAACACGGAGATGTGAAACACGTTATGGATGTGCTCCAACTCAGGTGGCAATAAAACTTTGTATGCCACTTCACCCACTCGCTTTAGTATCTCGAATGGTCCTATAAATCGTGGACTCAAATTTCCCTTCTTGCCGAGTCGTATTTTTTCCTTCAAGGGAGATACTTTTTAGAAAACGTGACTTCGGACTTCAAAGTCGTGATCTTGATGATTCAAGTCTGCGTACTTCTTCTGGCGATCTTGTGCAACTACTAGTCTAGCTCTTATTACTATCACCACATTTGCGGTTTGTTGAACTAATTACGACCCTAGCATCTTTCGCTCTCCAACTTCATCCCAACGCAACGGTGTTAAACACTTTCTCCCATAAAGAACTTCATACGGTGGCATGCCTATACTCGCATGGTAACTATTGTTATAAGCGAATTCCACTAAGGGTATGTGATCATCCCAACTTCCTTTAAAGTCCATCACACAAGTTCTAAGTATGTCCTCTAGTGTTTGTATCATTCGCTCAATCTGCCCGTCAGTCTGTAGATTATAAGCGGTACTTAAACTCAATTGCGTTCCCATCCTTTCTTGCAATCTCTTCCAGAATTTTGACGTGAAGCGCAGATCCCAGTCAGAAACAATCGATACTGGCACTCCATGTCGTGAAACAATTTCTTTTACGTACAAATTTGCTAACTGATTCAAACTATATCGGATCTTGATAGGTAGAAAATGAGTTGTCTTCGTTAGTCGATCCACGATAACCCAAATGGCATCAAAACCTTTCTCCGTGACTGGAAGTCCTACCACGAAATCCATTGTAATTTTAACAAGCTTCCAAAATATTTTAAACAGTAGCATATCATCATAAAAGGTTACTGTATCTTATAGAATTTTTTCTGATAATTATGTTAATTATTACAATTAATTAATCATAACATAATTAATTAAAAATTAAAAACATACCCAAATATATCAATTTATTCCCAAAAAATTTACAACAGTAGCTAAACATCATAAAATGGTTACTAGAATTTTTCGGAATTTTCTTGACAAAATTGTTAATTATCACAATTAATTAACAATCACATAATTAATAAGAAATTAACCAAAATACCCAAACATATTAATTTCTTGAAAACTTTACAACAATATATTAATATCATAAAAAGAATAATAGTAATTTTTACGATAAGTTTACTAATTTTCACAATATTGCTTAATATATTGGAAAGTAACCAAAAAGCATACAAATATATAAATATTTTGAAATTCTAGTAGAATCATTAATTATATGCTAATAATTAATTACTGTAAAAATTTTCAAATTTAATAATGAATATAACTATTTTAAAATTAATTTCCAAGCTAAAAACAATTAATAAATTATTTTTTGGAAATTAAATAAATAACTGCCAGACTGGGTTAGAATTGTGGGTCGGGTCGGGTCAGGGTCAACAGGTCGGGTTAGGCGCGTGGGTCACCCTTCACCCTCAACCTCCAGCAACAAAAATGTACAGAAATGTCATTTCACGACTGAAACTTTGAGAAGCCATATCTTAGTCCATATAACTTTGATTTAGGCCCATAATATATCGTTGAAAAGCTTACAACGAGTACTACACATATATACCAATAGCATAGGAAAAGGAAAACTAGGCAAGAAGTTATGGCTAGTCAAAGTAGGCGATTTGATTATATTTTTAAGCTTTTAAAACATTCATTAATGGAGTTTTGTGTAAAACTTCATACATGACATAAATGAAATCGATAATTAACCATGTTTTGATACCAATGAAGGAAACATATGATCCATGTAGAGACATATTTACACAAAAATTGTAAATTAAATGCGTAATTCTGATGCGTGATATAACCTTTTGGTGCGAAAAAACATTCTGGAATGGATTGTGTAATAACCCGATATTTTTTATATAATTAAATCAGAAATTTTGCGTATAATTTTTTTTATTTTAATGGTGGGAATACGTGCAAGATAAAGTATATGTATATATGTGATAAATAAAATTTATTTATTACATGAATAATTTTAAATAATTTTCTTTGAATTATCGACCATTATAAACTATATTTTTATAGTTAATTTTGTTGTAAAAATATTTTATTATCTATTTTCTATGAAAATATTATTATTAGATTATTTAATAATATATGGAATGATTATTAGAATTGTTATAATAATTGTATTATTATATGATTTTAGTTGATTATTAAGTTAATTATTTTTAACTTAATTAATAATGCTATATATGCAAGATAAATCGAGATATGAAATCCTAACCCTAAATTTTGGATTTTGATCAAAGGATGAGAATAATAATATATTATTATTTTTATTTGATGTTATAAATATGTCTTGTATGTGTATAGGTCGATAATGATTGGTCAATTATGTTGTATTATGACAAACTCTAGTATTAATATGATAAACCCTATTTTAAAACTCAAATACGAGTTCAAGGCTATTCAGTAACTGTGTTATGTGATAATTTATGTGTACTTTAGAATTTATTGATAATTAGGAAAAATCTAATTGATATTTCGAAAACCCTAATGTGAGACCCCAGATTTTATGAATAAATATTTAATTTTCCCAAAATAATTTTTGTTAATATTATGGTGTGGATTTGAGGTAATGTTATAGTTGTGGGTAATATTTATAAATTTTGAAAAGTATGCAAGTTTTTGTATAATATTCGATTGATCGGGGATTATTCTTTTTGTCGGAGAATATCCGTACGGCGGTACAATCATTGGTGGACCCCACAACGGAATTATTGTCGAATTGAGAAAACGACAAAAGTATTTTATGAAAATAACGGCGAAAGTTTTACCGTTAATCTTTGTTGAACTACTAAGAATAAAAACAAAGAATACGATGGTGGCGTAACAAGTAGTAGCACTTGCGGTATTGATTATTGATGCTTACGTGATAAGTCACTCGGTTTTGTTTTATTAGTATTATTAATGTAATAAAAGCAGAAAAGCTTTTATATAAAATAGAATACTTTTATAAAGTTATTCGTTTTATTAGACTATAAATAGAATATATTATATTCTATTATGCATAGTATTTTGCATAGTAATATCTTTTTATATAAAGCAGAATACTTTTATAAATTTATTTGTTTTATCGAATAATAATTAGAATATATTATATTTTATTATGCGTAGTGTTGCATAGTGCTTGCATAGTATTTTGCATAGTAAAATCTTTTTATATAAAATGTAATACTTTTATAAAGTTATTCATTTTATTAGATTATAAATATAATATATTATATTTTATTTAAAAGATTTTGTTTTATTAGAATATTTTATTAAATATATTTGGACCGTCCGTTTAAAGTAAATCAATCTGGACCGTTCATGAATTAGTTACTATGCAGTTCATTCTCCTATAAATAGAAGCTCATTCTTTCATTATTTCTTACGAATTCACTGAAACTCTAGAGAGAGAAACTATAGAGAGAGTTCTTCTTCTATAATCTTGAGCGTATTTCTTTAGAGTTTAAGAAAGCTTTGAGCATAGTGCCAGTTTTCTTCGAGTATATCCTCGCCCTACCAGTCGGAGTACTCTTCTTTCAAAGGTAAGGGATATTATTTGTTGTACCCGTAAGGGATATTATTTCTTTTGTATTCATGAAGAGAACTTCTGTTATTCCATTCTTTATTATTATGTTGGAATAACCTGTTTATGCAAAGTACCGCATACATGGTGAAATTCTTCTGTTATTCCATTCTCTATTATTCTGTTGGAATATCCTGTCGGTGCATACTACGCCTGACCTGGTTCCATTATTTATTATTTTGTTGGAATAACATGTCTGTGCGGTCTATCACATGCCTAGTGAAGTCTTTTGTTATTCCATTCTTTATTATTCTGTTGGAACATCCTGTCTGTGAGTTTACACATGACCTGGTTCCATTATTTATTATTCTGTTGGAATATCCCGATGCATGCGTTTACGCGTGACTGCATTTCCATTTCTTTAAAATTACGTTAGAATAACTCATGCAATGCGATTCAATCGCATGCATGGTGATTTCTTCGTTATTCCATTCTTTATTATTACGTTAGAATAACTTTTCGCCTATATGGATTATCACACGCATGGTGAATGATCCTTTGTATTCATTCTTTATTAAATTGTGAAAATGATGCATACAAGTGGATTACCGCATGGCGGCGAAAATCCATTTGCAGTTTCATATATTCTATTATACTCAGTTAGTTAAAGTTTTAGCTTTTATACTCCATGAAATTAGGGAATATCCTTGATATTTGCGCTTCATCCAGTATCTTTTCATGGAAATATTCTTCTGAGCATTCTTGAATTTTACTCTACAAAGAAGTATCATGTTGACAATTTGGACGTTATTGGTTCCTAGATAAATTAATTCTTGAACTTGTTTTATTGAATTATTATGTCATTGTCATCAACCTCATGTTTATATTGAAAGTCATCTATGGCATGTAGTGCATAGATGGACTTGGTATGATTATGACCAGGGATTATTCGGTATATTCATGACCGTAATATTACAAATGATGTGGAAAAAGTCCTCATTGGCCCGTAATGCATTAATGGACAGTTTTTGGTATGATTATGGCTATGGATTCTCTTCGGCCAAGGGTGCAAAGATTAATTGTTTTATGGCATGATCAGGACCGTTGATGAAAACACGATTATCTTTGGCCCATAGTGCATGGATAATTCGTGGTCGTGATACTAAAGAATATCCTTGGCCTGTAGTGCAGGGATGATTTGATGATGTGGATTATTTATTGAGCTGAGTCTCAGCGATAAAAGTGATGAAAAACCTTTTAAATCATAGAAGATAGTAGACTTTATTCTCTACTTGAATCTTTTAATGGATTGCTTGTTTCGCTGCAGTTAAACTTGATGTTTGTTATATTGTATCAGTTTAACATTGTTGAAGGCTAACGATAATTTATTCTGCATTATCTTAGTCATAATATTTATTATTGGGCTAGTTGAGCTCACCCTTTCTGTCATTGTTCTCTTCAGAAAATGAGAACGTAGTTGGGGCTAGTCGGGAAACAGAGTGATGGTCCTAAATGGTGCATTAGTAGTCCTCACTATTCTGTGAAATAGTGTAATAATAAATGTAATGAGGACTCCATTGAGTGTGGATATTGTCTAGATGACAATATTTGTATTAAAACTCACATCATATGTTTTGTCGTATTTTACAGGACTGTTCTATAATTAGTTTGTATTTGTATTCTGTACCATATATTTGGCGACTCAAAATAGGTGATGTATACCTATTTTGGGGGCGTCACAGTAGGTATCAAAGCTTAGGGATATGATCCCTGGCTGAGATGCGAGATAAGAACTAGGAGGGGAGAGACGGGGAATTCCTTTGCTAGTATGACCTACCTAAGTTTATTTGGTATTTAATTGGTCGGTCAGAGTATATTGATAATATGTGACATGTTAATTAACCCTTGTTTTATGGCAGTGTTTGAAAATGGCAGCTGAAAATGTTAACAATGGAGTGAATGAGACCGTTGAGACACCT
The DNA here is from genome assembly GCA_020205615.1 of Panax quinquefolius. Taxonomy (NCBI): domain Eukaryota; kingdom Viridiplantae; phylum Streptophyta; class Magnoliopsida; order Apiales; family Araliaceae; genus Panax; species Panax quinquefolius. Next base: position 62,991,006 of record CM035159.1, read on the forward strand.
TTAATCACTAACCAGATTAATGTGATGTCAGACGGAGAAGAAATTAGAGATATCTACGTGGTGAGTGAAGAACTAGTAGTTGCACCCGAGCTAGTAGCAGAGGTTGCAGCTGAGAGTGAGGAAGAAGAGGAACCTGAGGAGAATTTATTAGAAGAATTTTATGATCAAAATTTAGAATTGCAGAATTTTGGGGGCGTCACACCTAATTATTAGAAACCCTAATTTCTAAATTAGGAACCCTAACTTTGAAATTATAAACCCTAATTAGTAATTAGAAACCCTAATTACTAAACTAGAACCCTAATCGCTAAAGTGTAAAGCTTAATGTTAATTAGGGAAACCCTAATTATTACTTAGAAAACCCTAATTACTAATTAAAATTCTAATTGTCAAATTATGAATCTTAAATGCTAATTTATGAACCCTAAATGCTAATGGTAAGCTCTAATTACTAAATCAGTAATCTTAATTATAATTTGTGAATTTTAAACCTAAATATCATGTTCTATGTAATTAGGAAATTAAACATGATTAAGAAACCCTAATTTTTCATTTGTAGAAACTAAAATTTTACATTTTTGGCCTAATTAGAAATACTAGAAAAAAATTAAAATTTATGAAACCTTAGGGTTAAACCCTAAGGGTCAAACCCTAAGAGTTTGCCAAGATTACTTTAGTGCCTTTAAAATCACAAGCCAAATGACTATTATGCCCTTATTGCATTATTGAAGTTAACTTGTAGAATTTAACCTATTAGGAGTTGTTGGCCAACCCTACTCTAGTCATGTGCTACAAAACGAGGAGTTCGGCACTGCTGTATATTATTTTCTCAAAGATGTCTCGCATCTCGAAAATAAAAGCAAACAAGCCGAACATTTAATAATAAAATGGAAGTATGAAAAGGTCTCAATTCCTATTGAGCACAGGGTTTGAAAAACCTCTTTTATAAAATATCATTGCTATATCTTGCTTAAAACTGAATTTTTGTATAAATTAAAACCCTTTGTATATAGGTGCGAACGCGGCCTCACACTACTTTCAAATAATTGCACACTGATCCACACACACACACATTCATATAATAGTTTCTTGAAAAGTGGCGGTCACCATGGCAACACGGATGGGGGGGGAGGGTACCTAACACCTTCCCTCTGCATAATCAAGCCCCCGAACCCAAATGAATCTCGGTTTCACAGACTCGTTTAGCAGTGTTACATCACTGGGTCAATGTGCAAACCTTTTCTCGGTTGCGTTGGTCCAACCAGTTAAAAACACCAACTGACGACTCTTAAAGTCAAATCGTCGACATTATACACGTCGGACCTTTTTCACTTGTTTTTTCAAACAAATCTCACCTAACATGAGAACACCAAAGAACAAGTAACGAAAAAGGACAGATAAAAATCCCGACGTCGACAGGTGGCGACTCTACTGGGGACACCGGTAAGAGGGCTTAAGCTGCTACTACAAGCTTTTCAAAACTATTATATGCTTGTGTGTGAATGTTACATTTACATTTATGATGAATGTGTACTAATGCATTTTACTTACTACACTGCAATATATCTATCTGTGATATTACTGCTTCGCACATGTCATCATTTGCATAAACAGTGAGACATGTTGTATGCGAATGTATGTTGTGTGGTTCCTCCACCAGGAGGCTATCCTGTCGACGTTTGATTACTGGACTCGTTGGGAGAATAATTCCAACGAGGCTCAGGAAAGGCACCACCCTGATTCGCTCCAGTTGAAAGACCGGATTAACTTCCCGTCGAGTAGATTGCGATGATCTGGGGACCTTCATGCCAAAAAGCCGTGAGAGTAACCTTAAGATAGGTCAACCTCTGATAAACCAAACGCGGAGGAAAGTCTCTTCATGATTTCCATTTTTCTATTACTTGTAAAAGCATTTACTTGTAATTTCATTCTATGTTCATCTTTATGTAATGGAAAATATGAAGAATATTTGTGTATACATGACATATTATCAAATAACACCCGTTTTTGCAGTATGATATTCTTAAAATGGACACATAATAGCATTTACATTATCCCTAAGACTAAACTACATAAGTCTTTTGTAGGGAAACAATTAGGCCTGTTACCCACTCAAAATCCAAAAAAGGCCACGAGCCTATAACCAATCATGTCTTCTTCTGACCAATCTAATGCCATTTCTCGAGAAGAATTTGACGGATTGAGTAAACAAATTATAGAATTGGCTATTCTGCTAAAGGAATTGCATCAGTCTACTCAAGGTACAAAGATGCCTACACATACAGAACCCTCTACACAAAGAGGGACACAAGGTTTGGATAAAACAAATCCAGAACCTCAGTTGGATGCGACCAACAAAGACCCTGAAAGCACCCATCTCAAAAGAGATCCAAACACCGGTAATATCAGGAAGAAGGTCCTTCAAATGGAAGAAACTATCCGTGCTCTCAAGGGATTGGAACACATGGAAGTGTTTCATATGCTGACCTTTGCATATTCCCTGGTGTTCATTATCCAGAGAAATTCAAAACCCCTAACTTTGAAAAATATGATGGGTTAGGGAATCCTTACACATTTGAAGGTATTCATTGGAGAACTTGGATCTTGTGCAGAAAATGAGAAGCTCAGAATGCAGCTATTCCAGAAGAGTCTGACTGGAGAAGCCCATTCACGGTATACCAGATTAGACAACTCTAAGATCCATAGCTGGGAAGAGCTAGCTCATGCTTTCCTCACTCAGTACAGTTTTCAATCTTAGATAGCTCCAGACCGGTACCAGATAACTAAGGTTAAGAAACAGTCTAATGAGTCTTTTAGAGAGTATGATCAAAGGTGGAAGCGCCTTGCTGCTCAAGTTATTCCTTCCATGACAAAATCAAAAATGGTCATGACTTTCATAAACATACAAGAAGCTCCTTTCTATGAAAGTGTCTTAGCTGGTATTGGCAAACCATTCTCTAAAATGATCAAGCATGGAGAGATGGCTGAGATGGGATTGAAGTCTGGTAAGATTCAAGACCTAGCCGCTCTTAAAGTAGTTGCTGAACACATCTAGTCCGGATATTATGGAAACAACCCCTGGAGGATCCATAAAAAGAAAGAGGATGATGTTTTATTGATACTACAAGGTCAAAAAAGCAGTCAGAACTTGCCTATACAGAGGAGAAACTACTCCCCTTTCCAAGCATAGTCTTCAAACCCTCCATTGCCTAAAGGTGGAGATGCAAAGCGCCCTCGAACGTTCAGACCCTTAGGGGACTAGCTCGAGAATATTCTTGTTCTTCTGACTACTCAGAAGAAAATCACACATCTTCTTCCACTATCCAACCCTAATGGGAGGGGTTTTAATGCTACTTGGAAGTGTGTTTATCATGTTGGAGCGCCTGGACATAATACTCAAGATTGTTGGGCCTTGAAACAAAAGATCCAAGATTTGATAGACAACGGTGAGATCATGGTCACCAAACCAGATCAACCTCATGTGCAAGACAACCCTCTTCCTCAACACAAAGAAGAAGAGGTCAACAAGATTAGTTGGAGCGCTGGACAGAGTTCTAATTTTAATGGTGAATCATCCCAAACCAACAAAGACGGTGTTGACCGATGGGATTACGAAAAGTTTTAATTTGCTATGGAACGAAAGATGAAAGCTTTTTGCAAGCAAATTGAACAATTAGCAGAACTGGTGACTCATCTGCATCAAGTTACACGCCAATTAGTCGGCCAGGAGCATGCCTATCTCCTTCCTTTTGTTATGAATGCTCCACCATCACCTTCAGAAAGCGAACCTATGGATGATAAGGTTGCAAATAGAGAAAATGCTAAAGCCCATTGGGATTTTTCCAATCAAATGGAATTTACATACCTGGGCCAACCTATAGAGGAGATATTTCAGATGCTAATCAACGAAGGAAGAATTACCTCCCTTCTACCTCCAATTAATCCCCGTTTAAGACGGTTCAACTCTGATGGAGTATGTCAATATCATTCACATTCTCGTGATCATAGCACAGAAGAATGATGGGCACTCCGCCACCTTATGCAAAATCTAATTGATAGCAGTGTCCTACAACTGGCAGACGTTGACACTGTGCTACTTGAGAGTGGGAATACATGTCCTACCAAATGGAAGGGATCAGTAGCAGTTATATCCATTGAGGATGATAGGACTGTCAAACCATTTCCCATACAAGCAATTCAACTCAAAGGAGCTGACAATCCTTTGAAAGTGGCTGCACCAGAGCCAATTTCTTTACCCTTCAGACCACAGTATCTTGTTGTCAGCTTACACAAAGTTCCATAGAATTATGGAGAAGATGAAGGATCCACGTCTCATACTACTGCTACAGTGTCAAAGGAAAATCCACTATATCTTCCTTAAAGGGTGACGAAGCCCGCCATCAAAGCAAAGGTGAAGATTCCCATGGAGAAGATTGAAAAATTCCTCCGCACTATGGGCCATAATGAAGCCAAGGTGGTTCTAAGCTTAAGAGAAGCTCCACATCAGATCTCAATACTGGGCTTGGTTTTCTCTTCCGAAGATCACAGGAAGATTTTATTAAAGTTTTTGGAAGAAGCCTACTTGCCAAAATCATCGGATGTGGAAAATTTTCAACATATAGTTGATCACATTTTTAACAACAATATGATATCCTTCACTGATGACGACAGACCGCCCGAAGGGACTGGTCATTGCAAGCCATTACACATTACAGTTTTGTCCTCCGGATATATGTTAGCTGGAGTTTTCATAGATGGAGGTTTGTCTCTGAATATCTGTACTTATGCCACCTTGGTGAGGATGAACATCAATCTTAAACGGATCTGAAGCATCCATACAATTATCAAAGCTTTAGATGGATCCTGACGAAATTCTGTCGGAGAGATTGAGCTGCCAATTGAGATTGGTCCAAACACATTCAATGTATCCTTCCACGTCCTCAACATAGATTCAGGATACAACCTGCTATTGGGGAGACCATGGATCCGCATGGCTGGAGCCGTCCCTTCTACACTACATCAATAACTCAAATACATTGTCAACAATAGCCTAGTCACTGTCAACGCTGAGCCGGAATGTTCTGAATAAGGAAATCTACCAATCATCAGCTTTAATTTAGAAAGTTGAGCCGACCAGTTTTCATACTTTGGAAGTGAGTAACACGCAATAACATCCTATTGGAGCACCACTTCTCGTACCCAAGATTTCTGTCGAGGTTATGTCGGCCACTCAAGAAATGATGTCATTGGGTCATCAGCCTGGACAAGGGCTTGGTAAAAATCAGCAGGGTATTAAGCACCCTATTCAAGTGTCTAGTCAAACCGGTACATCCGAACTAGGCTATTCTGCCAGTTCCAGTCATAGGAATCCTCATAAGCACAAGCAGGTTCCTCAAGCTTCCGCCACTTGGCAATTTTCTCAACCTGCACTTCATAAACTGATACAGTCTCCGGTAAAGGTGCTAGCCCATGTTATGGCTATGCTGTTTCCCAAACCAGTACCATTCAAAGCAAAAGAGGTCTTGATTCCTGATCCCGAAGTGGAAGAAAGGGAATGGAAACGTAAACATGACATCGCCTTGATGATGTCAGGCAGGCATACGCATCATTGTCCATGATGAACATACAAACAGATATACCCCAGACGATTATTGCCCTGATATTATGGTTATCATTCGGGAAAAGGAGGACGATGACAACTCCTCCATCACTGCAGTCCATCAGTGTGACGCCCCCAAAATAGGTATACATCACCCATTCTGAGTTGTCAATACATGGATGCGAAACAACTACAAATTTATTATTACAACAAGAAAGCGTGAGTTTGAATACAAATATTATCTTCTACAGACAATATCTATACCCAAATAAATCCTCATCACATTTATTGATACATTATTTTACAAAATGGTGAGGACTACTAAACAACTCTCTCTAGAACCTTCATTCCATATTCCCGACTAGTACTCGCTACATTCTCGCCTCCTGAGAAGAAAAATGGAACAAAAAGGAAAAGGGTGAGCTCAACTAGCCCAGTAAAGAATATTATGACTAAGATAATATACACCAAATTATCGTTAGTCTTCAACAGGGAAAAAATCTAAGAGAATACATTAAACAACAAGCTTTAGAGCAATAGTCGCAGCGAAAAATATTAATTCATAGAAGAGTTACGTAGAGGATGAAATCTACTAATATCTATGAATTTAACAGTCCATCGTCATTATTTTATCCCTGTAACATCAATCAATATTCATCTTTGCACTGCCGGCCAAAGATATTCATCAGTCGGTCATGTTCATCTAAACACCTGTTCATCTTTGCACTATGGCCCAAAGATATTCATCAAGAAATCATTCATCTTTGCACTTTCTGGGCCAAAGATATTAATGAAGTATCATCATTTAGGGACCGAGGATGATGAAAAATATTTTAAAGAAAAGCGAATTTAGTGAAACAAAAGAACAAGTATTAAGGATTCAGTATTTAACTATTTCATGTCCAAAAATACCTCATAAATAATCATAGTGGTGTAAAATTCAAGAATGATCAAAACATGGATACAATCAAAGCTAGTATCCTGATAGATATTTTGGACGAAAAGGAAAATTTTTATTTTTACGTAAATAGTCCGTATTCATGAATAGTGTCGTATCGTGAATAGTCTTGTATCGTGAATAGTAACTCCAAGACAAAAAGTTCCAAATTTGATTAAAAGTCCGGATCGATACTTGACATAATAATATCCCTTACCTCATAAAGGCGGTGCCATTTGAAAAAGCCGGATACAAGGCTGAAGGGAACTTGCACCGTATAACAACACTCAAAGTATACTCATAAGAATATGCTCAATATATCGAGAGAGAAATAGAGAGAAACTTCAGTTTCTGGTGTGATTTTCAATTCTAACCTGAGCACCCTATTTATAGGAAAATGCTTAGAAAACCAAAGTAGAAAATTGAATATAATATTAATATATTTTTCACATTTTCCTTAGCCCATCTTAGAAAACTGATCTCAGCCCATTTGAATCACATGTGAGGCCAACTTAGTTGCAAAAAACGTTTTTCTCAAAATAATTAACTAAAACTCCCAAAAATTAATTATTTTGAACTTGAACTTCAATAATTCATAATAAATATTCCTTTTATCGGAAAATTCGAATCTCGCGATGTTTAATAGGAAATTCAATTTCTACAACTTTGCGGGGAGAAAGTTTTTCCAAATTCCAAGCAGAAATTGGCCAAGAAATCCACAAGCAGGCGATTTTACAAGTTATAATCAAATTTGAATCAATAATTGTGTCCACCAACACACAAAACATGTGTTAAACATTTACGCCACAAAATACTCTTCCTCCTCATATACTCATATATCCCACATTCATTGTAAAAATATCATCGTTAATATATTATTAAAATAATATATTTAAATGAATTATTTTATCGAGAAAAAAGATAAAATATTAATTTTCAACAATTGTCACATTAAAATTTTCTCCATCAGTATCCTCATAAAATCAATATTTTCCTCATCATATAAATCAATAATTAATTATTCATAAATAATATTACGAATCACATTATAATGACAACCTGTGCGGTTCTCGGGATAGAGGGGCTTTCAATAAGGATCTCTCGCTTCGCGTATGATTAGATGACCAAACCTCTCCTTAGACAGAACTTTCTAGACATTGTCAATAATGTTATCTAATAATATTATTCAGATACTATGAATTATTGCTCCGATAATAGAAAATACTGTGTAATGACAATTATTGAAACAACAACAATATAAAATATCAACGCAACAATTATTGAATCAATAAAATAAAATACTGAACAATAATTATTGTAACCATTATTGAGTAGTGCCTTCAATAATTGGTGCAATCTGAGTAATGTCTTCTTGTGCAACAAAGCGCGACATTGTGTTTTAACCAATAGGGTATTCCAACGGTGTTAATCAGTAATAACTACTGTAGTTATTTTTAAACAACTTATATTTGTCATTTTATTCATCCAATCGCTTTTCAGTTATGGGCCCCTACAAAATTTTGCTGTAAATGCGAATATTCCCTACGACGGTAAGAATATTCCCACGACCAAACGAATATTCAAGACAAAATAAATATTTTATAACCCCGCTTATTTAAAATATTTAGCATTTTACCCATAACTAACCACATTAATCAAATCAACCCTTACTAATTAAAAGAAATAATAGAGGAAAATAAATTTCATTTATTAATTATTTGGGGTCTTACAACCTCCCCTTCTTTTGAAATTTTGTCCTCGAAATTGACGTACGTACCTGGTGTTTCGAAAAGATGAGGATACCTCGCTTTCATTTCCGTTTCTAATTCCTAGGTCATTTCCTCTATAGCATGATTCCTCCACAAAACTTTAACTTGTGGTATGACCTTTGTACGTAGGACATGCTCCTTCCTATCCAAGATCTTGACAGGTACCTCCTCATATGTTAAGTCTTGGCTATCTCGTTCGGTTCTAACTCAATAGCGTGGTTCGGGTCTTTCACATATTTGAAATCGGATATGTGAAACACATTATGAACACGAGACATACTCGGAGGTAACGCGAGTCTATAGGCTACATTACCTACTCGGTTAAGAATTTGAAATGGACCGATAAATCGTGGATTGAGCTTTCTCTCTTCCGAATCTTGTAACTCCCTTCCATGGGGTAACACGCAACAATACATGATCCCCGATGCTAAATTCTCGTCCTTTCGATGAAGATCCGCATAACTCTTTTATCGATCTTGTGCCGTTTGTATACTTTGTCGAATCATTTGGATCTTTTCCATAGTCATACGTACCAACTCGGGTCCCAACAATGTTGCTTCACCCACCTCGTCCCCAAAGACATCTTTGGAGAGCGATACTTTTCGTCCATATAATGCTTCAAATGGGGCCACACCAATGCTTGCACGATAAGCTGTTGTTGTAAGAGAATTCCACTGATGGTAAATACTTATCCCAACTCCTTTGAAGTCTAGGACACGAGTCTTAATAGATCTTCAAGAGTTTGAATAGTCCTCTGACGATTGTCCGTCCATTTGAGGATGGTATGTCAGAATCAATCAGAAATCCGTGCCCATAGCTTTTTGCAAGCTAACCAAAAATCTTAAAGTGAATCTTGGGTCACGATCCAAAACTATGGATCTTGGCATGCTATGCAATCTCACAATCTCATCTCGTACATACTGAAGCAAGACGTTCGAGGAATAAGTCTCTCTGTATCGGCAAGAAATGAAGCGGACTTGGTTAATCTATCAACAATAACCCAAATAGCATTGATGCCTTGAGAAACCATAGGAAGACCCGTGCTTGAAATCCATGGTAATGTGTTCCCACTTCCATTTCGAGAATCTCAAGTGGTTACTGCAGCGGACCCTTAGGTACTAGATGCTCGCTTTACACGTTGACAAGTTAAACACATCGATATAAACTTTGCAATCTCTCTCTTCATATTGTTCCACCAAAATGTATGTCGAAGATCACGATACATTTTAATACTTCCGAGGATGGATTGCAAATGGTGTATTGTGTGCCTCCATCATAATCTTGTACTTCAAATCGGACTCGTTAGGAACACGAGTGCAGGTGGACTCAAGTATTCCTTCTTCATCGATTCTCGCTTAGGAATAACACCTTCTTGTACTTTCTTCTTCATACGCATCACTCAAGGTTGGTGAGCTTAATCAATCTTAACTTTTTCTATTAAAGTTGGCTCTATCGTATACTTGACATCATCGCTTTTCGTTCGCATATGATCTTCTACTCAACGCGTCGGCTACCACGTTTCGCTTTTCAAGGATGGTATTAAATAGTGTGGTCATAATCTTTCAACAACTCGAGCCAGCGTCGTTTTACGCATGTTGAGTTCCTTTTGCGTGAAGAAATATTTGAGGCTTTTATGGTCTGAATATATCTCCACTTTCTCCCCATATAGATAGTGCCTCCAGATCTTTAGCGTGAAAACGACTGCTGCCAACTCTAGATCATGAGTAGGATAATTCCTCTCATACTCTTTGAGTTGTCGCGAGGCATAGGCTATGACTTTTCCACGTTGCATGAGAACACATCCTAACCCTTTGCCTGAAGCATCGCTGTAGATAACAAATCCATCCGTACCAGATGGTATTGTTAGAACAGGTGCCGAAATGAGTCTCCTCTTAAGTTCTTGGAAACTCTTCTCGCATTCTTCGCTCCAAATGAATTTTGTATCCTTCCGAGTTAGCTGGGTTAATGGAGTAGCGATTCGAGAAAACCCTTCCACGAATCTCCGATAATAACCAGCTAAGGCCAAAAAGCTACGTACTTGATCCACCGACTTTGCTCTCCCAACTTTGTATTGCTTCAATCTTCACGGATCAATGAAACTCCATGTTTCGACACCACGTGCCAAGGAATGCTACTTTCTCAAGCCGAACTCACATTTCTTCAACTTGGCATAAAGCTTTTTTCACGAAGCCTTTGGAGTACCAGCTTCAAATGGTGCTCATGATCTTCACGGCTTTTGGAATATACGAGGATGTTATCAATAAAGACAACAACGAATTAATCCAAATATTCCTTGAATACTCGGTTCATCATATCCATGAAAGCCGTAGGAGCATTAGTCAATCCGAAAGACATGACTAAGAATTCATAATGCCCATACTGGAGTTCGAAGGCAATCTTTGGAATATCCTCGATTCTAATCTTTGGTGATGATATCGAGCGAAGATCGATCTTTGAAAAGAATTGTGCTCCTTGGAATTGGTCAAACATGTCATCAATACGAGGTTGAGGATACCTATTCTTGATGGTGACATGGTTCAATTCTTGATAGTTAATACAAAGTCGCATACTCCCGTCTTTCTTCTTTACGAATAAAGCAGGAGCACCCCAAGGAGATGTACTTGGGACAGAATGAAACAGGATGTCCAGCGGCTCTTGTAGTTGGACCTTTAACTCACGAAGTTCAATAGGAGCCATTCGATATGGGGTTTTAGAAATGGGCTTGGTACGGGTTCAAGATCAATAAAAATTCAACTTCACGTTACGGGGGTAGGCCAGGAAGTTCTTTGAAATACATCGGGAAAGTCAATAACAACAGGAATATTATTCAAATCGGCGTGTCTTTATTCAAATCCATAACATGAGCTATGAAAGCTTGACATCCGCTTTTTCAATAAGCGAATAGCTTTATGATTAGATATGAGCGTTGATTGATTTTAATAGTTTAGTTGCTTGAATTGCATAACTGTGGTTGGTTAGGAATATGAAAACTAACAACCTTACGAAAATAATCAATTTTGGCATGATGAGTAGTTAACCAATCAATCCTCGAAATCACATCAAAAGCAAGTATCTTTAAAGAGATAAGGTCAACGGTAAGGTGATGGTGCCAACTTGAATCAAACAAGATTTATAAACACTTTGGATGTGATGAATGTTTCTCTAACGGAGTTTCCACGAGATAGGTCAAAGTCTAATTTCTACGAGTCAAGTTTAAATGTTGAGCACAAGCGGGAGAGATAAATGAATGGGTAGCACCGATATCAAGTAAGGTATAAACTTCGCAAGAATTTATAAATAGCTTACCCGTGATCACCTCGTTTGGGTTCCTTGCATTTTGACCGATCACAACAAAGCGCTCTTTCGAGAGGCAGATTGACTTTGACTTTTTACGGGACGATCTTTTGAGTCACCGTCCCATTGAACTAGGTTTTGCTACCGTACAATCTCAAGCGATATGTCATTCCTTTCCACAATTATAGCATACCTTGAAGCTGGTGTGGGCGGTTTGGACCGATATCCCTCGTTCCAAGATTTATAGCATATGACCGGTGGTCATTCTCCTCCCTTAGAACCGATTCTTCTTTAAAGCTGTCGTCTTCACATGGTCGTTGTTAAATCTACTCTTTTAAAATCTCCTCTGACTCGCTTCTTCTATTTTCATGGCCATGATTACCACTAGAGTGGTTACCATTTTTGTCCGTCTTTTTCTTTCTCCGCTGGTTATCATTGTTTTGTTGACTGCTATCCCCGGTATGATCCTGGTTGTGGTCCCTCGGTTGACCGAACTCGTTATCTCGCTCTAATAATTGAGCCCCATTTTAACATCGAATAGAGAAAATTTATGAGAAATTAGATCTTGGCGTATCACGGGTTTCAAACCTCTAAGAAACATCCGCGTCATACATTCCTCATTCTCCACCAAATGAGGTGCAAACCTAGATAACTCATGAACTTCGCCTCGTCTTTGGGACACCGTCATATTATTCGCTGCTCGATCTAATAAACTCCACTTCCTTCATATGACGAACACTTTCAGGAAAGTATTTTTCGTTGAAAAGTTTCTGAAACATTTCCCAAGACATGCTAAGTGCGGCAGGCTGGGTCCGTTTCACAGACTCCCACCCGATGAGTCCGCCTCGCCACGGAACATAAAGGTGGCGAATGGAACCTTTGTTCCTTCGTGCATCCCAAGACATCGAATATCTTGGTAATTTGCTTGACCCATGTTTCCGCCATGATCGGATCCGGCTTTCCCTTAAATTCTGGCGGTCTAACACTTTGAAGCGCTTTTTGTGACAACCCGTGAATTGCTATCATTTCCTCCTGTATTTTGAACACGAGTCTCCTCGTCTTATTTTGCATGAAGCGCAAAAAGCTTCTAAACATCCCTCGTTCATCATCGCTTTCGGTGGTGTTGTTTACGGGAGGAACATTGCCAAAGATGTTGCACGTTCTCCTCATTGGTGAGTCAAGGCGTCTCCACGGTATCATTTCCACTGTTAATTTTCTCAGTCAACATTCTCAAATACTGTAATAAAACAAGAGTTAATTAAGGAAATCAATATATCACATAATATCCCTATATACTGACCAACTAACAAATAAGCTTAGGTAGGACACACTAGCGAAGGATTTACTCGTCTCTCCCCTCCTAGTTCTATTCCCCGATCTCCGCCAGAGATCATATCCCTAAGCTCGATACCAAGCGTGACGCGCCCCAAAATAGGTATACATCACCCATTCCGAGTTATCAATACATGATGCGAAACAACTACAACTTTATTATTACAACAAGAAAGCGTGAGTTTGAATACAAATATTATCTTCTAGACAATATCTATACCCAAATAAATCCTCATCACATTTATTGATACATTATTTTACAAAAATGGTGAGGACTACTAAACAACTCTCTCTAGAACCTTCATTCCATACCCCGACTAGTACTCGCTACATTCTCGCCTCCTGAGAAGAAAAATGGAACAAAAAGGAAAAGGGTGAGCTCAACTAGCCCAGTAAAGAATATTATGACTAAGATAATATACAACAAATTATCGTTAGTCTTCAACAGGAAAAAAAATCTGAGAGAATACATTAAACAACAAGTTTTAGAGCAATATTCGCAGTGGAAAATATTAATTCATAGAAGAGTTACGCAGAGGATGAAATCTACTAATATCTATGAATTTAACGGTCCATCATCATTATTTTATCCTCGTAACATCAATCAATATTTATCTTGAATCAAATATTCATCTTTGCACTACCTACCAAAGATATTCATCGATCGGTCATGTTCATCTAAACACTGCTCATCTTTGCACTACTCTACCCCAAAGATATTCATCAAGAAATCATTCATCTTTGCCTTTACGGGCCAAAGATATTCAAGAATATCATCATTTAGGGTGAGGATGATGAAAATATTTTAAAAAAAGCGAATCCGGTGAAACAAAAGAACAAGTATTAAGGATTCAGTATTTTGACTATTTCATGTCCAAAAATACCTCATAAATAATCATAGTGGTGTAAAATTCAAGAATGATCAAAACATGGATACAATCAAAGCTACTATCCACAATAGATATTTTGGACTAAAAGAAAAAATTTTATTTTTCTATGAATAGTGTCGTATTCATGATTAGTGTCGTATACATGAATAGTGTCGTATACGTGAATAGTAACTCCGGTACAAAAAGTTCCAAATTTCATTAAAAGTCCAGATCAATACTTCGGCATAATGATATTGAAAGAAATAATATCATTTTAATAATAATATCCCTTACCTCACAAAGACGCGGTGCCGATTGAAAAAAGCTGGATACAAAGTGAAGGAACTTGCATCAGATATAACAACACTCAAAGTATACTCATAAGAATATGCTCAATATATTGAGAGAGAAATAGAGAGAAACTTCAGTTTCTGGTGTGATTTTCAATTCAAACCTAAGCACCCTATTTATAGGAAAATGCTTAGAACACCAAAGTAGAAAATTGAATATAATATTAATATATTTTTCACATTTTCCTTAGCCCACCTTAGAAAACTGATCTCAGCCCATTTGAATCACATGTGAGGCCAACTTAGTTGCAAAAAACGTTTTTCTCAAAATAATTAACTAAAACTCCCAAAAATTAATTATTTCAGAACTTCGGAACTTCAATAATTCATAATAAACAGCCCGTTTATCAAAAAATTCGAATCTCGCGACTTTTTATAGGAAATTCAATTCTCTAAAACTTTACAGAAGAAAGATTTTCCAAATTCCAAACAGAAATTGACCGAAATCCACAAACAGGCGATTTTACAAGCTATAATCAAATTTCGGTCAATAATTGTGTCCACCAACACACAAAACATGTGTTAAACATTTAATGCCACAAAAATACTCTTCCTCCTCATATACTCATATATCCCACATTCATTGTAAAAATATCATCGTTAATATATTATTAAAATAATATATTTAAATGAATTATTTTATCAAAAAAAGATAAAATATTAATTTTCAACAATTGTCACATTAAAAATTTTCTCCATCTATATCCTCATAAAATCAATATTTTCCTCATCATATAAATCAATAATTAATTATTCATAAATAATATTCTGAGAATCACATTATTGACAATGACGAGCAGTTCGAGGATAGAGGGGCTTTTCAATATGGATCTCTCCTTACTAGCGCGCAATTAGATGACCAAACCTTTCCTTAGACAGAACTTTCTAGACATTGTCAATAATGTTATCTAATAATATTATTCAGATAATATGAATTATTGCTCCGATAATGGAAAATAGTGTGTAATGACAATTATTGAAACAACAGCAATATAAAATATCAACGCAGCAATTATTGAATCAATAAAATAAAATACTGAACAATAATTACTGTAACTATTATTGAGTAGTGCCTTCAATAATTGGTGCAATGTTAACAGTAACAACTACGCCGTTATTTTTAAACAACTTATATTTGTCGTTTTCTTCATCCAATCGCTTTCCGTTATGGGGCCCACACAAGGCTACGTCGCCGTACGAATATTCCCCGACAGTAAGAATATTCCACGACCAAACGAATATTCCCCGACAAAAATAAATATTTTATAACCACCTGCTTATTTAAAATATTTGCGCATATTACCCATAACTAACCACATTAATCAAATCAACCCTTACTAATTAAAAGAAATAATAGAGGAAAATAAATTTCATTTATTAATTATTTGGGGTCTTACAATCAAGACTTTACCCTCGACAATTGGAGCAGCACTCCATGCATTGGTCGACGAGGGTAAAATGGGCAAAAATCCCTCTGCCCTGTAGATAACTTTAATTGCTTACTTTTCTATACAGTATTAGCAGTTATTTTATCAGTACATGCTAACACTTTTGTATGATTAAACATTTTCATATATTAAGTGAAAGCATATTTTGTTTCAGGACTCTGAATTTAGATGTGCCTATACTGGCTGATGAGGTGCCTTTTCTCCACAAGGACTGTAACTTTGATGCAAAGTTGGACTCAGACTTGATGGAAATACAAGAGGACATTGAGACACCTCATGAGATTAAGGAATGGGTCGCAGACAATCCTAAACCCAACCTTGATCAAACTACTTCTTTCAATCTTGGAACCTTAGAAAACCCTAAGCTAATCTAGATTGGTTCAGACCTAACCCCAAACCAACGGAATGACATGGGTGCGCTATTAACCCAATTCCAGGATGTGTTTACATGGTCTCATGAAAACATGGTTAGTTTGTCAACTGACATTGTCCTTTATTTCCTTCCCATTAAGGAGGGATTTAAGCCAGTCAGGCAGAAGCTTAGGCGATTGAAGCCTGAGTGTAGTTTAAAGGTTAAAGAAGAAATTGTGAAACAATTTTAAGCTGGCATTATCATGGTGTCTACATATCCAGAATGGATATCCAACATTGTTCCTGTGCCTAAACCAGGAGGAACGGTGTGAGTTTGTGTGGATTATCGGGATCTGAACAAAGCTTGCCTTAAAGATAGCTTTCCCGTGCCCTTTATCCACATTCTTATTGACAATACTACTCAATATGAAATGTACTCCTTTGCTAATTGCTTCACGGGGTACCATCAGATTATGGTCGCTGAGGAGGACCGTGAGAAAAGTGCTTTCATCACACCTTGGGGAACCTTCTGCTAATGACGGTTGTCATTCGGCCTCATCAATGTTGGGGCAACCTACCAGCGAGCTATGATGGCTCTATTCCACGATTTAATGCACAAAGAGATAGAGATCTACGTGGATGACATCATTGTCAAATCCCGAAGGGAGGAAGATCACTTAGACCATCTCAAAAAGATATTCAATAGGTTGTGTAAGTACAACTTGAAGTTGAATCCAGCCAAGTGCGCCTTTGGTGTCAAATCAGGCAAGTTGCTAGGTTTTCTAGTCAGCCATAAAGGGATTGAGCTGGATCCCACCAAAATCTAGGCCATCAAGGAAATGCCCATCCCTCAGACAGAAAAAGGAAATACGGGGATTTTTGGGACGAATCAACTTCATTAGCAAGTTTATTTCTCAACTCACAACAACCTGTGAGCCCATCTTCAAATTGTTAAGGAAGAACTCCTCCATGAAATATAATGATGAGTGTCAAAAAGCCTTCCTTACAATCAAAGAGCAGCTGGTTAACGCTCTTATTTTGGTACCACCCAGGGATGATGTTCCCCTATTCATGTACCTATCCATTAATGTTAATGCCATGGACTTCATGCTGGGGAAAAAAGACGATAGAGGCCAAGAATGAACTATCTATTACCTCAGCAAAAGATTCAGCAGCAGTGAACACAAGTACACTCTGATAGAGAAGACTTTTTGTGATTTAGCATGGGCTTCCATGAGGTTACAATATTACCTCCATAGTCACACAACCCATCTCATATCCCGCGTGGATCCTCTCAAGTACGTGTTCAGTAAGCCCATACTAAATTGTCAGCTGTCTAACTTTCAACTTATATCTCACTGTATTTCATATTCGAAGTTCATTCAAGTGTTTAGGTCTTGCTAGGAATCATTATTAGTTTTATATTAAACCCATTTTATACCTTATAATGTTCATTTTATTTGACTTAAAACACTTTTTACGTTCATTAACACTTGTCACGGCGTTTCGACGTTTATTCGTCACACGCCCAACTTGACTCTCTTGTGTGTGCTTAGTATGCATATACAACTTATCTAAAACATAATTTATTAATGTTAAGCATCATTATAATTCATAATATTCATGTTCTATAACTTAAAACAACATCTTTTATCGTCAAGAGAACTACACTTGCATACGTGCATGCTTGACACCCTCTGATTGCCTCCGAAAACACAACAGCCCTAGAAATGACAATTTTGACCCCTGTTCCAGACCTCAAATTGAAAACCTTAAAAATAAAATTTGTAGGCCTATTCGTCCTTGTTCCAGATCAGTTTAAATCACCTCAATTGGAGTTCGTGTGAAAACGTTATGACCATTTTACCAAAATAGGTTAAAGTAGTCACACCTTGCACACAAGGCGCGCGGCCGCGCCTCTTTTCGTCACCATGTCAACGCCCCCGCGCAATACCCCAGCCCCAGCCTCAATATGCCCCGTGCGTATGGGCGTCTTGCACACAGCGTCTGCAGGCATGACACGGGTGTAAATACAAGACGGTACGGGTCCGCCCTTTGCCCGTGGCCATACGAACACGGTGTTTTGCGATTTTTGACCTTTTCTCCTACTAATCTTCATAACTTGAGTTATACACATCCAAATTAGTCCATTTTTGATTCTATGGATTCATAATTCATAGAATTACAACATAATAGAATTCTAACAATTTATAAAAATATTAACCAACCAAAAATTTGACCCAAAACACATGTTCATACTCTATTTTCATGTTTTAACATCTCTAGCAAATTCGATCGCCACGACTTCGTTTCATAATCAATTGACGCGATTTAAACTATGTTGTTTTCGTTTCTTCACATACTAACATAATCCAACATCAAGTTACAGATTATAACACATATTAAACATGAAATTTTATACTTTTTAAAGCCATAACATACATGTTTCATTCAGAACACAAGTTCTTCATCTTTAGCATAATTTCATGAGTTCAATTACCTAAAAATTGCTTATAGATGATATATAACATAATATATATACCCATAAACATATACAAATTGTACTTCAACAAAAACCTAACTACAAAGACTTTAGAAAACAAAAACCAAAAACTAGAAACTTAGGAATTTACCTTTGATTCCTCTAAGCTCTAGTTAGATAATTAAAAGTCCTTGTTTAATCCTCTTTTTCCATTTGATTCTCGAAGTGTCTCTTCCCTCTTCTCAAATTCTTTCTATGCTCCATCTTTCTCTCTGTGTTTTCTCTCTTTCTCTCTAACTATAGCCTTAGGAAGAAAAGAATGCGTAAAAATAAACTGAAGCTACCCACGTACTTCAGTTATAAAAATAATACGTCTTCATCAGTTAAATTAGACCAAAGGCCACAAGGCCTTGTTTGGCTTCCACTTATTCCCCCAAACTAGATTATTTGTATATTATTTTTATTATATAGTTTCATGTGTCACACCTTCAGTTAATTTAAATAACACATAATAATAGTAATTAATAATAATTATAATCTCATTATAATTATACTTATAATTAACAAATAATTACATATATCTAATTTAATCAATAAATTAGATTTAAACATTACTTTATTTAATTTATTTATTCCCTTTAATATTAAACAATTCATTTAATTTAATTAATTCATTAAATTAAATCTACAAAGAATAAAATTTACCTTTGCTTTAATTTAATTATCATACACACGTAACTAAATTATTATACCACAATTTCATAAATTATTTATTTTCTCAATAAATAAATTATTTAAAATATTTATTTAATTTAATAAATATTTAAAATAATTACCAAATTCATTTAATTTCTCCAATAGTCAACTTAACTATTGAACCTCACTTTCCCAATTTATGAATATATATATCTCTTTACACCAGATCACATATTTCAAAATATATAGCACGTATATATATACATACTTAAACTTAAAACATCTCATAATAAGATTTTTAATTATTAAATTCTTATTTTAATAACTTATAAAAATTCGGGTTGTCACATCCTTCCTCCCTTATAAGGATTTCGTCCTCGAAATCAACGAAACCTCCCTTACTCGGTTTTAACCATATCTCTTTTTTTTTCAAAATTTATCATTGAATATCCCCAACACATCACCTTAATATAGGTTTTATTTATTACCATTACGACCATTCTTTATAACAAATTCTTGTAATTTATTTCATAACCTTTACTTAGACTCAATTATATTTGAGTATCACATATTCTTTGACCCGTTCATTATCTTTCTCTAAGGATCATTATCATACACTATATTCTCAAACTCTCGGGACATTACATTCACCCCTTATTCTAAGAATATTGTCCTCGAATTTTTTTTGACATACTAATATTCATTCATTCTATTTATCAAAATAGATTTTATGTTGATGTCTATTTATTCATTAGGTTCTGCAACCAAATTCTTTCTCTAAGGATCTTTCTAAGATCATCATATTCCTCATCTTTTCCTCTTCTAAGAGTTCACATTTCTATTCTTTTTGGAGTTTCAATTCTTTCTTGAAATTATTATGTTTTGTTTAATTTTCTCACCATTTCCACTTTCACCTTTCAAAATAATAAGAATCTTCCACAAATGCTCAATAATTGGGAAGTGATATGAATAACAGGAATTTTAAATATTCCAAATCATGCTGAGGGATCATAAGACCTTGAACTACGTCCCTAGGTTATCAAGTATCTCGACTTGAACCTTTAACAGTCATAAGACTATACGGACCTTGAACTCTTCTCCAGGTTTAACGGTGCATCACCACCATAAACCATCATTAATAGAATGTTTAGCAATCACACAGACTGAAAACACTCTCTGCAAGTACTCTAGGTGATCAGCCTATCGTACCCCTATGTCGTGCACAACGTATTACATCTTAACATCGTAACTATTATATGCGTTACTTTCGGAACCATTGTCTCCGATAACATGTCCCCTTTTACAGGATTGTTCACCTTAGCTTTTCAACATCTGAATCCGCACCAAAATAATTTGGCTTGGCATAACTTCTCAAGAAACGCTTGAATTTCATGAACATCTTTTAATATTCTTCTAGCTAAATTAAATAGCATAGACTTCTACAATAATCCAGACATCAATCGAAACATATATATATATATATATATATATATATATATTCTCATATCTCAAAGAAATCTCAAAATCTTTTTATGACGTCATGATACCACACTGTATTTACACTCCGTTTGAGGATTCCGTCATTTGGTGATTTTATCATACTACATCATACCATAGCGGGCTGACGATCCTTAGATCACATCCAACACTAAGTAACACTGCATTGATAACACCATCGTTTTTATCATCTTTGCACCAGGTTCCATGATGCATTGATGATATATATAAAAAAAAAATTAATATATTTCAAATCATTTTTGTCTAGCTGAATCAATTAGCATAGACATACAAATAACGATATTATTTTTAAAACTCATTGGTTTCATCATTTAATCCAATTTTTTTCAAGAAAGTAGAAGTGCAAACATCAGCACAAAGTTAATAAATTTCGAAAGTCTAACATAGCTAGTAGATTTAGAATATCCAGGCATCCGTCAACTTCAATCTTTACTTCATTACTTAACCATTCTATCAATCTTCAACTTCATCAATGCTCTTTATACTATAACCATTTTCTACCCAAAATAGTTCATCAAACTTACCACACTTTGGAAATCCAGGAACTTGCCACAATAATATGAGTTTAAGAACTTGTCCTAGTTAGACCATAGGCGTCCATTCGCTGAGGGGTTCAAAACATACCATATTATTATGAGTCACGAACTTACCACATGCGTTAGTTTTAAGAATCGCACCTAATCCTAATACTATCTTACTAATCTTAATAGTTTCTAACTATCAAATATACACGTGAGAAAAGAATCACTTTTTTACCACATATACATTGATAGCGCGACACCGACATTCCAATGATTATCAATGTGATAAACTGAGTTCAAACACAAAACCCTCGCCCATACAAAGGTTTGTACAACTCAGCCATCACATGAGTCCTCAATTAAAATCTCACCTAACCCTATCTTGCTCATAACTTGCTTTTTGCTCGATATGAATTCCTCGTATCACATCATCTATAACTCCTCGTGAGTTATCTCGTACTATTTCATAGTACATCATCTTCATAGCATCAAGCTATAATTATTCAAACATTACAGACTATCTTTCATTTATAACTAAATAGATCACGACGTGATCTTATTCTATAATCATCTCCCTTAAAAGTCTTTCCTTAACTCATGATCGTTTTGTTTTACGATCCCCTTTCTTTCCTTTTTCATCATTACGACATTCTTCGTTATATTGAGTATTGGAGTTAGGCAACTCCCATTTTTTTTTCACTTCAAGATTCTTCTTTGAATTTTCTTGTTTATATAACAATTCTTTCTATAAGAATTTCTAACTTCATTAACATTGCTCAACATTTCATTAGAGTTCCATATTTTCATCATACGTATCCATTTCTATACTTGGTACACATCGAGTCTCTAATAGTTTCAATATGGTACATTGAGTGGTTTCCCACAAACAACCAACAAACCAGGTTCCGAGTTGCTAGTTCGTATATACCTCCGCTCTATGAAGGAATCGTTTAGCCCAGATACCACACATCAACTATTAAAGAGTACAATTGTACCATACTTAGATATAACTTTCTATTCTTAACTTATTTATCATTCTCTTCTTATAAACATTGTCTATTTATTATCACCTTACATCCTTATTATTGGAGTTGGGTAACTCCACATTCATATTCCTTATAACTCTGTGAGATTCTTCTTTGAATCCTTTCACGCATGTTTTAATCCCTCCTTTATAAATTTCTTAAATTATTTCTTATTCTTCAAGCTCTATTTGAGCTTATTCTTTCATTATCTTCATCTTCCTTCTCTAAGGTTATAGCCTACGGTACTCTTACCTAAGGTTTATAACCTACAGCTTTGATACCAACTGTAACGACCCCAAAATTTATACAATATAATTCTCAACTTCGGTCGTTAATAACACATCTACCTTCTGATTTTACATCATTATTCGATGTTAAACTATATAAAATGCGGAATAATTTAAACTTTTATGTCTTTTTACTTTAATTCCCTGAATCAAAACCTTTATCATCTACATGTCTTTAAATCAATCTTATTTTATGATTCACTTTAGCACTATTATTATATAAAATTTTACATTTCAATCTGATAACCTTTACATATCAAATAACTCTAACTTTAGCTTTACAACTCAACATAAAACTATACATCATAAAACCTCTAGTACATCTCATGAATCTTAATCATGGTATAAAGAAATAACAATTTTAGCTAAAATATTAATCTTCGTGTATTATTTTTGATCCACGTCATTCAAGTAGCACATAGTGTTACCTTCAATCCTTAACCTGCAAAAATGGTTATTTGCAAGGTTGAGCTCGATAGCCCAGTAAAATCTAACAGTTTTCATGCATCACGTAACACATAATAGCATGCTCAACATATATCTCATAAACATTGGACTAACATAACATACATGTTACAGTTCATATAACAAGTATAAAGATGTATAAAGATTGAGTTCCTTACTCAATTAGCATGCTTTACTCAATCATCGTAGTCATAAGTTAACTTTAACATTTCATACATTCAATAAATATATAACAGATCATGCTCTTTGTAATAAAGATTTAAAACAGTTAATCACCAATTCACAAAGCAAATAGGAACTGAAAGACTTGCCTTGATTGTTGTTTACCAATAACAGTTTAACAGCTTACAGATATCTGCACTTCACGTGCCCTACACAATTATATAATCATTCATATTAACTATTAGTCACATAAAAACGCATAGTAGTTGTAATGTAAACTTTACTCTACATCTCATAACCCTTCCTATCATAAATACACAATGTTCAATTTGATTGTGTAAACTTTCAACTTATATCTCACTTTATTTCATATTCGAAGTTCATTCAAGTGTTTAAGTCTTGCTAGGAATCATTATTGGTTTTATATTAAACCCATTTTATATCTTATAATGTTCATTTCATTTGACTTAAAACACTTTTTACGTTCATTAACACTTGTCACGGCATTTCGACGTTTATTCGTCACACGCCCAACTTGACTCTCTTGTGTGTGCTTAATATGAATATACAACTTATCTAAAACATTATTTATTAATGTTAAGCATCATTATACTTCATAATATTCATGTTCTATAACTTAAAATAACATCTTTTATCGTCAAGAGCACTACACTTGCATACGTGCATGCCCGACGCCCTCCGATTGCCTTTGAAAACTCAACAGTCCTAAAAATGACCATTTTAACCCCTGTTCCAGACCTCAAATTGAAAATCTTAATGAATAAAAGTTGTAGGCTTATTCGTCCTCATTCCGGATCATTTTGAATCACCTTAATCAGAGTTCGTATGAAATTGTTATGACATTTTTACCAAAATAGGTTAAAGTAGTCACACCTTGCACATTAGGCGCGCGGCCGCGCCTCTTTTCGTCACCATGCCAGCGCGCCCACGCAATGCCCCAGCCACCAGCTATGTGCCCGCACGCACGGGTGGGGCGCCCACGCGTGGCTTCGCACAGAACACAGTGTTTTGCGATTTTTTGACCTTTTCTCCTACTAATCTTCATAACTTGAGTTATACACATCCAATTTAGTCCGTTTTTGATTCAATTGATTCGTAATTCATAGAACTACAACATACTAGAATTCTAACAATTAATAAAAATATTAACCAACCTAAAATTTGACCCAAAACACATGTTCATACTCTATTTTCATGTTTTAACATCTCTAGCGAATTCGATCGCCACGACTTCGTTTCTTAATCAATTGACACAATTTAAACTATGTTGTTTTTGTTTCTTCACAAAATAACATAATCCAACATCAATTTACAGATTATAACACATATTAAACATGAAATTTTATACTTTTTGAAGCCATAACATACATGTTTCATTCAGAATACAAGTTCTTCATCTTTAGCATAGTTTCATGAGTTCAATTACCTAAAAATTGCTTATAGATGATATATAACATAATATATATACCCATAAAAATATACAAATTGTACTTCAACAAAAATCTAATTACAAAGACTTTAGAAAACAAAAACCAAAACTAGGAACATATGAATTTACCTTTGATTCCTCTAAGCTCTAGTTAGATAATTGAAAGTCCTTGTTTAATCCTCTTTTTCCTTTTGATTCCCAGAGTTTCTCTTCCATCTTCTCAATTTCTTTCTAAGATCCATCTTTCTTTGTGTTTTCTCTCTTTCTCTCTAACTATAGCCTTAGGAAGAAAAGAACGCGTAAAAATAAACTGAAGCTACTCACGTACTTCGGTTATAAAAATAATACGTCTTCATCAGTTAAATTAGACCAAAGGCCAAAAGGCCTTGTTTGGCTTCCACCTATTCCCCCAAACTAGATTATTTTTATATTATTTTTATTATATAGTTTCATGTGACACACCTTTAGTTAATTTAAATAACACATAATAATAGTAATTAATAATAATTATAATCTCATTATAATTATACTTATAATTAATGAATAATTACATATATCTAATTTAATCAATAAATTAGATTTAAAAATTTCTTTATTTAATTTATTTATTCCCTTTAATATTAAATAATTTATTTAATTTAATTAATTCATTAAATTAATCTTCAAAGAATAAAATTTACCTTTGCTTTAATTTAATTACCATACACACATAACTAAATTATTATACCACAATTTCATAATTTATTTATTTTTCTCAATAAATAAATTATTTAAAATATTTATTTAATTCAATAAATATTTAAAATAATTACCAAATACATTTAATTTCTTCAATAGTTAACTTAACTATTGAACCTCACTTTCCCAATATATTAATATATATATATCTCTTCACACCGAGATCACATATTTCAAAATATATAAGACGTATATATATATATATATACATACATACTCAAACTCAAAATATATCATAATAAGAATTTTAATTATTAAATTCTTATTCTAATAACTTATAAAAATCGAGTTGTCACATCCATCGATCGCCGGGATTTTAAATGTCCTTTCGTTACTTGTTCTTTGGTGTTCTCATGTTAATGTGAGATTTATTGAAAAAACAAGTGAAAAAGGTCCGACACGTGTATAATGTCAACTTTTGACTTTAAGAGTCGCCAGTTGGTGTATTTAACTGGTTGCACCAACGCAACCGAAAAGGTTTGCACATTGACCCAGTGATGTGAAACTGCTAGACGGTTCTGTGAAACCGAGATTTATTTTAGTTCGGGGGATTGATTATGCGGAGGGAAGGTGTTAGGCACCCCTCGACATCCGTGTTGCCACGGTGACCGCCACTTTTCAAGAAACTATTGTATGAATGTGTGTGTGTGTGTGTGTGGATCAATGTGCAATTATTTGAATGTAGTGTGAGGCCTCGTTCGCACCTATATACAAAGGGTTTGAATTTATAGAAAAATTCAATTTTAAGCAAGATATAGCAATGAAGTTTTGTAAAAGAGGTTTTTCAAACCCTGTGCTCAATAGTAATTGAGGCCTTTGATACTTCCATTTTATTATTAAATGTTTGGCTTGTTTGCTTTTATTTTCGAGATGCAAAGCATTTCTAGAAAATAATATCTGACGATCTTAGAACTCCTCGAGGGAATGATGACCATCCAAGGAAATTCGAGACACCGTAAATAATGTACAAGCTTCGCCATACCAAAAATGTCCATCATAGAAAGAATCTAGATTCAAGAGACTAAATTTGTGATCATATGATTCCTAGGCTCACATGATAATCGCAATTTGTATGGAAAGCGAAGAAGCGTTATATATATAAAAGTCAGAATAATATATATATATATATATATATATATATATATATATATATACAAACATGATCAACCACCACGAAGCAACTCCATGGGGATTGGAAATGTAAATATATAAAAGCGGTAAATATATATATATATATATATATATATATATTTATAGACATGATCAACCACCACAAAGTAAACTCCAAAGTGAATGAAATATAAATAAAAGTCGTAAAAGCGATCAATCGCCATTAAGTAAACTCAAAGCGGTGACGAAATGTAAATAAAGTTGTAAAAGGCCATGAAGTAAACTCAGCGTGATGAAATATAAATATATATATATATATATATAAAGTAGTAAACGCACTTAGGATGTAAATCTGTGCTCATCGGATATGTCCAAGCGACAATATATATATATATATATATATATATATATATATATATATATATATATATATATATATAAGCGATAAATGCTTGAATATAAAATCTAGGCTCATCAGATATGTCTGACAATAGTTACATATATTTAAGTATATATATATATATAAAAGCAAATAAACGCTCCAAACTGAAGTCTAGGCTCAATCGAGGCATAACTCGATAATGTTAGTCCATATATAAAATATATACATATTTAAGTATATATATATAGATAGAAATGAAAGCCATGGACCGAAGTCCGGGCATACACACATAACATGACTCTCAATGTGTATAACAGTGTGTGAAAATATGAAAATAAAGGCTTTATAGAATTTAAGAAGGCTTACAGTGGGCTGCCAATGTAGACTTCTATAACTCTATATGGATAAACACTCAGCTCCCGTCGGATAAAAATATAGCTATATGTGAGCTAACAGATGTTTAGAATGAGGAAACACTCAATATGGGTGTATACAAAGCAAATTGGACAGGGCTTCCTCGCCTTTTTCTCGCTCTCTCTCCCTTAAAATGGCTGGCCCAAGGTCTATATTTATATAATGATGGTAGCAGTACACTACAGCCTTGATGTGGTTGTGTACTGTGGTGGTCGTAGTGCATCCAAGCCTCATGGTCACGTCGTCTTGAAGTACGTGCACTCATGCACTGTAATGTCTGCTCGAACATGCAGAACTTCAATCCGAACATCCGAACGAGGTATATCTGACCTTCTTCAGACTGCTTGTGTCGAGAGTTACGCAATGACACGGATTAAAGGTTGTACGAAGTCAAGAAGAGGGGACCATGCCCATGGTCTTCATGCTTCAAATTCTATCCGGTATACTGCCACGCATAATAGTCACTCGGGATTGTAACTCCTCGGTTCTTGTGGGACATTGTTGGATGTATGTATATGTGAAGTGTTGAGACGACGCGCAGGTGTTGAGGTAGCAAGATGACATTTGACTCCTTGTTGGGGTTATCGACGGTTTGAATTGAAAGTAGATGTTGCTCAGGGTTACATCTAAGATTGGACTACTTGTTGGTATGCCGCAATGTCATCTTGTGAGAGAATGCTTGTCTGCCCATTGTTAGCTCCGGGTCTGAGGTATGAGTGCCTCGATAGGAGGTCTGAGCTTAAAGCATGTGACGCCCCCAAAATTAGGTATTAATCACCTAACTTGAGTCGCCAAATACATGGTACACAATACAAATACAAATTTAACTATACAGCTGTCGTGTAAAATACGACAAAACATAAATTGAGAGTTTAAACAAGAATATTGCCTTCTAGACAATATCCATTCTCAATGGAGTCTTCATAGACAGTATACAAACTCAAATTCAGTCCTCGTTACATTTATTGTCACACTATTTAACAGAATAGTGAGGACTACTAATGCTATCATCTGGACCATTACTCCGTTCCCCAACTCGTCCCAGCTATATTCTCATTTCCTAAAGAGAACAGTGAAGGAAAGGGTGAGCTCAACTAGCCCAGTAAAAAATATTATGACTAAGATAATACATAATAAATTATCATTAGTCCTCAACAATGTAAAACTGATAATATAGAATAGACATCAAGTTTAACTGCAACGGAATATGTAATCCATTAAAACAGTCAAGTAGAGAATAAAGTCTACTATCTTTTAGGTTTTAAAAGGTTTTCATCAATTTTTATCGTTGAGACTCAGCTTAATAAATAAACCACCACATCTAATCATCCCTGTACCACGGTCAAGGATTTTCATTAAATCATCAATGGTCATGGCTATACCGAATAAACCCTGGTCATAATCATTCCAAAAACTATTCATCAATGCATTACAAGCCACTGAGGACTTTTATCACATTATTTATAATAGGTCATGATTATACCGAATGATCCATGGTCATAATCATACTAAGTCCATCTATGCACGTAAGCTAAAGATGACTTTCAACATAATATTACATGAGGATGATGACAATGACATAATAATTCAATAAAACAAGTTCAAGAATTAATTTATCCAGGAACTAATAATGTCTAAATTGTCAACATGATACTTCTTTGTAAAGTAAAATTCAAGAATGCTCAGAAGAATATTTCCATGAATAGATACTGGATGAAGCGCAAATATCAAGGATATTCCACTAATTTCATGGAGTATCGAAGTCAAAACTTTAACCAACTGAGTATAATAAAGAATATATGAAGCGCAAATGGATTTCCACCGCCATGCAGTAATCCACGATAT
This sequence comes from Panax quinquefolius, assembly GCA_020205615.1. Classification (NCBI taxonomy): domain Eukaryota; kingdom Viridiplantae; phylum Streptophyta; class Magnoliopsida; order Apiales; family Araliaceae; genus Panax; species Panax quinquefolius. The sequence continues at coordinate 63,020,050 of CM035159.1, forward strand.
CTGATCATTTCCACAATTTAATAAGGAATGAATACAAAGGATCATTCACCATGCATGTGGCAATCCACATAGACAGGTTATTCCAATGGAATAATAAATGCGGAATAATAAATAATGGAACTAGGTCAGGTGAAATTCACACCGACAGGATATTCCAACAGAATAATAAATACGGAATAATAAATATAGAACCGTGTCGTGAAATTCACAACCATGGGATAATCAAACGTAATAATAAAGAACGGAATAATAAAAGAATTTCACCAAGTATGTGGTACTTCGCATAAACAGGTTATTCCAACATAATAATAAAGAATGGAATAACAGAAGAAGAAGATCACCAAGTATTGGGTAAACCACATATACAGGTCATTCCACCAAGTATAGGGTAAACCGTGCATACAGGTTATTCCAACAGAATAATAAAGAATGGAATAACATAAGGATTTTACCAAGTATAGGGTGTCACAGACACAAAAGTTATTCCAACAGAATAAATAAGAATGGAGTAAGAGAAGTTCTCTTCATGAATAAGAAAGAATAACACCCCGTACCGTAAAAGAAACTGGATATAGAAGTAGTGAAGTAGCAGAATACTCTTCTTCTTTCTCTCTATAATTTTCTCTCTATAGCCTCTCTCTATAATTTCTCTCTCTAGAGTTTCAATGAATTCGTAAGAAATAATGAAGGAATGAGCTTCTATTTATAGAAAAACTAAGAGTGGCTCTTGGTCTTAACGAAGGGTCAAAATAACTCTTGGTAATATTGAAGAGGCAACTACTATTTGCGAAGGGGTAATCAACACTTGGAACACCGAAGAGGCAAATAACTCTTGGAAAGCTGAAGGGTCAAGTTACTATTAAAACTCATGAATAGTAACTCATGAATAGTAACTCGTGAATAGTAACTCGTGAATAGTAACTCATAAATAGTAACTCATGAATAGTAACTCGTGAATAGTAACTCCGACATGAAAAGTTCCCCAAATACCCGATTGAACAATATAACCTCCAAACATCAATTATTATCGAAATAAATGTCAATTTTCACTAACACAAATAATTTTAACACAATGGAACTATCAAATTCATCTTTAATCAACACGAACTTATCCATCATTAATATCATAACTCACAATATTTAACAACCAGGTCGTTCCCAGGAAAGAGGGGCTTTCCAATAAGGATTTCTCCCTATTGGCGCGCAATTAAGTGACCAAACCTCTCCTTGACAGAACTTCTAGACATTGTAAATATTACAATTTAATAATATGAATAACTTTGTCGTCTCAATTATTAATTTAATAATATAACATATTATGCACATGATACTGTGACAATAATTGGATCAATAATATGAGAGATATGATGCAGCAATTACTGTAGCAATAATGCAGTATAACTGAGTGACTTCTTACGTAAGCATCAATAATCAATACCGGTGTGCTCTTATACAACCACGCCAGACATCGTACTTTTACTACCGGGTAGTTCAACAGTATTAATGGTAAAACTTCCGCCGTTATTTCCATAAAATATTTTTGTCATTTTCTAACTACGACAGTACTTCTGTTGTGGGGTCCACGAATGATTGTGTCGTGCGCATGCGTGCGATATTCCTCGACAAAAAGAATATTCCCCGACCAAACGAATATTTATAACAACTTGCATACTTTGCAAAATTTTCAAATACTACCCATAACTATAACACTATCTCAAATCCACACCATAATATAAAAAAATATTTCGAGAAATTTAAATCTTTATTTATAAAATCTGGGGTCTCACATAGCATGTATTTGAAACAAACATTTTCGGAGTTATCGTCGGAACTGCAACAACATTCCTTGGGGTTATCGCCAAGGACGAAACTCAGGGTTATCTCCGAGGTTGGAAATGATCCTTCTGGTGTGTGTTTCGGGTTTGGAGATGACTTTCCCGGTATGTGTCCCGTGTTTTGAGATTGACATCCGGTAGTATCCGAAATGGATGTAAGCTGTCTTCCAGGGTTATCTCTGAAAGACGAATCTGCCCGGCTGCAATGTCAGTAACAAGCATGCAAAAAATTTCAAGTGTCTATAAATGCCCCTCTTTATCATATTCATGCAATGCAAGGCATGGATATGATAAAGAATCCTAGACACTTGAAATGCAAGCAAGATAAACATGATGCTATGTGCAGCAACATGATGCAAATGTATGATGCATATACGAATGATTGTAGGTTCCTTGCTAATCCTGTCGGGTTGATAATCAGTGATGGCTTGGACATGCGATCTAAGTCTTCAAGGATGTTGACGTTGGGGCTATCACCAAAGTCTTGTATCCTAGACACTAGCTTATATTCCATAGACGTGCCTCTTATGTATAAGAGATCAGTGGGGATAAAGCTTTGGCTATTTGAGGATGTGTATAACATATTCCCTCATCATGTTAGACGTACGGCCAACAGTCGGTTGTTATCAGGATTGCCTGATCTTCGTTGATGTGTGATCATCGGATAGATCCCTACTGGGTGCATTGTCAAGGTTGGTTGACCTTCATTGATGTATGTGTCAATGGTCGCATTATATTGTAACCCCCGTCGGGGATACATATAAGTTGCTTTGATGGTTTTACTTGCCATCGGCTGACAAGACGTCCAGGCTGCTTGACCCTCATTGATGTGTGTATCAATTGTTGAGAATGCGCTGTAACCCCCACTGGGGATACGTGGATGCTTTGAAAGATTTGCGTTGTGACCCCCGCCGAGGATACGTTGATGCTTGAAAGATTTGCGTTGTGACCCCCGCCGGGGATACTTTATCAATTCGTGACTTCGGCGTTGTAACCCCCGCCGGGGAGGTTTTAGGGTTGTGACCCTGCATTGACGACATCGGACCTTTGTGGGTATTTCCGAGTATGATCTATGAAAGCTGAGCTCATTGGTATAGTATACCCTACATTTAGGCGAATACCATTGAGACGACGGGAGTTTAACTCTGACCCGCAAGAAACCAGAATTTCAGGCTATTCCGCTCAATTACGTAGCATTTTTATTCCCGATTTGGCCTTTTCAGCTTGTGAGACCTCCTTTGTAACTCTAACTGGAGTGATTCGGGGGTGTGGGACCCACATGTGAGTGCCACAGGTACACTTGTAGGAGCCGCAGATGGACCTACGGCCAACCGTGGCTATGTAAAGGCCAAAGGTTGCTTTCATAAGTCATTTTCAAGTTACACTGCGAAGGAAATCTGAGAGCTCTTCTTCAGATCTGTTGAGTTCGGGCAACTTTTTGCATATTCTGCCACCGTATATGCGTTTTTCACTGTCCTGGTAACATATGCATGTATTGTTTTCCAGTTTCTATCCGTTGGAAAATGACTTATCACATGAAATGCATTTAGACACATAGTAGTGAATACGCATGCTGATATGACTTGATAAAAAATACTCAACATAGTAAATGTTAGTATTAAACAATGCTGAACATAATGATGTGAACAAATTTGACTTTTAAAACAGTCAAATTGGCACCTTTTACTGTCATTTCTTATCCTATCCGAGGACAAATGAGTAAAGGTATAAAAGTAAAATAATCATGGTAATTAGACTACACTTAAGGATTTTTTACTGTAATGTGATTAATGCATATAGGATGTATATGACTGTGTACAGGTGTGCTACTGAATGGCCACCTAGTCATGCCTACGTGCATGTGGATAGTCCAATTTACAAAGGGGGTTATGGCAAAATTTTTCCAAAATGTAGGCATTGAGTAGTCATGCATTTTTAACTCTACTGTAGATGTATGTTAAAACAATGCATGCATGCATGAAATCATAAAATTCATTTTGAAAAAGCTTCAGGTAAGAAATTACCACACCTTTTTTGAGGTGATTTGGAGACTTGTTGTCAAGATATTATGGATCCGGATCAGCAGAGTAGTTCCCGCAGGACCACTTCAGGTGTACGGAGGAGGGCTTCTGAAGAGCCTCAATGCCGGTCTGTTAGACAGCCTCGTCATTTGGTGGAGGCGGTGATACGTCCTATTCGGGTTGAAGTGCCGAATGTCGAGGACGAGGAGGAGGACGCACCGATTGAGGTTCCTGCTCCTACTGCATGTGTTCCCCATTGGGATTTGCTAGGTATTCAAGTGGCGAACCCAGATCTTCTGGGTGACTTGAGTCGGCATCCTTCAGTCTACCTGCATGCAAACAAGGTATGAAGTAAGATCTTTAATCTTCCTTTTTCCTATTGATGAGGAGTTAAGGATTATGATGTTGATCTGCATTTGATGTAGGTTCTCGGCTTTACACAGCCTTAAGGGAACTGGTTCAGCATCTACTCTATGTATCAGGCTTTACATGATGACTATAGAGTGATTGTACATGGCTGGGGATTCGGGACGTTCTTCTCCATTCTTCCCCGTCGCTGTCCCTGGGGTTACCTCAGGGCATTGTCTGAGCGGTGGTTTCACCAGACTCGGTCACTCCATTTGCTAGACTGTGAGGTGATGATGATTGTGACGCCCGCAAAATAGGTCCATTCCATCCAACCCATTATGAGTCGCTAAATACATGGTACAGAAACAACTACAACTTTATTAATACAACCCATAAACTGTGAGTTTAAATACAAATATTGTCATCTAGACAATATACATACCCAACTAAGTCCTCATTACAATTATTGATACAATACTTTACAAAAATGGTGAGGACTACTAAAACAACTTCCTAGAACCTTCATTCCGTACCCCGAGTAGTACTCGCTACATTCTCGCCCCCTTGAGAAGAAAAAAAGAAACAAAAGGAAAAGGGTGAGCTCAACTAGCCCGGTAAAGAATATTATGACTAAGATAATATAGAACAAATTATCGTTAGTCTTCAACGAGGAAAAATCGATAGAATACAATAGACAACAAGTTTGGATCAAGAAATAGAAATAATAATTCATAGATGAGTAACGTAGAGAATGAAATCTACTATTATCTATGAATTTAAAATCCATCGTCAATATTTTATCCCTGTAACATCAATCAATATTCATCTTGAATCAAATTTTCATCTTTGCACTACAGACCAAAGATATTCATCGATCGCCATGTTCATCTCACACATGTGTTCATCTTTGCACTACGGGCCAAAGATATTCATTATAAAATCATTTATCTTTGCACTACAGGCCAAAGATATTTAATAATATCATCATTTAGGACTGAGGATGATGAAAAATATTTTAAAGGAAACGAATCCAGTGAAATAAAAGAATAAATATCAAGGATTTGTATTTCAGCTATTTCATGTCCAAAAATACCTCATAAATAATCATAGTGAAGTAAAATTCAAGAATGATCAAAACATGGATACAATCAAAGCTAGTATCCATAATAGATATTTTGGACAAAAAACAAAAAATTTAATTTTTCCTGTGAATAGTGTCGATTCGTGAATAGTCCGATATCGTGAATAGTACCAGTATCGTGAATAGTAACTCCAGACACTAAAAGACAAGAATTTTACAAGAAAAAATCTTACCAATAATCCCAAGATAATGATATTAGAAGAAATAATAACATTTTTAAAAAAATATCCCTTACCTCGAAAAAGCGGTGACTCTCGAATGGAATACTAGATATAGAAATTTGAAGGAACTTGCACCAGATATAGCAACACTCAAGGTATCAAAATACTCACAAGAATACGCTCAATATATCGAGAGAGAAATAGAGAGAAAACTTTAGTTTCTGGTGTGATTTTCAATTATAACCTAAGCACCCTATTTATAGGAAAATGTTTTGAACACCAAAGCAGAAAATTTAATAAAATAATAATATTTCTTAAAAATATTCAAGCCCACCTTAGAAATCTGATTTCAGATCATTTATAACACATGTGAGCCCACTCAATTGCAACAAAAAACGTTTTTCTTACAAAAAAAAACATTTTAAACTCCAAAAATCAATGATTCCAGAACACTGGAACTTCAATAATTCATAATAAATAGCCTAGGAAATTTCATTCTCTACAACTTTGCAGAAAAAAGTTTTTCCAAATTCCAAACAGAAATTAACCGAAATCCACAAACGGACGATTTTACAAGCTATGATCAAATTTCGGTCAAGAATTGGGGTCTACCGACACACAAAACATGTGTTAATCATTTAATGCAACTAAAATACTCATCCTCCTCATATACTCATATATCCCACATTTATTGTAAAAATATCACCATTATTATATTATTAAAATAATATATTTAAATGAATTATTTTATCAGAAAAAGATAAAATATTAATTTTCAACAATTGTCACATTAAAAATTTTCTCCATCTATATCCACATAAAATCAATATTTTCCTCATCATATAAATCAATAATTATTTATTCACAAATAATATTACAGAATCGCAATACTGAAAACCAGGCAGTTCCCAGGAAAGAGAGGGCTTTCCAATAAGGATCTCTCCTTACCGACGCGCAATTAAATGACCAAACCTCTCCTTAGACAGAACTTTTTAGACATTGCAAATAATGTTATCTAATAATATTATTCAGATAATATGAATTATTGCTCCGATAATAGAAAATACTGTGCAATGACAATTATTAAAACAACAGTAATATAAAATATCAACGCAGTAATTATTGAATCAATAAAATAAATTACTGAACAGTAATTACAATAACAATTATTTAGTAGTGCCTTCTTACGTAAGAATCAATAATTGGTGCATACCGCAGGTGCTCTTCTTTTTTTAAAACCTTTGGGTATTTTAACAAGATAATCCAGAATAACTACGTCGTTATTTATAAACAACTTATTCTTGTCATTTTCTTCCTCCAATCACTTTCCGTTATGGGGGCCCACACAAGGCTGCGCCGTCGTACGAATACTCCCCGACAGTAAGAATATTCCACGACCAAACGAATATTCCCCAACAATAATGAATATTTTATAACCACTTGCATGTTTGAAATAATTGCGTATTTTACCCATAACTCACCACATTAATCAAATCAACCCTTACTATTTCAACATAATAAATAGAGGAAATTCAATTTTATTAATAATAATTTGGGGTCTTACAACCTCCCCTCCTTATGAAATTTCGTCCTCGAAATTGACGACGATACACAGTGTTTGAAAAGGTGAGGATACCTCACTTTCATTTCCGTTTCCAACTCCCAGGTCATTTCCTCTATAGCATGGTTTCTCCACAAAACTTTAACTTGTGGTATGACCTTTGTGCGTAAGACATGCTCCTTCCTATCCAAGATCTTGACAGGTACCTCCTCGTACATTAAGTCTTCAGCTATCTCGTTCGGTTCTAACTCAATAACGTGGTTTGGGTCTTTCACATATTTACGAAGTACAGATATGTGAAACACATTATGAACATGAGACATACTCGGAGGTAAAGCGAGTCTATAGGCTACATTACCTACTCGGTCAAGAATTTGAAATGGACCAATAAATCATGGATTGAGCTTTCCTCTCTTCCCGAATCTTGTAACTCCTTTCCATGGGGCAACACGCAACAATACATGATCCCCAATGCTAAATTCCACGTCCTTTCGATGAAGATCCGCATAACTCTTTTGTCGATCTTGTGCCGTTTGTATACGTTGTCGAATCATTTGGATCTTTTCTGTAGTTATACGTACCAACTTGGGTCCCAACAATGTTGCTTCACCCACCTCGTCCCAACATACTGGAGAGCGACACTTTCGTCCATACAATGCTTCAAATGGGGCCACACCAATGCTTGTCTGATAACTATTGTTATAGGAGAATTCCACCAATGGTAAATACTTATCCCAACTCCCTTTGAAGTCTAGGACACAGAGTCTTAATAAATCTTCAAGAGTTTGAATAGTCCTCTCTGATTGTCCTTCCGTTTGAGGATGGTATGCTGAACTAAATCGTAAATCCGTGCCCATAGCTTTTTGCAAGCTAACCCAAAATCTTAAAGTAAATCTTGGGTCACGATCCAAAACTTTGGATACTGGCATGCCATGCAATCTCACAATCTCATTTACATACATACGAGAAAGACGTTCAAGGGAATAAGTCTCCCGTATCGGTAAGAAATGAGTAGACTTGGTTAATCTATCAACAATAACCCAAATAGCATCGATGCCTTGAGAAACTGTAGGAAGACCTGTAACAAAATCCATGGTAATGTGTTCCCACTTCCATTTCAGAATATCAAGTGGTTGCAATGGACCCTTAGGTACTTGATGCTCCGCCTTTACACGTTGACAAGTTAAACACGTCGAGATAAACTTTGCAATCTCTCTCTTCATAATGTTCCACCAAAATGTATGTCGAAGATCACGATATATTTTGGTACTTCTACGATGGATCGCAAATGGTGTATTGTGTGCCTCCATCATAATCTTGTACTTCAAATGAGAGTCGTTAGGAACACAAAGTCTGAAGTGGACTCGAAGTATTCCTTCTTCATTGATTCTCGCTTCCAGAATAACACCTTCTTGTACTTTCTTCTTTATACGCATCAGCTCCGGGTTAGTGCCTTGAGCAACCTTAACTTTTTCTATTAAAGTCAGCTCTATGCATATACTATATGACATCATCGCACTCGTTCCTGCATATGATCTTCTACTCAACGCGTCAGCTACCAAGTTCGCTTTTCCAGGATGGTATGGTCAGAACATGTGCCAAAATGAGTCTCCTCTTGAGTTCTTCGAATCTCTTCCACATTCCTTGCTCCATTTGAACTTTGTATCTCTACGAGTCAGCTGAGTTAATGGAGTAGCGATTTGAGAAAATCTTTCCACGAATCTCCGATAATAACCAACTAAGCCTAGAAAACTATGTATTTCGATTACTAACTTAGGTTGCTCCCAACTTTGTATTGCTTAAATCTTCTCTGGGTCAACAGATACTCCATGTTTTGACACCAAGTGCCCAAGGAATGCTACTTCCTCAAGCCAGAACTCGCATTTCTTTAACCAGGTCAGGTGAAATTCACACCGATAGGATATTCCGACAGAATAATAAAGAACGGAATAATAAAAGAATTTCACCAAGTATGTGGTACTTCGCATAAACAGGTTATTCCAACATAATAATAAAGAATGGAATAACAGAAGAAGAAGATCACCAAGAATTGGGTAAACCACATATACAGGTCATTCCACCAAGTATAGGTAATTAAAGCAGCATCTGAGTTATTCCAATGAATATTAAAGAATGGAATAACATATGGATTTCACCAAGTATAGGGTATGCCGCGTATACAGGTTATTCCAACAGAATAAATAAGAATGGAGTAACAGAAGTTCTCTTCGTGAATGATTAACACCCCATACCGTAAAAGAAACTGGATATAGAAGTAGTGAAGTAGCAGAATACTCTTCTTCTTTCACTCTATAATTTTCTCTCTATAGCTTCTCTCTATAATTTCTCTCTCTAGAGTTTCAATGAATTCGTAAGAAATAATGAAGGAATGAGCTTCTATTTATAGAAAAAGTAAGAGTGGCTCTTGGTCTTAACGAAGGGTCAAAATGACTCTTGGTAATATTGAAGAGGCAACTACTATTTGCGAAGGGGTAATTAACTCTTGGAACACCGAAGAGACAAATAACTCTTGGAAAGCTGAAGGGTCAAGTTACTATTAAAACTCATGAATAGTAACTCGCGAATAGTAACTCGTGAATAGTAACTCATAAATAGTAACTCATGAATAGTAACTCCGACATGAAAAGTTCCCCAAATACCCGATTGAACAATATAACCTCCAAACATCAATTATTATCAAAATAAATGTCAATTTTCACTAACACAAATAATTTTAACACAATGGAACTATCAAATTCATCTTTAATCAACACGAACTTATCCATCATTAATATCATAACTCACAATATTTAACAACCAGGTCGTTCCCGGAAGAGGGCTTTCAATAAGGATTTCTCCCTATTGGCGCGCAATTAGGTGACCAAACCTCTCCTTGACAAAACTTCTAGACATTGTAAATATTACAATTTAATAATATGAATAACTTTGTTGTCTCAATTATTAATTTAATAATATAACATATTATGCACATGATACTATGACAATAATTGGATCAATAATATGAGAGATATGATGCAGCAATTACTGTAGCAATAATGCAGTATAACTGAGTGACTTCTTACGTAAGCATCAATAATCAATACCGTGTGCTACTATGCAACCATACAGACATCGTATTTTTCTTTACTCTTTGGGTAGTTCAACAGTATTAATGGTAAAACTTCCGCCATTATTTCCATAAAATATTTTTGTCGTTTTCTAACTACGACAGTACTTCTGTTGTGGGGTCCACCAATGATTGTGTCATCGTAAGGATATTCCCGATAAAAAGAATATTCCTCGACCAAACGAATATTTATAACAACTTGCATACTTTGCAAAATTTTCAAATACTACCCATAACTATAACACTATCTCAAATCCACACCATAATATAAAAAAATATTTCGAGAAATTTAAATCTTTATTTATAAAATATGGGGTCTCACATAGCATGTATTTGAAACAAACATTTTCGGAGTTATCGTCGGAACTGCAACAGCATTCCTTGGGGTTATCGCCAATGACGAAATTCGGGGTTATCTCTGAGGTTGGAAATGATCCTTCTGGTGTGTGTTCCGGGTTTGGAGATGACTTTCCCGGTGTGTGTCCCGTGTTTTGAGATTGACATCTGGTAGTATCCGGAATGGATGTAAGCTGTCTTCCAGGGTTATCTTCGAAAGACGAATCTGCCCTACTGCAATGTGAGTAACAAGCATGCAAAAAATTTCAAGTGTCTACAGATGCCCCTCTTTATCATATTCATGCAATGCAAGGCATGGATATGATAAAGAATCCTAGACACTTGAAATGCAAGCAAGATAAACATGATGCTATGTGCAGCAACATGATGCAAATGTATGATGCATATACGAATGATTGTCGGTTCCCTGCTAATCCTGCCGGGTTGATAATTAGTGATGGCTTGGACATGCGATCTAAGTCTTCAAGGATGTTGACGTTGGGGCTATCACCAAAGTCTTGTATCCTAGACACTAGCATATATTCCATAGACGTGTCTCTCGTGTATAAGAGATCAGTGGGGATAAAGCTTTGGCTATTTGAGGATGTGTATAACATATTCCCTCATCATATTAAAGGTACTGCCAACAGTCGGTTGTTATCAGGGTTGCCTGATCTTCGTTGATGTGTGATCACCGGATAGATCCCTACTGGGTGCATTGTCAAGGTTGGTTGACCTTCATTGATGTATGTGTCAATGGTTGCATTATATTGTAACCCCCGTCGGGGATACTTTGATGGTTTTACTTGCCATCGGCTGACAAGACGTCAAGGCTGCTTGACCCTCATTGATGTGTGTATCAATTATTGAGAATGCGTTGTAACCCCCACCGGGGATACATGGATGCTTTGAAAGATTTGCGTTGTGACCCCCGCCGAGGATACGTGGATGCTTGAAAGATTTGTGTTGTGACCTCCGCTGGGGATACTTTATCATTTCGTGACTTCGGCGTTGTAACCCCCGCCGGGGAGGTTTTAGGGTTGTGACCCTACATTGACGACATCGGACCTTTGTGGGTATTGCCGAGTACGATCTATGAAAGCTGAGCTCATTGGTATAGTATACCCTATATTTAGGCGAATACCATTGAGACGACGGGAGTTTAACTCTGACCCGCAAGAAACCGGGATTTCAGGCTATTCCGCTTAATCGCGTAGCATTTTTATTCCTGATTTGGCCTTTTTAGCTTGTGAGACCTCCTTTGCAACTCTAACTGGAGCGATCCGGAGGTGTGGGACCCACATGTGAGTGCCACAGGTACACCTGTAGGAGCCGCAGGTGGACCTACGGCCAACCGTGGCTATGTAAAGGCCAAAGGTTGCTTTTATAAGTCATTTTCAAGTTACACTACGAAGGAAATCTGAGAGCTCTTCTTCAGATCTGTTGAGTTCGGGAAACTTTTTGCATATTCTGCCACCATACATGCGTTTTTCACTGTCCTGGTAACATATGCATATATTGTTTTCTAGTTTCTATCCGTTGGAAAATGACTTATCACATGAAATGCATTTAGACACATAGTAGTGAATACGCATGCTGATATGACTTGATAAAAAATATTCAACATAGTAAATGTCAGTGTTAAACCATGCTGAACATAATGATGTGAACAAATTTAACTTTTAAAACAGTCAAATTGGCACCTTTTACTGTCATTTCTTATCCTATCCGAGGACAAATGAGTAAAGGTATAAAAGTAAAATAATCCTGGTAATTAGACTACACTTAAGGATTTTTTACAGTAATGTGATTAATGCATATAGGATGTATATGACTGTGTACAGGTGTGCTACTGAATGGCCACCTAGTCATGCCTACGTGCATGTGGATAGTCCCATTTACAAAGGGGGCTATGGCAAAATTTTTCCAAAATGTAGGCATTGAGTAGTCATGCATTTTTAACTCTACTGTAGATGTATGTTAAAACAATGCATGCATGCATGTAATTATTAAATTCATTTTGAAAAAGCTCCAGGTAAGAAATTACCACACCCTTTCTGAGGTGATTTGGAGACTTGTTGTCAAGATATTATGGATCCGGATCAGCAGAGTAGTTCCCGCAGGACCACTTCAGGTGTACGGAGGAGGGCTTCTGAAGAGCCTCAATGCCGGTCTGTTAGACAGCCTCATCATTTGGTAGAGGCGGTGATACGTCCTATTCGGGTTGAAGTGCCGAATGTCGAGGACGAGGAGGAGGACGTACCGATTGAGGTTCCTGCTCCTACAGCACGTGTTCCCCATTGGGATTTGCTAGGTATTCAAGTGGCGAACCCAGATCTTCTGGGTGACTTGAGTCGGCATCCTTCAGTCTACCTGCATGCAAACGGGGTATGAAGTAAGATCTTTAATCTTCCTTTTTCCTATAGACGAGGAGTTAAGGATTCTGATGTTGATCTACATTTGATGTAGGTTCTCGGCTTTACACCACCTCAAGGGAACTGGTTCAGCATCTACTCTATGTATCAGGCTTTGCATAATGACTATAGAGTGATTGTACATGGCTGGGGATTCGGGACTTTCTTCTCCATTCTTCCCCATCGCTGTCCCTGGGTTACCTCAGGGCATTGTCTGAGCGGTGGTTTCACCAGACTCGATCACTCCATTTGCTGGACTGTGAGGTGATGATGATTGTGACGCCCCCAAAATAGGTCCATTCCGTCCAACCCATTCTAAGTCGCCAAATACGTGGTACAAAAACAACTACAACTTTATTAATACAACCCATAAACTGTGAGTTTAAATACAAATATTGTCATCTAGATAATATACATACCCAACTAAGTCCTCATTACAATTATTGATACAATACTTTACAAAAATGGTGAGGACTACTAAAACAACTTCCTAGAACCTTCATTCCGTACCCCGAGTAGTACTCGCTACATTCTCGCCTCCTGAGAAGAAAAATGAAACAAAAAGGAAAAGGGTGAGCTCAACTAGCCCAGTAAAGAATATTATGACTAAGATAATATAGAACAAATTATCGTTAGTCTTCAACAGGGAAAAATTTGATAGAATACAATAGACAACAAGTTTCAGATCAGCAGCGAAAATAATAATTCATAGATGAGTTACGTAGAGAATGAAATCTACTATTATCTATGAATTCAAAAGTCCATCGTCAATATTTTATCCCTGTAACATCAATCAATATTCATCTTGAATCAAATTTTCATCTTTGCACTACAGGCCAAAGATATTCATCAATCGGTCATGTTCATCTCAACACATGTTCATCTTTGCACTACGGGCCAAAGATATTCATTATAAAATCATTTATCTTTGCACTACAGGCCAAAGATATTTAATAATATCATCATTTAGGGTGAGGATGATGAAAAATATTTTAAAAGAAAGCGAATCCGGTGAAATAAAAGAATAAATATCAAGGATTCGTATTTCAGCTATTTCATGTCCAAAAATACCTCATAAATAATCATAGTGAAGTAAAATTAAAGAATGATCAAAACAAGGATACAATCAAAGCTAGTATCCATAATAGATATTTTGGACAAAAAATGAAAAATTTAATTTTTCCTATGAATAGTGTCAGATTCGTGAATAAAGGCAGTATCACGTGAATAATTGTCAGATATCGTGAATAGTGCTGTAGTATACGTGAATAGTAACCCCGACACTAAAAGACAAGAATTTTATAAGAAAAATCTTACCAATAATCCGGCATAATGATATTAGAAGAAATAATAACATTTTTAAAAAATAAATATCCCTTACCTCGAAAAGACGGTACTCCTGACTGGAATACTAGATATAGGGCTGAAAGGAACTTGAACCGTATAGCAACACTCAAGGTATCAAAATACTCACAAGAATACGCTCAATATATCGAGAGAGAAATAGAGAGAAAACTTAAGTTTCTGGTGTGATTTTCAATTCTAACCTAAGCACCCTATTTATAGAAAAATGTTTAGAACACCAAAGAAGAAAATTTAATAAAATAATAATATTTCTTAAAAATATTCAAGCCCACCTTAGAAATCTGATTTCAGATCATTTATAACACATGTGAGCCCACTCAATTGCAACAAAAAATGTTTTTCTTACAAAAAAAACATTTTAAACTCCAAAAATTAATTATTCCAGAACACCAGAACTTCAATAATTCATAATAAATAGCCTAGGAAATTTCATTCTCTACAACTTAGCAGAAAAAAGTTTTTTCAAATTCCAAATAGAAATTAACCGAAATCCACAAACGGACGATTTTACAAGCTATAATCAAATTTCGGTAAAGAATTGGGGTCTACCGACACACAAAACATGTGTTAATCATTTAATGCAACTAAAATACTCATCCTCCTCATATACTCATATATCCCACATTTATTGTAAATATCACCATTATTATATTATTAAAATAATATATTTAAATGAATTATTTTATCAGAAAAAGATAAAATATTAATTTTCAACAATTGTCACATTAAAAATTTTCTCTATCTATATCCACATAAAATCAATATTTTCCTCATCATATAAATTAATAATTAATTATTCATAAATAATATTACAGAATCACAATCATCGACAACCGAGCGGTTCCTAAGAAAGAGGGGCTTTCAATAAGGATCTCTCCTTCTTTGGTAGCGCAATTAAATGACCAAACCTCTCCTTAGATGTAACTTTTAGACATTGCAAATAATGTTATCTAATAATATTATTCAGATAATATGAATTATTGCTCCGATAATAGAAAATACTGTGCAATGACAATTATTAAAACAACAGTAATATAAAATATCAACTTAGTAATTATTGAATCAATAAAATAAATTACTGAACAGTAATTACTGTAACAATTATTGAGTAGTGCCTTCTTCACGTAAGAATCAATAATTGGTGCAATACCGCAAATGTCTTCTTGTGTTTAAACCAAGGGTATTCTAACAAAGATAGCAATTGATCAACTACGTCGTTATTTATAAACAACTTATTCTTGTCATTTTCTTCCTCCAATCGCTTTCCGTTATGGGGGCCCACACAAGGCTGCGCCGTCGTACGAATATTCCCCGACAGTAAGAATATTCCACGACCAAACGAATATTCCCCAACAATAATGAATATTTTATAACCACTTGCATGTTTGAAATAATTGCGTATTTTACCCATAACTCACCACATTAATCAAATCAACCCTTACTATTTCAACATAATAAATATAGGAAATTCAATTTTATTAATAATAATTTGGGGTCTTACAACCTCCCCTCCTTATGAAATTTCATCCTCGAAATTGACGTACGTACCTGGTGTTTCGAAAAGGTGAGGATACCTCACTTTCATTTCCGTTTCCAACTCCCAGGTCATTTCCTCTATAGCATGGTTTCTCCACAAAACTTTAACTTGTGGTATGACCTTTGTGCGTAGGACATGCTCCTTCCTATCCAAGATCTTGAAAGGTACCTCTTCGTACGTTATGTCTTCAGCTATCTCGTCCGGTTCTAACTCAATAACGTGGTTTGGGTCGTTCACATATTTACGAAGTACAGATATGTGAAACACATTATGAACACGAGACATACTCGGAGGTAACGCGAGTCTATAGGCTACATTACCTACTCGGTCAAGAATTTGAAATGGACCAATAAATCATGGATTGAGCTTTCCTCTCTTCCCGAATCTTGTAACTCCTTTCCATGGGGCAACACGCAACAATACATGATCCCCAATGCTAAATTCCACGTCCTTTCGATGAAGATCCGCATAACTCTTTTGTCGATCTTGTGCCGTTTGTATACGTTGTCGAATCATTTGGATCTTTTCTGTAGTTATACGTACCAACTTGGGTCCCAACAATGTTGCTTCACCCACCTCGTCCCAACATACTGGAGAGCGACACTTTCGTCCATACAATGCTTCAAATGGGGCCACACCAATGCTTGTCTGATAACTATTGTTATAGGAGAATTCCACCAATAGTAAATACTTATCCTAACTCCCTTTGAAGTCTAGGACACAGAGTCTTAATAAATCTTCAAGAGTTTGAATAGTCCTCTCGATTGTCCTTGGTTTGAGGATGGTATCTTTGAACTAAATCGTAAATCCGTGCCCATAGCTTTTTGCAAGCTAACCCAAAATCTTAAAGTAAATCTTGGGTCACGATCCAAAACTTTGGATACTGGCATGCCATGCAATCTCACAATCTCATTTACATACATACGAGAAAGACGTTCAAGGGAATAAGTCTCCCGTATCGGTAAGAAATGAGTAGACTTGGTTAATCTATCAACAATAACCCAAATAGCATCGATGCCTTGAGAAACTGTAGGAAGACCTGTAACAAAATCCATGGTAATGTGTTCCCACTTCCATTTCAGAATATCAAGTGGTTGCAATGGACCCTTAGGTACTTGATGCTCCGCCTTTACACGTTGACAAGTTAAACACGTCGAGATAAACTTTGCAATCTCTCTCTTCAAAATGTTCCACCAAAATGTATGTCGAAGATCACGATACATTTTGGTACTTCTACGATGGATCGCAAATGGTGTATTGTGTGCCTCCATCATAATCTTGTACTTCAAATCAGAGTCATTAGGAACACAAAGTCTGAAGTGGACTCGAAGTATTCCTTCTTCATTGATTCTCGCTTCCAGAATAGCACCTTCTTGTACTTTCTTCTTAATACGCATCAGCTCCGGGTCAGTGGCTTGAGCAACCTTAACTTTTTCTATTAAAGTCGGCTCTATGCATATACTATATAACATCATCGCAGTCGTTCCTGCATATGATCTTCTACTCAACACGTCAGCTATCACGTTCGCTTTTCCAGGATGGTATGGTCAGAACATGTGCCGAAATGAGTCTCCTCTTGAGTTCTTCGAATCTCTTCCACATTCCTTGCTCCATTTGAACTTTGTATCTCTACGAGTCAGCTGAGTTAATGGAGTAGCGATTTGAGAAAATCTTTCCATGAATCTCCGATAATAACCAACTAAGCCTAGAAAACTATGTATTTCGATTACTAACTTAGGTTGCTCCCAACTTTGTATTGCTTCAATCTTCGCTGGGTCAACAGATACTCCATGTTTTGACACCACGTGCCCAAGGAATACTACTTCCTCAAGCCAGAACTCGCATTTCTTTAACTTGGCATATAGCTTGTTTTCACGAAGCCTTTGGAGTACCAACTTCAAATGGTGCTCATGATCTTCACGGCTTTTGGAATATATGTGGATGTCATCAATAAAGACAACAACGAACCGATCCAAATAATCCTTAAATACTCAGTTCATCATATCCATGAAAGCCGCAGGAGCATTAGTCAATCCAAAAGACATGACTAAGGATTCATAATGCCCGTACCGAGTTTTAAAGGCAGTCTTTGGAATATCCTCAGTTCTAATATTCAACTGATGATATCCAGAACGAAGATCGATCTTTGAAAAGAATTGTGCTCCTTGCAACTGGTCAAACAGGTCATCAATACGAGGTAGCGGATACCTTATTCTTGATGGTAACATGGTTCAATTCTCGATAGTCAATACAAAGTTGCATACTCCCGTCTTTCTTCTTTACGAATAAAACAGGAGCACACCAAGGAGATGTACTAGGACGAATGAAACCGATGTCCAACAACTCCTGTAGTTGGACCTTTAACTCCTGAAGTTCAATAGGAGCCATTCGATATGGGGTTTTAGAAATGGGCTTTGTACCAGGCTCAAGATCAATAAAGAATTCAACTTCACGTTATGTGGGTAGACCGGGAAGTTCTTCAGGAAACACGTCAGGAAATTTACTAACAATAGGAATATTATTCAAATCTGACGTGTCTTTATTCAAATCCATAACATGGGCTAAGAAAGCTTGACATCCATTTTTCAATAAACGAATAGATTTATGACTAGATATGACATTGATTGATTTTAATGGTTTAGTTGCTTGAATTCGTACAACAGGTTGGTTAGGAATATGAAAACTAACAACCTTACGAAAGAAATTAATTTTGGCATGATGAGTAGTTAACCAATCAATCCCTAAAATCACATCAAAAGCAAGTATCTTTAAAGAGATAAGGTCAACAAGTAATGTGATGGTGCCAACTTGGATCAAACAAGATTTATAAACAGTGGATGTGATGAAAGTTTCTCCTAATGGAGTCTCCACAGACAAATCAAAGTCTAATTTCTCCGGAGTCAAGTTTAAACGTTGAGCACAAGTAGGAGAGATAAATGAATTGGTAGAACCAGTATCTAGTAAGGTATAAACTTCGCAAGAATTTATGATTAGCTTACCCGTGCTAACTTCGTTTGGGTTCCTCGCATTTTGACCGGTCACGACAAACTCTCTTCCAGGAACCGTTGACTTGGACTTTTCTGGGACAGCCTTTTGAGTCACCATCCACATTGGACTTGGTTTCGCTACAGTGCAATCTCGAGAGATATTTCCTTACTTTCCACAATTATGATATACCTTCAACTGTTGTGGGCAGTTTGGGTTGATATGTCGTTCTTTCCCGCATTTATAGCATACGACCGGTGGTCGTTCTCCTCCCTTAGAACTAGTTGCTGCTGGTGCTGTCGTCTTCACATTGTCGTTGTTGTACCTTCTCTTTTTAAAATATCCTCTCGACTCGCTTCTTCTATTATCATGGCCGTGACTACCACCAAAGTGGTTACTTTTTTTGTCCGTATTTTTCTTTCCCCGCTGGTTATCGTTGTTCCGATGACTGCTGTCACCAGTATGACCCTGGTTGTGGTCCCTCGGTTGAATGTACTCGTTATCTTGCTCTAATAATTGAGCCCTGTTGACAACATCTGAATATAGAGAAAATTTATGAGAAATGAGATACTGACGTATGTCGGGTTTCAAACCTCTAAGAAACATCCGTGTTATACGTTCCTCATTCTCTACTAAATGAGGTGCAAACTTGGATAACTCTTCGAATTTTGCCTCGTACCGGGACACCGTCATGTTGTTCTATTCTAGTCTAATAAACTCTACCTCCTTCATATGACGAATACTTTCAGGAAAGTACTTGTCATTAAATAGCTTCTAAAATGTTTCCCAAGACATGCTGAGTGCAACTGGATGGGTACGCTTCACAGATTCCCACCAGTAATCTGCCTCATTACGAAACATAAAAATGGCCAATGGAACCTTCTGTTCCTCCGTGCATCCCAAGACATCGAATATCATGGTAATTTGCTTGATCCACGTCTCCGCCTTAATCAGATCCGACTTTCCCCAGAATTTTGGTGGTCCCAACTCTTTGAACTGCTTGGCCGTGACAAATCGTGCGTTGTTATCATTTCCACCTGTATTTTGTGCATGAGTCTCCCTCGTCTGATTTTGCATGAACTGCAAAAAACTTCTAAACATCCCGTCGTTCATCATCTGCTTAGTGGCGTTGTTGTTGGGAGGAACATTGCCACCACGCACGTTCTCCTCATTGGTGAGTACAGGCGTCTCCATGGTCTCATTTACTCCACTGTTAACATTCTCAGTCGACATTCTCAAATACTGCCATAAAACAAGGGTTAATTAAAGAAATCAATATATCACATAATATCCCTATATACTGACCAACTAATAAATAAGCTTAGGTAGGACACACTAGCGAAGGATTTACTCGTCTCTTCCCTCTTAGTTCTATTCTGCGATCTCCGCCAGAGATCATATCCCTAAGCTCTGATACCAACTGTGACGCCGCCAAAATAGGTCCATTCCATCCAACCCATTCTGAGTTGCCAAATACATGGTACAGAAACAACTACAACTTTATTAATACAACCCATAAACTATGAGTTTAAATACAAATATTGTCATCTAGACAATATACATACCCAACTAAGTCCTCATTACAATTATTGATACAATACTTTATAAAAACGGTGAGGACTACTAAAATAACTTCCTAAAACCTTCATTCCGTACCCCGACTAGTACTAGCTACATTCTCGCCTCCTGAGAAGAAAAATGGAACAAAAAGAAAAAGGGTGAGCTCAACTAGCCCAATAAAGAATATTATGACTAAGATAATATAGAACAAATTATCGTTAGTCTTCAACAAGGAAAAATCTGATAGAATACAATAGACAACAAGTTTCAGATCAGCAGCAGAAATAATAATTCATAGATGAGTTACGTAGAGAATGAAATCTACTATTATCTATGAATTTAAAAGTCCATCGTCAATATTTTATCCTTGTAACATCAATCAATATTCATCTTGAATCAAATTTTTATCTTTGCATTACAGGCCAAAGATATTCATCAGTCGGTCATGTTCATCTCAACATATGTTCATCTTTGCACTAAGGGCCAAAGATATTCATTATAAAATCATTTATCTTTGCACTACAGGCCAAAGATATTTAATAATATCATCATTTAGGACTGAGGATGATGAAAAATATTTTAAAGGAAATGAATCCAGTGAAACAAAAGAATAAATATCAAGGATTCGTATTTCAACTATTTCATGTCCAAAAATACCTCATAAATAATCATAGTGAAGTAAAATTCAAGAATGGTCAAAAAATGGATACAATTAAAGCTAGTATCCATAATAGATATTTTGGACAAAAAATGAAAATTTAATTTTTTTCTGTGAATAGTGTCGTATACGTGAATAGTGCTGTATACGTGAATAGTAACCCCGACACTAAAAGGCAAGAATTTTACAAGAAAAATCTTACCAATAATCCGGCATAATGATATTAGAAGAAATAATATCATTTTAAAAAAAATAATATCCCTTACCACGAAAAGACGTTACTCCTGACTGGAATACTAGATATAATGATATTAGAAGAAATAATATCATTTTAAAAAAAAATATCCCTTACCTCGAAAAGACGGTACTCCTGACTGGAATACTAGATATAGGGCTGAAGGGAACTTGCACCGTATAACAACACTCAAGGTATCAAAATACTCACAAAAATACGCTCAATATATCGAGAGAGAAATAGAGAGAAAACTTCAGTTTCTGGTGTGATTTTCAATTCTAACCTAAGTACCCTATTTATAGAAAAATGCTTAGAACACCAAAGCAGAAAATTTAATAAAATAATAATATTTCTTAAAAATATTCAAGCCCATCTTAGAAATCTGATTTTAGATCATTTATAACACATGTGAGCCCACTCAATTGCAACAAAAAACGTTTTTCTTACAAAAAAAACATTTTAAACTCTAAAAATCAATTATTCTGGAACACCGAAACTTCAATAATTCATAATAAATAGCCCTTTTATCAGAAAAATTTGAACCACATGTCTTTTCTATAGGAAATTTCATTCTCTACAACTTTGCAGAAGAAAGTTTTTCCAAATTCCAAAGAGAAATTGACCGAAATCCACAAACGTGCGATTTTACAAGCTATAATCAAATTTCGGTCAAGAATTGAGGTCTACCGACACACAAAATATGTGTTAATCATTTAATGCAACAAAAATACTCTTCCTCCTCATATACTCATATATCCCACATTTATTGTAAAAATATCACCATTATTATATTATTTAAATAATATATTTAGATGAATTATTTTATCAGAAAAAGATAAAATATTAATTTTCAACAATTGTCACATTAAAAATTTTCTCCATCTATATCCACATAAAATCAATATTTTCCTCATCATATAAATCAATAATTAATTATTCACAAATAATATTACAGACTTCACAATAATCGATAAACCAGTAGGTTCCAGTGAAAGAGGGGGCTTTCAATAAGGATCTCTCATCTGGCGGCGTAATTAGATGACCAAACCTCTCATTAGACAGAACTTTCTAGACATTGCCAATAATGTTATCTAATAATATTATTCAGATAATATGAATTATTGCTCCGATAATAGAAAATACTATGCAATGGCAATTATTAAAACAACGGTAATATAAAATATCAACGCAATAATTATTGATTCAATAAAATAAAATACTGAACAGTAATTACTGTAACAATTATTGAGTAGTGCCTTCTTATGTAAGAATCAATAATTGGTGCAATACCATGTGCTACTGTGTTTAAACCATCGGGTATTCTAACAGTATTAACGATAACAACTACGCCGTTATTTATAAACAACTTATTCTTGTCGTTTTCTTCCTCCAATTGCTTTCCGTTATGGGGACCATACAAGGCTGCGTCGTCGTATGAATATTCCCTGACAATAAGAATATTCCATGACCAAACGAATATTCCTAACAATAATGAATATTTTATAACCACTTGCATGTTTGAAATAGTTGCGTATTTTACCCATAACTCACCACATTAATCAAATCAACCCTTACAATTTCAACATAATAAATAGAGGAAATTTAATTTTATTAATAATAATTTGGGGTCTTACAATGACGTCGATGGATTGGCAGTTTATCACAGGTATAGAGTTTGGAGGGGCACCGGTGCCTTGCAAGGCGGATATTACCCCTACTACCGTCAGATCGTTGTTGGGACTGCTTCATAGCAGATAACTCTTCTACGGTGTCTTTCACTTTGATCAGCGCCACTCGACACGTGGACCGTATAGGAGACTATGATTGGGGTTCCTACATCTTTGCCTACTTCTTCAACGGAATGAGCATGTGATCGCAGGGCTTGACCGAGGCGTGGTTAGGATTCTACCCGTTTCTGCTTGTGAGTGTTTCTCTTGTCTTTTCCCAAGTATAGGATAAGAGTGTTGACTGACAACAGATGTTGCCTTTGTGTTGGCAATTTTGGGCCTATGAGAGGCTTCCATGTTTGCGTCCTGTGAGCGTGCTAGGTTTAGACACCTATCCACGAGGACAAAGATGGCATCATTCCATACTGGCGGAGGTCCCTGTTGTTGAGGGTTTCACTAATTGTCGCCTACAGCTGGAGTTGTTGACAACAGATGTCATCACATGGGTTCCCTACTCTAGAGAGCATTTGGGAGTTGGATTTGAGGATGGGTACCTTACTGGAGTTGAGTACGTCATTTCCACCCGCAGGATTCCTCTCTTTACAGATGGAGGATGGGAGTTCTACTTAGGAGAGCGTGCTATCATGATCACTACAAGACAGATTCACATGCCTATCTTGCCTCTTGTCAGGCGTTATTGGCCTATTTCGCAGTCACCCATCATTGACATCCCATTGATGGGGATTGACGGTTTTATATTATCAGAAGGCCCCTGGACTCAGGAGATGTTCCAGCATTGGTGGATTTCTCGTCCTATTGGAGCTCAGACCCGCGCCACAGAGTTTATGGGGAATATGGTTCCGGGATCCATGATGATGACGGATGGGCTAGCCTATGTCAGAGACCCGACTCATGTGACACAAATTGACAGATTGACCCAGCAGCTGGACCGGACAAATCTTTTCATTCGACATTTGGGCAGAGATCCTTCAGAGGTAGATACTTTTGATCCTTCCAACTCTGGCGTTGGCCCCTCAGGTGACACATATGGCTTTGTCGGTGCAGATCCTCCCTTGTATAGGCCTGATATCCCTGTAGATAAAGATCTAGTGACTTAGGAGGAGTTACATTAGGTGGACAGGCTCGATGATGTAGACATCGACACCATTGACTTTTTCTGATGTATATTTCTCGTTATTTCTTTTGATAGGCCTCTGTTAGCTATTGGGTAGCTTCACCCCATTCTCGGTATATCTTTTGATAGGCCTCTGTTAGATGTTGGGTAGCTTCGCCCCATTTCCCTGTATTTTAGCTGTACAGAGATGTATTAGATGATGATATACTTAGGAATGTATGCACAGTTTTCCATTCCGTATAACATATTGCCATCTATTGTATCATGCATGTTATTATGTTATGCATATGTATGTATATCCAGAGATATTCAGCATTGACCCCTGGATGGTCTTATGACACGGCCCGTACAGATGTCTTCTTCGACAGTTAGTCATATTGATCATACCCCACCATTTTTGGTGGAATCTGGTATGCGCTCATGGTATGATAGTATGTCACCATCAGACATGGTGACCGTAGATGATTTGATGCAGTATACTATGACCTTGTTGATGTTTCAGGTCCCTACAGGATTCATAGAGGGTTATGCTAGAGCACTAGGTACGGGATAGACATGTATTTTAATTCGGGACCCATGAGTTTACTCCTACTTTGGAGGAGTATGCAAAGTTGATGATGCTACCGCTGGACAGACCTTGCGTGCACATGGTGATCGGAGATATGAGTAGACAGTTCATGACTCTCACTGGATTGAGGCGTAGAGTGGTACAGGACGAGATTACATCCGGCCACGTGATATCCCAACATTTTCTTTTTGACAGATTTGGCTCTAAGGATAGTTATGCATGACATTCCGGGAACTTCACCACACCGGAGGACCATTGGCATTCAGCCAGAGTGGATGTACTTCTTTTATGCGTATTATCATAGGTCTTCATGTCGCGATACATGGATGAGTTGGATATCGGTGTCATAATGGCAGTGAGAGCTCTCAGGGAGGTTCATACCATTATACCGATGATCATTGCAGAGACTCTGAGGTCAGCTGCATACTGCTGTACTTATCCAGCAGGAATGTTCACAGGTAGCTTGGTCATGCTGTATGTGTGGTTTATGTCACACTTGAGACTGATTGGCACATTCAGACAGTAGGGGATTTTTTTCACCCATGATATAGCCATGTCGTACTCCTTCCAGCCTGCGGAGTGTACAGATGCTGCATCTTGGTCAGCTTTTCTGGCAGGGATTGGAGATCCGTTTTCTATATTGTCGTGTTCAGGGCTTAGCTCACCCTACAGCTTCATTACTCATGCTCCGAGCATGGATTATCTCCCTCTAGCTGGTTTGAGGGGAATGATTACTTACCACCCACTGGTCGTGATGTGTCAGTTTGACCAGTTTTAGGATTTTCATCCTTATGAGGGGGCAGAGAGTCAGCGCTTCGCTTCACACCATTTATCAGTATAGGACAGATCCAGGTTGTATGCCTGTTGGGATCAGCGAGAGCTTGTTGAGTTTTTTGTCAGTCATTCGGGTTGTTCTGCAGAGTATTCTGCATGGATGGAGACAAAGACTGCATCGGCTGCGGCAGTATCCACAGTGCAGGGGACTGATTCCGACGATGAGGAGCCTATAGAGAAGGCTGACATTTCCACCGAGGAGGATTTGATTGTTGGGTTGCCAGCATTTGTGAGGGATTCTCCCACCCTGGGTGCCACTATTATTCAATATTCAGCACAGCATTTGGAGCAGAGCTTACATCTAATGACCTATGATAGATATCAGGCTAGGGCCGCGATGTTGACAGCTCTTGATGAGAGAGACGCCGTTCTATTAGAGAGGGATGAGGCTAGATCATCCAGGGATGCATTAATTATGGAGCGGGATGCCGCTCTATCTGCTAGGGATGTGGCCATTGCAGACAGTACTTTAGTGAGATCCCAGATGACTGTCACTCTTGCTGACATGAGTGCTTACATTGATGAGCATTATGCCACCATGCAGTTAGCCTCTGATCTGCTAGCTCGTGTAGATACCATTGGGCAGGAGCTTGCAGCATTACCTCCTTCTTCAGAGAGGGATGCCATGTTAGATATGATAGTCCACATACACACAGATCTGTAGATAGCTTTGTATTTTCCTGCACAGACTAGCTTAGCAATTTTGTCATTTATAACACATATGTATATATCAAACAGTATTATATATGGCTGGGAAATATATTTTGATTCACTTCCCTTTTAGTTATGCCGTGATACTTGCTTGATATTTGCCTGTTTCTCCAGGGCCTTGTGATCTTGATGCATTATGAACTTATCCTTGATAGATGGACATTGAGACGTTGCAAGATCTCTCAGAACGGATCATTGATTTCTGTAAATCCCTACCATCTTTGGTGTCTTGGGACTGGTATCTGTATGGAAAAAATGGAGAGGAGGGTGGTTTCTTCCTCTCTGAGATTGACCGCACCACAGATGATCGCCAGTAATTCTATTTGTGAGAAGCCTAGTTAATTCCATCTCTTATGGGTTGGTATTTGTAAGACCCCAATTTTTTTTAATAAAGAGGATTTTTCTATAAATATCATTTTTGAATATTATGGAATGAATTTGATATAATGTTATAGTTGTGGGTAATATTTATAAATTTTGTAAAGTACGCAAGTTGTTATATAATATTCGATTGGTCGGGAAATATTCGTTTTAACAGGGAATATTCGTACAATGGCACAATCATTGGTGTACCCCACAACGGAATTATTGTTGGATTGGAAAAATGACAAAAATATTTTATGAAAATAACGGAAGAATTTTTACCATTAACTGTTGAAACACCAGGTGTTAAAAGTACAGTAATACGCGTGGTTGCATAGTAGCACACAATATTGATTATTGATGCTTACGTGAGAAGTCACTCAGTTGTATTCAATTATTGTCGATATTTTATATATTGAGATGACAGATGTGACGCCCCCAAAATAGGTCCATTCCATCCAAGCCATTCTGAGTCGCCAAATACATGGTACAAAAACAACTACAACTTTATTAATACAGCCCATAAATTGTGAGTTTAAATACAAATATTGTCATCTAGACAATGTACATACCCAACTAAGTCCTCATTACAATTATTGATACAATACTTTACAAAAATGATGAGGACTACTAAAACAACTTCCTAGAACCTTCATTCCGTACCCCGACTAGTACTCGCTACATTCTCGCCTCCTGAGAAGAAAAATGGAACAAAAAGGAAAAGGATGAGCTCAACTAACCCAGTAAAGAATATTATGACTAAGATAATATAGAACAAATTATCGTTAGTCTTCAACAGGGAAAAATCTGATAGAATACAATAGACAACAAGTTTCGTAACGAAGAATGAAATAATAATTCATAGATGAGTTACGTAGAGAATGAAATCTACTATTATCTATGAATTTAAAAGTCCATCGTCAATATTTTATCCCTGTAACATCAATTAATATTCATCTTGAATCAAATTTTTATCTTTGCACTACAGGCCAAAGATATTCATCAGTCGGTCATGTTCATCTCAACACATGTTCATCTTTGCACTACGGGCCAAAGATATTCATTATAAAATCATTTATCTTTGCACTATAGGCTAAAGATATTTAATAATATCATCATTTACGACTGAAGATGATGAAAAATATTTTAAAGGAAACGAATCCAGTGAAACAAAAGAATAAATATCAAGGATCCGTATTTCAGCTATTTCATGTCCAAAAATACCTCATAAATAATCATAGTGAAGTAAAATTCAAGAATGATCAAAACATGGATAGAATCAAAGCTAGTATCCGTAATAGATATTTTGGACAAAAAATGAAAATTTAATTTTTTCTGTGAATAGTGCCGTATACGTGAATAGTAACCCCGACACTAAAAGATAAGAATTTTACAAGAAAAATCTTACCAATAATCCAACATAATGATATTAGAAGAAATAATATCATTTTAGAAATAATAATATCCCTTACCTCGAAAAGACGGTACTCTTGACTGGAATACTAGATATAGTGCTGAAGGGAACTTGCACCGTATAGAAACACTCAAGGTATCAAAATGCTCACAAGAATACGCTCAATATATCGAGAGAAAAATAGAGAGAAAACTTCAGTTTCTGGTGTGATTTTCAATTCTAACCTAAGTACCCTATTTATAGGAAAATGTTTAGAACACCAAAGCAGAAAATTTAATAAAATAATAATATTTCTTAAAAATATTCAAGCCCACCTTAGAAATTTGATTTCAGATCATTTATAACACATGTGAGCCCACTTAATTGCAACAAAAAACGTTTTTCTTACAAAAAAAAACATTTTAAACTCCAAAAATCAATTATTCTGGAACACCGAAACTTGAATAATTCATAATAAATAGCCCTTTTATCAGAAAAATTCGAACCACACATCCTTTCAATAGGAAATTTCATTCTCTACAACTTTGAAGAAGAAAGTTTTTCCAAATTCCAAGCAAATTGAAGAAATCCACAAACAAAGCGATTTTGTGCTATAATCAAATTTCGGTCAAGAATTGGGGTCTCTGACACACAAAACATGTGTTAATCATTTAATGCAACAAAATACTCTTCCTCCTCATATACTCATATATCCCACATTTATTGTAAAAATATCACCATTATTATATTATTAAAATAATATATTTAAATGAATTATTTTATCGAGAAAAAGATAAAATATTAATTTTCAACAATTGTCCCATTAAAATTTTCTTCATCTATATCCACATAAAATTAATATTTTCTCATCATATAAATCAATAATTAATTATTCACAAATAATATTACAGAATCACAATATCGACAACGTGCAGGTTAAGAAAGAGGGGCTTTCAATAAGGATCTCTCCATCTTGGCGCATGATTAGATGACCAAACCTCTCCTTAGACAGAACTTTCTAGACATTGCCAATAATGTTATCTAATAATATTATTCAGATAATATGAATTATTTCTCCGATAATAGAAAATACTGTGCAATGACAATTATTAAAACAACGGTAATATAAAATATCAACGCATCAATTATTGAATCAATAAAATAAAATACTGAATAGTAATTACTGTAACAATTATTGAGTAGTGCCTTCTTACGTAAGAATCAATAGTTAGTGCAATACCGTGTGCTACTGTGTTTAAACCACCGGGTATTCTAACAGTATTAACGGTAACAACTACGTCGTTATTTATAAACAACTTATTCTTGTCGTTTTCTTCCTCCAATCGCTTTCCGTTATGTGGCCAACACAAGGCTGCACCGTCGTACGAATATTCCCCGACAGTAAGAATATTCCATGACCAAACGAATATTTCCCAACAATAATGAATATTTTATAACCACTTGCATGTTTGAAATAATTGCGTATTTTACCCATAACTGACCACATTAATCAAATCAACCCTTACTATTTCAACATTATAAATAGAGGAAATTCAATTTTATTAATAATAATTTGGGGTCTTACAATAGAGTTATTAAAATTATTATTTACAATATTAACGTTGTCTAGAAGTTCTGCCAAGGAGAAGTTTGGTCACCTAATTACGCGCCAATAGGGAAAAATCCTTATTGGAAAGCCCCCTCTTTCCTAGGAATGACCTGGTCGATTAATAGTGTGAATTATAATAATGATGATGAGTTTTGTTTTATTAGTAATATTAATGTAATAAAACAGAAAAGCTTTTTATATAAAACAGAATACTTTTATAAAGTTATTTGTTTTATTAGACAATAATTAGAATATATTATATTTTATTATGCATAGTGTTGCATAGTGCCTGCATAGTGTTTTGCATCTGTGGCCTGTAGTGCATAGATGGACTTGGTATGATTAAGACCAGGGATTATTCGGTGTAATTATGACCGTAATGTTACAAATGATGTGGAAAAAGTCCCCATTACAACCACTTGAAATTCTAGAATGAAAGTGGGAGCACATTATCATGGATTTCGTTACTGGTCTTCCCAAGGTTTCTCAAGGCATAGATGCAATTTGGGTCATTGTTGATAGATTGACCAAGTCGCTCATTTCTTACCAATACAAGAAACTTATACACTTGAATGTCTTGCCTCGTATGTATATAAATGAGATTGTAAGACTGCATGGTATGCCAGTATCCATAGTTTCTGATCGAGACCCAAGATTCACTTCACGATTTTGGGTTAGTTTATAAAAAGCTATGAGCACGGATTTACAATTTTGTTCGGCATATCATCCTCAGACGGACGGACAATCAGATAGGACTATTCAAACTCTTGAAGATTTATTAAGACTCTGTGTCCTTTACTTCAAGGGAAGTTGGGACAAGTTCTTACCATTGGTGGAGTTTTCCTACAACAACAGTTATCAAACAAGTATTGGAATGGCTCCATTTGAGGCGTTGTATGGAAGAAAGTTTTGTTCTCCAGTATGATGGGATGAGGTGGGTGAAGCAACATTGTTGGGACCAGAGTTGGTACGTATGACTACGAAAAAGATTCAAACGATCCGATAACGTATAAAAACCTCAGAAGATCGACAAAAGAGTTATGTTGATATTCATCGAAAGGACATGGAATTCGATAATGGAGATCATGTGTTGTTACGTGTTGCTCCATGGAAAGGAGTTACGAGATTTGGAAAGAGAGGAAAGCTCAATCCTCGATTCATTGGCCCATTTTTAATCCTCGATCGAGTAGGAACTGTGACCTATAGACTCGCTTTACTGCCAAGTATGTCTCGTGTTCATAATGTTTTTCACATATCCATGTT
Source organism: Panax quinquefolius (assembly GCA_020205615.1). Taxonomy (NCBI): domain Eukaryota; kingdom Viridiplantae; phylum Streptophyta; class Magnoliopsida; order Apiales; family Araliaceae; genus Panax; species Panax quinquefolius. Next base: position 63,050,877 of record CM035159.1, read on the forward strand.
ACATAAATATGTGGAAGACCCGTACCACATTAATGAGTTAGAACCGGAAGAAATAGCGGAAGATTTGACGTATGAAGAGGTTCCTGTTCAAATTTTGGATAAGAAGGAACGTATTCTACGCTCCAAGGTTATACCTCAAGTCAAAGTTTTGTGGAGAAACCACGATGTTGATGAAATGACCTGGGAGTTAGAATCTGAAATGAAATCAAGGTATCCTTACCTCTTCGACATACCAGGTATGTACCGTAATTTCGAGGGCAAAATTTCATAAGGGGACGTTGTAAGACCCCAATTTTTTTTTAATAAAGATGATTTTTCTATAAATATCATTTTTGAATATTATGGAATGAATTTGATATAATGTTATAGTTGTGGGTAATATTTATAAATTTTGCAAAATACGCAAGTTATTATATAATATTTGATTGGTCGGAGAATATTCGTTTTAACATGGAATATTCGTACAACAACACAATCATTGGTGGAGCCCACAACAGAATTATTGTCGAATTGAGAAAATGACAAAAATATTTTATAAAAATAACGGCAAAAGTTTTACCGTTAACTGTTGAAACACCCGGTGTTAAAAGTACAGTAATACGCGTGGTTGCATAGTAGCACACGGTATTGATTATTGATGCTTACGTGAAAAGTCACTCAGTTGTATTCAATTATTGTCGATATTTTATATATTGAGATGACATAGTTATTAATAATATTATTTGCAATATTAACGATGTCTAGAAGTTACGCGAGGAGAGGTTTAATCGCTTTAATTTGCTGGCGATAGGGAGAAATCCTTATTGAAAGCCCCCTCTTTCACGGGAACGACACAGTCGATTAATAATAGTGAATTATAATAATGATGATGAGTTTTGTTTTATTAGTATTATTAATGTAATAAAATAAAAGATTTTTTATATAAAATGAATACTTTTATAAAGTTATTTGTTTTATTAGACATTAATTAGAATATATTATATTTTATTATGCATAGTGTTGCATAAGCCCAAGATAGTGTTTTGTATAGTAAAATCTTTTTATATAAAACAAAATACTTTTATAAAGTTATTTGTTTTATTAGATTTTAAATACTATATATATATATATATATTTAGAATATATTATATTTTATTGCATAGTGCAGCATAGTATTCTTTCTATTTTCCTATAAATAGGATGCATAGTTAGAATTGAAAACCACACCAGAGGTTTAGAGAATTCTTCTATAATCTTGAGCATATTTCTTTAGAGTTTTAAGAAGCTTTGAGCGTAGTGCAAGTTTTCTTCAAGAATATTCTCGCCCTACTAGTCGTAATAGTCTTCTTTAACGGTAAGGGATATTATTATTATTATAGTAAGGGGTATATTTCCTTTATATTCATGAAGAGAGCTATTGTTATTCCATACCTTATTATTCTGTTGAAATAACCTGTATACGCGGACTACCGTATACATGGTGAAATTCTTCTATTATTCCATGCTTTATTATTATGTTGGAATAACTTGTCTATGCGAAGTACTGTATACATGGTGAAATTCTTCTGTTATTCCATTCTTTATTATTATGTTGGAATAACTTGTCTATGCGAAGTACCGCATACATGGTGAAATTCTTCTGTTATTTCATTCTTTATTATTCTGTTGGAATAACTTGACTGTGCGGTCTATCGCATGCCTAGTGAATTCTGTTGTTATTCCATTCTTTATTATTCTGTTGGAATATCCTGTCTGTGCAGATTACGCATGACCTGGTTCCATTCTTTATTATTCTCTTGGAACATCCTGTTTGTGCGTTTATGCATGACCTGGTTCCATTATTTATTATTCTGTTGGAATATCTTGTTTGTGCGTTTACGCATGACCTGGTTCCGTTATTTACTATTCTGTTGGAATTACTTGTCTGTGCGGTCTATCGCATGCCAGGTGATTTCTTTTGTTATTCCATTCTTTATTATACTCAGTTGGTTAAAGTTTTGACCTATACTCCATGAAATTAGTGGAATATCCTTGATATTTGTGCTTCATCCAGTATCTTTTCATGAAAATATTCTTCTGAGCATTCTTGAGTTTTACTCTACAAAGAAGTATCATGTTGACAATTTGGACGTTATTAGTTCCTGTATAAATTAATTCTTGAACTTGTTTTATTGAATTTTTATAGCATTGTCATCATCCTCATGTTTGTATTATGTTGAAAGTCATCTGCGGCCTGTAGTGCGTAGATGGACTTGGTATGATTATGACCAGGGATTATTCAGTGTAATCATGACCGAAATGTTACAAATGATGTGGAAAAATGATTTACAAATAATTAGGGTTTAAGCCCAAGATCTCAATTGACTACGAGTGGCACTTCGGTATATGTCTATCCTAAGCACAAATCATACATCCCATCACAATGTAGAATTATACAATCACAAGCTATCAAGATCAGATCTAAACCCATACTTCATCTTTCAAGTTCATATGGGTTATTACAGTAATTGATGGCCAATCAACTAAGCAAATAAGCATAAATCTTAATAGACAATCCCATAGGAATCAATAAGGCTAACAATGAAATATATCAGATTAAACTAAGCCATAGAATCCATTGCAATCTCAGAATAGAATTTAAATCATAATTGAATTAATGCTATTATCCACATATTCAAAACGCATTATGAGATACAATAAGCAATCAAAGAGAGAATAAGGGTAGAGAATTGTAGTGTAAATCTGTTCTCTTGAGCCAAGGTTGAATCTCTAATGATTTCCAATTGCTTCAAGTCTCCAATCCAATCAACTCTAGAAAATACCTACACTAATCTACTCTATTCTATTATTGAAATTAAAGAGAGAAGATGACAATAGCTATCTCTTCCCCCAAAGGGTGGAATATCCCTTCCATAATGAAAATACGTCTAATATATAAGCCTTAATTAAATCCCTCTCTCAATTACGCTTCAATTGCTCTGTTTAATGAAAAGTCAGATGTGGTCATCGCTCAAGTCGCATGTGACCACGCAGAATTGGCTCAAGGGTCGTGTGCGCCGCCAGCAGAATTAACTTCAAGGGTCGTCTTGGTAGCGCAACTTGCAGAAACTCGCATTTTTTGCTCCAGGGTCGCGTGGCATGTCACAAGATAAAATCAGCATACCATGGATCCATTTTCTTTGCATTGTCCTCTGGTAAAATGGTCATAACGTTTGATCCGAGAAGAGTTACGGGGCCTGCCACCTATTAAATCGAAGATATCGACGAGATTTACAACTTTTATTCTTTGGGGATTGAGAAATTCTGGACGAATCAAGGCTGAAATTTGGCTGGAAGGGACTGCTATGAAAATGGCTAACCAAAACAGCAAAGTTTGACGTCCGTTGGTACAAAGATCATAAATCTTGCATCCAAACTCCGATTAGAACAATTCAAGATATTTCGTAAAGCTATGAAGACGCTCTACAATGTAAGCTAAGTTCCAAACCAAGAACATGAAGTAAACATGAAAGCCCAAATGATGTCCGGATTGCTTTTCTTTGCATTTTCCTTGCTTTTCCTTGCGTTTTTATACCAATAATCGATCACATCGTTCCCAAGCATAAGATCTACAAAAGAAACACAAAATGCATGAAAAGTAACTAAGACACATGAATATAAGCAACTAATTCAAGTAAAAGATACCGAATAAGTGGATATAAAATTCACCTATCAAAAAAGTCCTCATTGGCCCATAGTGCATTGATGGACAGTTGTAGGCATGATCATGACCATTGATGAATACACGAATATCCTTGGCCCATAGTGCATGGATAATTTGTGGTTGTGATACTAATGAATATCTTTGGCCGTAGTGCAGGGAAGATGTGGATTATTTATTAAGCTGAGTCTCAATGATAAATGTGATGAAAAACCTTTTAAATCATAAAAGATAGTAGATTTTATTCTCTACTTGACTCTTTTAATGGATTGCTTGTTCCGCTGCAGTTAAACTTGATGTTTGTTTATTTTATCAGTTTAACACAGTTGAAGGCTAACGATAATTTATTCTGCATTATCTTAGTCATAATATTTCTTACTGGGCTAGTTGAGCTCACCCTTTCTTTCATTGTTCTCTTTAGGAAATGAGAACATAGCCGGGACTAGTCGGGGAATGGTGTGACGGTCCAGATGATAGTATTAGTAGTCCTCACTATTCTGTTAAATAGTATGAAAATAAATGTAATGAGGACTCTTTTGAGTGTGGATATTGTCTAGATGACAATATTCTTATTAAAACTCTCTATTTACGTTTTGTCGTATTTTACACGATAGCTGTATTATTAAGTTGTATTTGAATTTTGTACCATGTATTTGGCGACTAAAGATGGGTGATGTATACCTATTTTGGGGGCGTCACAGTATTGCTCTTTGAGGCATGACCGCAGCTTAGATGGTCACCGAATCTTCTATTTGTGAGAAGAGGTTGGGTAATTCCATCCCTTTGATCTGAAACCGATGAAATGTGGCGAATTGAAGGTTGATCCCAATACCGTGTGACAAGTATTTTTTCTAGTAGGGGTTAAACTGAACCATGAATGGCTGCCTACGTACTCCTATTGAAGAGGAGATCAAGTCTGTTTAGTTCGAACCTGGTGTAAGAGGTTCAAAGCTGAATGTGAAAGGCAGATAGGTGTAGAAATGTTTTTGTGGTTTTTTGTAGAGAAAAGGAAGAAATGTTTTTATTGTGTTATTTTTTTTTATTACGACCGGGCCATATAGAATATGGTTACCTACGTACTCCTATTGAAAAGGAGATCAGGTTGACGTAGTTCGCCCCTCAGGATGAATTGTAGCTGAAGAAAAGTGTGAATCCCATGTGCAGGCTATATTGAGGGGAAAAGAAAGTTTGATCCCATAATGGGGATAAACTGCAATCGTAGAAAAGTTTAATCTCGTCTTCAGGATAAACTGCAGATTTGAAAGGTTTAATCCCGTCTTCAGGATAACCGAAATTGTGTGAAATATTTGAACTGAGATGAAACCAGGCTGCTGGTTTGAAGTGTATGTTTCCCTAAGGGGCAGAAAAAAATGTAAAAAGGAAAGGGTTCAAAACCGGAATGACTGGCGATCCGATGATCAAAACCAGGATGTTTGTTTGATGGAAACTTCAAACATAGTACCATTTCATGGTGTCCGAGTTGATAAGATGCGGAAATTCATCGCCATCCATTTCCTGTAATCTGAGAGCACCTCCTATCAATACCACCTTCACAACAAATGGGCCTTCCCAGTTAGGAGCGAATTTTCCCTTAGACTAATCTTGGTGGTCAATGATCTTCTTCAAAACCAAGTCATGTTGTTTGAATTGTTATAGCTCGACTTTTCTGTTGTAGGATCGTGTGATCCTTTGCTGATATAACTGACCATAGAAGATAGCCGATGTTCGCCTTTCGTCTATTAGAGACAATTGGTGATACCTGTCTTGTACCCATTGGTCTTCATCCAACTGAGCATCCATTAATACTCTGAGGGATTCCATTTCCACCTCTATGGGGAGCATTGCTTCCATCCCATAGGCTAATGAGTAGGGGTTGCCCGGTGGAAATCTGCGCATAGAAATTTCAGAGGCTAATAAGTCTGAGACAAGAGGTCAGGCCATCCTTTGTGATTGGCGGATATTTTCTGCATGATCTTTTTGATATTTTTATTAGCCGCTTCAACAGTACCATTCATTTTTGGACGGTAGATAACGGAGTTAAGGTGTTTGATGTGGAATTTTCTGCATAACTCCTCCATTATTTTATTATTGAGGTTTTTGGAATTGTCTAACACAATGACCTCTGGTTGTCCATATCGGTAGGTGACATTATTTTTGATGAAAACAATGATGACTTCTTTAGTAACCCTAGGGAAGGAGGCTGTTTCTACCCATTTGGTTAAGTAGTCGATCATGGTGAATATGAATCGATGTCCATTACTGGCTTTGGGCTCGATGGGCCCGATCACGTCCATTCCCCACATTGAGAAGGGCCATGGCGAACTCATATTGTGGAGTTCCCTTGGAGGGGCGTGGATAGTATTCCCATGAATCTGTCATTGATAGCACCTCTTGACGTGATCATCATTGTCAGCTTTGAGTGTAAGCCAATAATGCCATGTCCTGAGGATCTTTTTGACAAGTAGGGGTCCACTCATGTGAGGGCCACATACTCCACCATGGATCTCATCTATGAGCCTCTGAGCTTGGTCTTTATCCAGACATCTGAGGAGACCTAATCCTGTATCTCTTTTATAGAGTGCATCTCCGCTTAGGTAGAATTTCATAGCAAGTCGATGAATCTACCTCTTCTCAGTTAAGCTCACCTCAGCGGGTGTAGATCCATCTCGTAGATACTCCTTGATGTGCTGATACCAAGGGTTGTGGATGGGAGGTATCTCATCCGATACTTCTCCAACGTAATTCCTATAGACTGGGGCCTTTTGCAAAGCAAACGTGATACTTGACATGTTTTCCTTGTCAGGTATGTGAACTAAGGAGGCCAACGTTCCTAATGCATCTGCAAAATCATTCCTATTGCGAGGAATGTGTAGAAAGGAGATTTCTTTGAACTCTAAAGCCATCTGTAAAACTTGGTGATGGTAAGGCAACAAATGTAATTCTTTGGTTTGATAGATTCCCGTGGATTATTTGATTACCAACTTTGAATCCCCAAAGATAGTTAACCGCCTGACGCCCATTGAACGGGCAAGTTTTAGCCCCATGATATAGCCTTCATACTCAGCTGTGTTGTTGGTGCTGACAAACTGCAATTTGATTCATGACAGCGGATCTTCGCTCCCCATCTGGGATACTAGAGGCGCTCCGGCTCCGAACTTTCCGTGTTAACAGCTCCATCAAAATACATTTTTCACATATGACATGTATCGTACTGATGTTGTAGCTGAACTGCCATTACCCCTTCATCAGGGAAGTATGTTTCTAAGGGTTTGTAATCCCCTGTAGGTGCGACGACCAGTTGATCCACAATTCCTTGACCTTTGACAGACTTTTGCATCACATAGACGATGTCAAATTTCTGTAGGATCAACTGCCATCTGGACAGGTGACAATTTAGTATGGGCTTACTAAACACATACTTGAGAGGATCCACGCGGTATATGAGATGGGTTGTGTAACCATGGAGGTAATGCTATAACCTCATGGAAGCCCATGCTAAAGAATAACAAGTCTTCTCACTTAGAGTGTGCTTGTGTTCACTGATGCTGAATCTTTTGCTGAGGTAATAGATAGCTCGTTCTTGGCCTCTATCATCTTTTTGTCCCAGCATACAGCCCATGACATTATCATTTATGGACAGGTACATGAATAGGGGAACATCATCCCTAGGTGGTACCAAAACAGGAGCGTTAATCAGGTTCTCTTTAATGGTAAGGAAGGCTTTCTGGCACTCATCGTTCCATTTCATGGAGGAGTTCTTCCTTAATAGCTTGAAGATTGGCTCACAGGTTACTATGAGTTGAGAAATTAACCTGCTAATGAAGTTGATTCTTCCCAAAAATCCCCGTATTTCCTTCTCTGTCTGAGGAGTGGGCATTTCCTTGATGGCCTGGAGTTTGGTAGGATCTAGTTCAATCCCTTTGCGGCTGACTAGGAAACCTAGCAACTTGCCTGACTTAACTCCAAAGACGCACTTGGCTGGATTTAACTTCAAGTTGTACTTACGCAACAGCTCATGGCATTGTCATTCATGTGGCTGAATCTTTTGATGAGGTAATAGATAGCTCGTTCTTGGCCTCTATCATCTTTTTTTCCCAGCATACAACCCATGGCATTGTCATTTATGGACAGGTACATGAATAGGGGAACATCATCCCTGGGTGGTACCAAAATAGGAGCGTTAATCAGGTTCTCTTTAATGGTAAGGATGGCTTTCTGACACTCATCGTTCCATTTCATGGAGGAGTTCTTCCTTAATAGCTTAAAGATTGGCTCACAGGTTGCTGTGAGTTCAGAAATTAACCTGCTAATGAAGTTGATTCTTCCCAAAAATCCTCGTATTTCCTTCTCTGTCTGAGGAGTGGGCATTTCCTTGTTGGCCTGGATTTTGGTAGGATCTAGTTCAATCCCTTTGTGGCTGACTAGGAAACCTAGCGACTTACCTGACTTAACTCCAAAGGCGCACTTGGCTGGATTCAACTTCAAGTTGTACTTACGCAACCTGTTGAAAAGCTTTCTGAGATGGTCTAAGTGATCCTCCTCCTTTCGGGATTTGATAATGATGTCATCCACGTAGATCTCTATCTCCTTGTGCATTAAATCGTAGAAAAGAGCCATCATAGCTTGCTGATAGGTTGCCCCAGCATTGATGAGGCTGAATGACAACCGTCTGTAGCAAAAAGTCCCCCAAGGCGTGATGAAAGCAGTTTTCTTATAGCCTTCCTCAACCACCATAATTTGATGGTACTCCGCAAAGCAATCAGCAAATGAGTACATGCCGTATTGAGTGTTGTCAATAAGAATGTGGATAAAGGTCATGGGAAAGTTATCTTTAAGGCAAGCTTTGTTCAAATCCCGGTAATCCACGCAGACTTGTACCATTCCTCCTGGTTTAGGTATGGGAACAATGTTGGATATCCACTCCAGATATGTAGACACCATGATAATGCCAGCTTGAAATTGTTTCACAATTTCATCTTTAACCTTTAAACTCCCCTCAGGTTTCAATCGCCTGAGCTTTTGCCTAACTGGCTTGAATCCTTCTTTAATGGAAAGGCGATGAAGAACAATGTCAGTGGACAAACCCACCATGTCTTCATGAGACCATGAAAACACATCTTGGAATTGGGTTAATAGTGCAACCATGTCATTCTGCTGATTTGTGGTAAGGTCTGAACCAATGTAGATTAGCTTAGGGTTTTCTAAGGTTCCAAGATTAAAAGGAGTGGTTTGGTTAAGGTTGGGTTTAGGTTTGTTGCGACCCATTCCTTAATCTCCTGAGGTGTCTCAATGTCCTCTTGTATATCCATCAAGTCTGAGTCCAACTTTGCATCAAAGTTACAGCCCTTGTGGAGAGAAGGCACCTCATCAACAAGACAGCACATCTAAATTCGAGTCACGAAACAAAATATGCTTTCACTTAATATATGCAACTGTTCGATCATACAAAAGTGTTAGCATGTACTTGATAAAATAACTGCTAGTACTGTAAAGAAAAGCAAGCAATTAAAGTTATCTACAGGGCAAAGGGATTTTTCTGCCCATTTTACCCTTGTTAACCAATGCATGGAGTGTTGCTCCAATTGTCGACGGCAAAGTCCTGAAGGACTACAGTGATGGAGGGATCTTCATTGTCCTCCTTTTCCCAAATAATAACCATGACATCTGGGCAATCATTGTCTGGGGTGTATCTGTTTGTATGTTCATCATGAACAATGATGCGTATGCCTGACATCATCAAGGCGATGTCATGTTTACGTTTCCGTTCCTTTTCTTCCACTTCGGGATCAGGAATCAACACCTCTTTTGTTTTGATTGGCACTGGTTTAGGAAACAGCATGGCCAAAACATGGGCTGGCACCTTTACTGGAGACTGTATCAACTCATGGGGTAAAGGTATAGAAAATCGTCATAAGGCGGAAGCCTGAGGAACCTACTTGTGTTTATGAGGATTCCTGTGACTGGAACTTGTAGAATAGCCTAGTCTGGCTCTTTCAGTTTGACTAGATATTTGGATAGGGTGTTTAATACCCTGCTGATCTTTACCAAGCCCTTGTCCAGGCTGATGACCCCATAACATCATTTCTTGAGTGGCCGACATAACCTCGGCAGAAATCTTGGGTACGGGAAGTGGCGCTCCAATAGAATGGAATTGCGTGGTACTCACTTCCACAGTATAAAAACTGGCTGGTTCAACTTCTGAATTGAAGCTGATGATTGGTAGAATTCCTTTCTCGGGACATTCCTGCACAACATTGACAGTGTCTAGACTGTTATTGATAATGTGTGATGCCCCCAAAATAGGTATACATCACTTATTCTGAGTCGCCAAATACAATCTTAAATATACAACATGAGCTGTGAGTTTTAATACAAACATTGTCTTCTAGACAGTATTTAAACTCAAAATAAGTCCTCAATACATTTATTAACACGCTATTTTATAGAATACTGAGGACTACTAATGCTATCCTCGGATAAATCACTCTAGTTCCTCGACTAGTCCCTGCTACGTTCTCATTTCCTGAAGAGAACAATGAAAGCAAAAGGGTGAGCTCAACTAGCCCAGTAAGAAATATTATGACTAAGATAATGTAGAATAATAATTTGTTAGCCTTCAATAGTGTTAAACTAATAAAATATAACAAACATCAAGTTTAACTGCAGCGAAACAAACAATGACGACTCAGCTTAATAATCTTTTATGATTTAAAAGGTTTTTCATCACTTTTATCACTGAGACTCAGCTTAATAAATAATCCACATCATCGAATCACCACTGCACTACGGCCAAGGATATTGTTTAGTATCACGACCACAAATTATCCATGCATTACGGGCCAAGGATATTCGTTTATTCATTAATGGTCATGATCATGCCAACAACTGTCCATCAATGCACTACGGGCCAATGAGGACTTTTACCACATCATTTGTAACATTATGGTCATGATTATACCGAATAATCCCTGTTCATAATAATACCAAGTCCATCTATGCACTACAGGCCACAGATGACTTTCAACATAATATAAACATGAGGATGATGACAATGATATAAGAATTCAATAAAACAAGTTCAAGAATTAATTTATCCAGGAACCAATAACGTCCAAATTGTCAACATGATACTTCTTTGTGGAGTAAAATTCAAGAATGCTCAGAAGAATATTTCCATGAAAAGATACTGGATGAAGCGCAAATATCAAGGATATTCCACTAATTTCATGGAGTATAAAAGCCAAAACTTTAACCAACTGAGTATAATAAGGAATGGAATAACAAAAAAAATCACCAGGCATGCGATAGACCGCACAGATAGGTTATTCCAACAGAATAATAAATAACGGAACCACGTCATGCGTAAATGCACAGACAGGATATTCCAATAGAATAATAAATAATGGAACCAGGTCATGCGTAAACGCACAGACAGGATATTCCAACAAAATAATAAATAATGGAACCAGGTCATGCGTAAAGCACAGACAGGATGTTCCAAAAAAATGATAAATAATGGAACCAGGTCATGCGTAAAGAAGCAGGGCGGGATGTTCCAACGAATAATAAAGAATGGAATAATGAAGAATTTCACCATGTATGCGGTGCCAGATAGACATATTATTCAACATAATAATAAAGAATGGAATAACAGAAGAATTTCACCAAGGATAGGGTAGTCCACGTATACAGGTTATTCCAACAGAATAATAAAGAATGGAATAACAGAAGTTCTCTTCATGGATACAAAAGAAATAATACCCCTTACCTTAAAAAGAAGAGTATTTCGACGGGTAGGGCGGGAATATACTTGAAGAAAACTTGAACTATCTTCCACGCTCAAAGCTTTCTTAAACTCTAAAGAAATACGCTCGAGATTACAAAAGAAGAACTCTCTCTATAGTTTCTCTCTCTATAGTTTCAGTGAATTCGTAAGAAATAATGAATGAATGAGCTTCTATTTATGGAAGAATGGACTGCATAGTAACTAATTCATGAACGGACCAGATTGATTTACTTTTAAACAGACGGTCCAGATTGATTTAATAAAATATTCTAATAAAACAAAATCTTTTAAATAAAATATAATATATTCTATTTATAATCTAATAAAACGAATAACTTTATAAAAGTATTCTATTTTATATAAAAAGATTTTACTATCTAAAAAAACACTATCTGAGGCACTATTCAAAGACCTACGCATAATAAAATATAATATATTCTAATTATTGTCTAATAAAATAAATAACTTTATAAAAGTATTACATTTTATATAAAAGATTTTACTATGTAAAACACTATGCATAATAGAATATTATATATTCTATTTATAGTCTAATAAAACGAATAACTTTATAAAAGTATTTTGTTTTATATAAAAGCTTTTCTGTTTTATTACATTAATAATACTAATAAAACAAAACTCATCATCATTATTATAATTCACACTATAAATCGACTGTGTCGTTCCGAGAAAGAGGGGCTTTCAATAAGGATTTCTCCTCATGGCGCGTAATTGGGTGACAAACCTCTCCTTGGCGAACTTGAGACATCGTTAATATTGCAAATAATAATATTAATAACTTTGTCATCTCAATATATAAAATATCGACAATAATTGAATACTGTTGAGTGACTTCTCACGTAAGCATCAATAATTAATCTGGTGTGCTACTTATATGCAACCACGCCAGACATCGCATTTTTAACAAACAAAGTGTTTCAACAGTTAATGATAAAACTTTCGCCGTTATTTTTATAAAATATTTTTGTCATTTTCTCAATCAGACAATAATTCCGTAGCGGGGTCCACCAATGATTGTGTCGTTGTACGAATATTTCCTATTAAAACGAATATTCCCCGACCAATCGAATATTATATAACAACTTGCATACTTTGCAAAATTTTTAAATATTACCCATGACTATAACATTATATCAAATTCACTCCATAATATTCAAAAATGATATTTATAGAAAATTCATTTTTATTCCTAAAAGTTGGGGTCTTACAACCTCCCCATCTTATGAAATTTTGCCCTCGAAATTAGGGTACATACCTAGTATGTCGAAGAGGTAAGGATACCTTGATTTCATTTCAGATTCTAACTCCTAGGTTATTTCCTCAACATCGTGGTTTCTCCACAAAACTTTGACTTGAGGTATAACCTTGGAGCGTAGAATAGGTTCCTTCTTATCCAAGATTTGAACAGGAACCTCTTCATACGTTAAATCGTCCGCTATTTTGTCCGGTTCTAACTCAATAATGTGGTTCGGGTCTTCCACATATTTACGTAACATGGATATGTGAAAAATATTATGAACACGAGACATACTTGGCGGTAAAGCGAGTCTATAGGCCACAGTTCCTACTCGATCGAGGATTAAAAATGGGCCAATGAATTGAGGATTGAGCTTTCCTCTCTTTCCAAATCTTGTAACTCCTTTCCATGGAGTAACACGTAACAACACATGATCTCCAATATCGAATTCCACGTCCTTTCGATGAAGATCAGCATAACTCTTTTGTCGATCTTGTGAGGTTCTTATACGTTGTCGGATCGTTTGAATCTTTTTCGTAGTCATACTTACCAACTCCGGTCCTAACAATGTTGCTTCACCCACCTCGTTCCAGCATACTAGAGAACGACACTTTCTTCCATACAACGCCTCAAATGGAGCCATGCCAATACTTGCTTGATAACTGTTGTTGTAGGAAAACTCCACCAATGGTAAGAACTTATCCCTACTTCCCTTGAAATCAAGGACACAGAGTTATAATAAATCTTCCAGAGTTTGAATAGTCCTCTCTGATTGTCCGTCTGTCTGAGGATGATATGCTTAACTAAATTGTAAATCCGTGCCCATAGCTTTTTGCAAACTAACCCAAAATTGTGAAGTGAATCTTGGGTCTCAATCAGAAACTACGGATACTGGCATACCATGTAGTCTTACAATCTCGTTTATGCATATACAAGCAAGACGTTCAAGTGTATAAGTTTCTCGTATTGGTAAGAAATGAGGAGACTTGGTCAATCTATCAACAATGACCCAAATTGCATCTATGCCTTGAGAAACCTTGGGAAGACCAGTAACGAAATCCATGGTAATGTGCTCCCACTTCCATTCTGGAATTTCAAGTGATTGCAATGGACCTTTTGGTACTTGATGCTCCGCCTTGACTCGTTGACAAGTTAGACACCTTGAGATAAATAGCGTTATCTCTCTCTTCATATTACTCCACCAAAATGTATGATGAAGATCACGATACATTTTGGTACTCCCAAGATGGATTGCAAACGGTGTGTTATGCACCTCCATCATGATTTTATACTTTAAATCAGGGTAGTTAGGAACACAAAGTCTGGAGTTGACTCGAAGTATTCCTTCTTCATCGATTTTCACTTCCAGCATAGCACATTCTTGCACTTTTTTTCTCATACGCATCAGTTTCAAATCTGTAGCTTGAGCAGCTTTAACTTTATCAATTAAAGTCGGTTCTACTCGTATATTCGCCATCATCACATGGGTCCATGGAGTCTTTAACACTATCTCAATCCTTTGCAAGTCACACAAAATGGGCCTTTGCGTTGACAATATCGCACTCGTACCGGCATATGATCTTCTACTCAATGCGTCAGCTACCACGTTTGCTTTTCCAGGATGGTATTGGATGTTATGATCATAATCTTTCAATAGTTCAAGCCAACGTCGTTGTCGCATGTTGAGTTCCTTTTGAGTGAAGAAATATTTTAGGCTTATATGATCCGAAAAGATCTCCACTTTCTCCCCATACAAGTAATGCCTCCAAATTTTATGTGCGAAGACAACAGCTGCCAACTCTAGATCATGAGTAGGATAATTCCTCTCATAGTCTTTGAGTTATCGTGAGGCATAGGCTATGACTTTCCCATGTTGCATGAGAACACATCCTAACCCTTTGCCGAAGCATCACTGTAGATGACAAATCCCTCCGAGCCAGATGGTATTGTCAGAATAGGTGCTGAAATGAATCTCCTCTTGAGTTCTTGAAAACTCTTCTCACATTCTTCGCTCCAACCGAACTTTATATCTTTCCGACTCAGCTGAGTTAATGGAGTAGTGATTCGAGAAAACCCCTCTACGAATCTTCGATAATAACCAGCTAAGCCGAGAAAGCTACGTACTTCGATCACTGATTTAGGTTGCTCCCAGCTTTGAATTGCTTTAATCTTTGTCGGGTCAACAGATATTCCATGACTTGATACTACGTGCCCAAGGAATGCTACTTCATCAAGCCAGAACTCGTATTTCTTCAACATGGCATAAAGTGTAACGCCCCGAAATCCGGTTTATCTTCACACCCGGATTTCGTGCATCACTAGTACATCATTCATCCAATGAACATCATTATATACTGAAATATAACAACATACACTCTCAAATCTCCAGGTTCTAAAATCTTATAACCTTTCTCATTATAAATAATGATAAATATATTATTCATTTCATCTTACAAGAGTGACTTTTATCCGCCACTAAGGATACATAATCGTTCATTAAACTATTCTATAGTTCAATTTCATCTTTCTACATTACAAGTCTTCTCTTGATCTTCTTGCTCATTCACATTCTGAATGGCACTTCATCTAGATACCGTCAGCTTGATCTTTACGGGATCCTTAAGTTCTTCTAACATTGTTCGCTGAAAATGTTTTTCATTTAAAGCAAGTGTGAGCATTCAATTGCCCAGCAAGTCATAACAGTTGAACAACAACTTTAAGAATTCAAACATTCTTTTAAGACTTCAATAACCGAACAATGGTTATGAAGCAGCTTGAATAATAGGAATAATCTCGATTCCTATCATTATAAAACATTAATCACATTCACTTTGAAATACTTTCATTCTCTACTCTCTTTCATACACATTATGTCTGACTACAATCAATAGCACAAACTTAACAATAACGGTTCATGTATAAACAGAACATGCTCATATTGAATAGTTCAATTTCAGAATAGTTCATCTCATAGAAACACCGAAGTGTTCACATTGTGGCAAAAGGCCTCATACGTTCTACCACCTTGTACAAATATCACACATTCGCGCATAGATAGAACTTCTCAAGTTCAACATCTGAGAAGTTTTAGAAACTAGAATTCATTTAAATTATGAATGAAGTTAGGAAACTTGCCTTACGCGCAGCAACAACTTACGCTGAACTGCTCATTCCCATTCCTATGTAGCACATAAGAAAAATAACACATACACCAATTAGTCATATATATTTGACTTATGCATTGGTTTATTTAACTTTACTTCTTAGGGTTCGCGTTCTTTCAACCTAAGTTTACGCGACAACTTCATTTACCGTTCTATGGCTTCATGACATACGAAGATGTCTTACTCAATACATTCATCATCTTTGATGATTTACATTCTTATCTTCTTCTTATAACTTTTCTAGGACTCAGCACACATCGTTTCTCTGCTAGTAGTCCATATGGTACTCTGAGTGGTTTCCCACAAACAAAAAACAAACAAGTTCTCGTCTCATCTACACTGCCATCACAGTGAGTTAGATCGGTTGCCAGTTTTATATATACCTTCACTCTCTGAAGGAATTGTTTAGCCTAGCTCCCATATGTCAACCATCAAAGGTTACGATTGTACCACAACCTAAACTTATCTTAACTTATACGAACTATTAACTATAATGTTCGTTAAGTCAATTTCTTATTCCTTTTGACTTTCTGACAACTAAATGCCATACCTCAGGATTCGTTCTTATTCGACACACATTCGGCTTTCAATACTCTTATTACCTTTTGTTACGGTTTTCTCGATAATTCATATCTTACTTACTACCTTCTTCAACGTCTACGTCATACAACCAGGGTAAACTTAGAACGTTCTTCCAACGCGAATACGATTTACGAGGATCGTTTACATATTCAACGTTCACATTGATCGTCTCTTAATCTCTCTTTCAACCTTTACTCAAGGTTTTAATCGCTTTCGATCGTTATCCATCCCATGAACTCCATGTTCATTATTCCTTCTTAATGCCGAAGCCATACAGATCATTGTATGCTAAGACCGATCATTCATCGCAACAACGTTGCGTTTACAGTGTCTATACGCTTTACATTCATCTCGCATTACTATGACATAATATCAAAATGTTATTCATTACCCTCATTACTCAACGTCTAAGGAATCACAATCACAGCAATCCCTCACGTTTGTTTATCGCGACTACGGTCCCCGGATATCGGCACTGTAACCCGCGTTCACCTTCTTTTAATCTCAGTTATTCTTTTCGTTCAGCCTTCATTAAAGGTTTAATACACTTGATTAAGTGTTACATTAGTTGAACATTATGTTCTTTATCTTTCCTTACGTTTCCCCCAAGAGCTGAACAGTTAAAAGTTCTTCTCTGGCTTTTTCCCTACACTAGCGCTGCGGCGTCACTCTCTTCACTAAGACTCGTGCTGCGATGTGAGTTAGCAGTGTCTGGCTCTCCGGTCTGGCACTGCAGAAACACCTTACAAGGCATGGCTGGCGCCACGGTGCCAAGCCCTAATCTTAGAAAAAAATTCTAAGTGTTAACTTCATTTTGTGACGCTTACTTTTCGATCTCATAACTTCTTCGTTATAACTCAGAATGAGGTCATTCAAAAGCCATTTTCTTCCTTATCTTATGTACTTCGATTATGGATGGACAGAACTTTGTTTTGAATCCATTAACATGCCATTCAATTGGCTTAATCTTCGCCCTTTATTCATTTTACGTTATTAACGTTCTTCGTTTGTTCATCCGTAATTCGGTCATCCGAACTCAAAATTTGTTCATTCTTGAGTCCACGACTCACATTTTATACGTTATCTTACATTCTTATGAAACCCTACATGTTCAGGTTCATTTACTAACTTTCTAATTCTCGCTCGTCTTTTACGAAATTTTGTCATAACTTCGTTATAGCTCCGTTTTAATCCGTTCTTCATGAATGTTTCTACCGTTCCTAACCAAGTAATAAGCATCTAACTTATACGAGATAGTTTTAAACTTGTCCATCAACAACAATTACCCTACGATGGTTTTTAATTTGTCCATCAATAACGTTCTTCGTGTTCTTCGCGTGTTCTTCGTGTTTTTCGTGTTATTCGTTCGTTCTTCATTTTTAATCGATATTTTTTTATTACGATTTCACTTTTTCTTGGAATTTGATGTTATAGAACATCATTCTTACTTATTTAACCTACTCATTCATAAGATTCATTCGGATCGCTCAAAATCCTTACGAATCTTACACTTCCTTAAGAAATTTATAAAATAAATTTTAAATTCTTATTTCTTTATTTTCTTACGATTTCAACCATATGAAATCATTTCTAACTTAATCTACTTCTTATCTTCATTAAGTTATGTTTTTGAACATATTATACGTAAAGAAAATTAGAAGAAACTAGGGTTCGGATTACCGTTCTTCATTAATCTCCTTCCGTCGGACAAAGCGTGCACTCCGGCAAGCTTTTCCTCTTCCTCTTCCTCTTCTTCTCCCATCTGAATTCTCTCTCTTTCTCTCTCAAGTGTTGGTTGAAATTTTTCCAATCAAACAAATTAGCTTAAGGCTTGTTTATATAGAAAACCAAGGCTAGGGGTGTTTTAGTCATTTTGCCCTCCCTAACCTCCTTACTATTCAAGGCTTAAGGACTAAGTTAACTTAGCCCTCAAGTTTTTTTAGCCCTTAAGTTTTGTAGTTCCGTCTTTCGAGTTTCGTCCGACAGTTTTAAAAACTGCGATTCTCGAAATCCAAATAATTTTGGATCTTTCGTCTTTCCTCTACCGATTAACTTTTACGTATTCTTTGGATTTTCGAAAAACTAAAAAACACTTTTCTACACTGAGCGTTTGTCTTCACGTTTTCCCTAATGTAGTTAAACGAGTGAAAAGTACATAATAGTACTTTTCGTTATTTTTATTTCATCCAATTTTTGCATGTTTTTTGAGAAAAACTTTTATCGGCATACTTAACTTTTCACGATATATTCTCGTCAAATCTTTCGACGGAATGTCATTTTGACATACCAAACTCTCGAAAAGGCTTATGTTATTCAAACCCTAACCCTTAGGTTTCGTTAGGTGAATAGTGCATATTTCGTCTTTTTCCCTGAAAATATTTTTGTTCCTGGAAAATTTTTATTTTCTTCTTGAAAATTCTTACTCGTTCAATCTAGCTCGTAGCCAGAATCCTCCCGGTTTATAATCATCCTAGGTTCTAGAACGATTAATAAACACATAGCACAGAATATTATTAATAAAAATTCATTTTATTAATAAATAATTCTTTAAACTTAAATTCTGGACAATCCGAATTTTCGGGTTGTCACATCCTTCCCCCCTTATAAAAATTTCGTCCTCGAAATTTCTTAAAACCACACCCATACTCGGGTCATCACATAGAATTTCATCCTCAAAATTTTAGTCTACCCCTCTTCTCAACTTCTCTTCAAAGAAGTTCTTATCTCTCAAACATCCTCTCACCTTCATAACTTATCAAGAATTATGAAGTCGAATGAATAACGAGGAATATAAGAATTCCTTTAAAACATTTCATACTTTTGTTGAGGGGTCAAATTGACCATAAACTCTTACTAGGTTTAACAGCATGATGTCGTAACCTTTCTTTCCATGGTCAGTTTACAATCACCAAGAAAGTAAACTACCTCTTTCATACATAGGCGATCAACCCATTGTATAACCCCATTCCGGGGTATGTTCAACTCAGACTTAATCATTTGATTCCGCACCAAAACAATTTGGTTTGGCACAACTTCTCAAAGAAAGCTCGATTTTCTTTTTAAACATAACATACCATTTGTCTAGCCGAATCAAATAGCATAGACCATACCAATAAATTGGATATCAACTTGAAACATTCGTCTAGTTAACTCAATTGACATCGACTACTTCTTTAAATTCTTTTGCAATACATCAAAACGTTTTATGATGTCATGATACCGTACTTTTCACAGTACGTTGAGGACTTCGTCAGTTTGTGACTTCGTGATCATTATACGTTATACCATAGCGGGTTGTTGATCCTAAGATCACATCCAACACTAGGTTTAATTACATTAATAACTCCATCCTTTTACCATCCTTGCATCAAATACACGGATGATATAAAATTCATTTTGATATTTCAAATCAATTTCTGTCTAGCCAAAACTATTAGCATAGACATACCAAGAATAGTTCTTTCAAAATCCATTGGTTCTAAAAGGTGAACTAACTCTTTCTTTTTCAAAAATGCGCACACATAAGCACAATTTCAAGAAATTTCAAAATCTAGCATAGCTAGATGACTTGGAATATTCTATTCTCCATCTTCCTTCATTGTCTTACTTGCGACAATACTTAATCTTCTCTAGCACCTTCAATGCTAAGTCTACTAAAAATACTTACTTTCAGTCTAAACATTCCTATACCTTAGTATAGTTCATCAACTTGCCATACTTTATGTGTTTAGGAACTTTCCACAACCATATGTGTTTAAGAACTTATCTTCGCAATATGTAATCCAGGAACAAATCAAGGACTATCTATATTCTTAGGGCTTAGAAACATATCATATAACTATGAGTCATAAACTTTTCATAAGTATGAGTTTCAAGAACCCGCACCTATCTTATCATTCTCTACCTATCAATTATATACATGAGAAAAGATTCACCTTTTCGTCATATGAATATTGATAGCAAAACATACTATTCCAATGATTATCACTGTAATAACTAAGTAATCACAAACCCTCTCCCATTCAAAGGTTCGTACTACTCAGCTATCACATGAGTCCTCAATCGAAATCTTAGAACTTCTAACTTTCTCTTTACTTAATACGAATTTTCTTTAATTCGTATGCTATCCTTTATAACTCAATCTGAGTTCTTCTTCCCGTACTACTTTGTAGTACCATTCATTCATAACATTAGCTATGAATCATTCATCGTTTTAACAGCTCATCTGTTAGTACGATTTACTATGATCACGTGGTGATCTTCTTGTCCTTCTCTTTACGATTATAGTCTTAGGTACTCATACCTAAGGTTTATAACCTATCAGCTCTGATACCAACTTGTAACGCCCCGAAATCCGGTCTATCTTCACACCCGAATTCCGTGCATTACTAGTACATCATCCATCCAATGTACATCATTATATACTAAAATATAACAACATACACTCTCAAATCTCCAAGTTCTAAAAACCTTATAACCTTTCTCATTATAAATAATGATAAATACATTATTCATTTCATCTTACAAGAGTGACTTTTATCCGCCACTAAGGATACATAATCGTTTATTAACTATTCTATAGTTCAAATTCATCTTTCTACATTACAAGTCTTCTCTTGATCTTCTTACTCATTCACATTCTGAATGGCACTTCATCTAGATACCGTCAGCTTGATCATTACGGGATCCTTAAGTTATTCTAACATCGTTCGCTGGAAATGTTTTTCATTTAAAGCAAGTGTGAGCATTCAATTGCCCAGCAAGTCATAATAGTTGATCAACAACTTTAAGAATTCAAACATTCTTTTAAGACTTAAATAACCGAACAAAGATTATGAAGCAGCTTGAATAATAGGAATAATCTCGATTCCTATCATTTTAAAACATTAATCACATTCACTTTGAAATACTTTCATTCTCTACTCTCTTTTATACACATTTCGTCTGACTAGAATTAATAACATAGACTTAACAATAACGGTTCATGTATAAACATAACATGCTCATATTGAACAGTTCAATTTCAGAACAGTTCATCTCATAGAAACACCGAAGTGTTCACATTGTGGCACAAGGCCTCATACGTTCTACCACCTTGTACAAATATCACACATTCGCACATAGACAGAACTTCTCAAGTTCAACATCTGAGAAGTTTTAAAAACTAGCATTCATTTAAAATATGAATGAAGTTAGGAAACTTGCCTTACGCACAGCAATAGCTTACGCTGAACTGCTCATTCTCATTCCTATGTAGCACGTAAGAAAAATAACACATACACCAATTAGTCATATATATTTGACTTATGCATTGGTTTATTTAACTTTACTTCTTAGGGTTCGCGTTCTTTCAACCTAAGTTTACGCGACAACTTCCTTTACCGTTCTACGGCTTCATGACATACGGAGATGTCTTACTCAATACATTCATCATCTTTGATGATTTACATTCTTATCTTCTTCTTATTGTTAGGTTTGTAATATTCAAGAACGCAATCAAATTGCATAAATAATTATTACGATTATTACGATTATGCCATTAATTTTTAAATAATTATTCTTCCTTTTATGGTGTGACCCTTTAGGTTCTCCATATTAAACCGGTTGTAAATAAATCAATTAGAACAATTCTAATCTTATTTAAATAAATAAATTAAATAATTAATTTATTTAAATAAATAATATTTATTCTACAATAGGGACAAACCTCCCCTAGCGATCGGCGACTTTCCGGATAATATAGATTTCAATATTAATCATAAAAGAACCTTTGAGTAAATAGTTACCGTACAATTCAATCCTTCCACCATACAATGTCCCAATTAAATATAAGACATGGAATTCTTTGTCAAGTCTTATTTTATTTAATTATATGTATTTCGACTCTTAAATGCATGACTCAAATAATGCAAATTAGAAACTCCTTTCTAATTTCATTACGCCTTAAGCCAAGGACTCTTTGGGTTGTCATTTATCGAATCACATAGGACATTTCTCTTCTTTTAATAAGTAGTAGATTTTTTATTGATCATACATTATCTCCATGTACAACTTATTATACCCAAGCATACCCTTTGATATACCCTAAGGGTCTTAAGGAATAAGTCAAAGTATAACTCATCATACACAAGATACTATGATGATCTCAAGTCAAGGATCACTTGTACTACTATCACTACTGAGAATTCCTATTGACGAGCAAGTAAAACTCCATTAGGTATTCCTTAGCGAGCCACGTTCGATTGAACTTATTCTCTAATAAGCACCTACATACTTGCTTTAGTGTCTCCACACAAATGATCATGAGATCAATCATCCTCATCGATGAGCAAGCAACAGCGTATGTACCAATCTATCCAGGATTCACTAATCCCCAATTTAGTAATCAATGATTAGGATCAATTTTAGTTTTAAGCTTTCTAAGAATTTAGATCTCATTAGAATGATCATCATCATTATTCTAAAAGCATTGCTTAAAACTATAGGTTTATCACATATTATAAAACGACATCATGTAGATAATTAAAAGCCTTTAATAAATTAATACTTTTTATTAATAAATGAATAAGATTGTTATAAAGTATATGCTTTATCATCAAACATGATTGGCTTGTGTGCATACTACTTTCAATCTCCCACTTGCACTAAAGCCGATCGTCGTGGTATCTCATACTCTTCTTCTCTAAGTGGCGATTATCCTGCTTTGTTGGATAAGCTTTAGTTAATGGATATGTAATGTTGTTCATGAGAGTCCACTATCTACATAGTGATTTCCCATCTTTCGATGATTCTAATAATCGAATGAAAGTGCTCTGACACATGTTTAGATCCAAGATGAGACTTAGGAACTATTCTAGTTACGTAATGAACTTATCATCCAAACAATCAACTTGCGACTTCATTTACAGCTATATACTTTGTCTTTATCATTAAACCAACAAGCTGTTTCTTTGTTTGGAACCTTTCAATTCAACTTTGCACCACTTGATTCAAGGTAACACTTTACCTTAAAGTGGATTTTTACGTCATCTTGGTGCATCTAAAAAACTTGAGTGCATTAAGCCCTCTAGTTTTAATTTAGACCCACCATGAATATGATCACATCCTTAGTCTTGGGTTAAGCACTTTAATATGTTTTTCAGCGACTCATAGTGAACTTCTCCATAATATGGTGATCGACATCGGTCTCGTACATTTCATTGCATACATGATTGTCACTCATGCGACCTCTCTTTTCGAGAGTGCGTGGGGACTATTAGGAGAGATACACTCCAAGGGCTCATCAACATGAGACATCCCACGGAGTTTGCCATGCTAAACAACTTTAGCATCAAATGAATATACGTTCCTTGGGTTAAGTCGAGCATCCTTTTAAATCTATCTATATAGATTTTTATCCTCAATTACGATTCTCTTCCCAAATCATTCATGGAGGAATGTTTAGACAACTTTATCTTTACTGATTGTAGCATTGGTATGTCATTCCTCATCCGTAGTATATCAACATATAGTACTAGGAATGTCACGATGCTCCCACTGACCCTTTTGTACACACTAGGTTCATTCTTATTTTTGATAAAATCAAACTCTTTTGATTGCCTCATCAAAAGCGAATGTTCCATATTTGAGAAACTTGCTTGATACATTTCTACGAGTGTCTACAATACTTACCTCATCGTATGTAATTGGATCATCATCTTCTATGATGTGTACCTCATCATCATCATCTATGATGAATCCATACCTCCCGGTATCTTGGTACTATTCGATTCTGATTAGGTTGTGGTATAATAGGTCATCTACAGGTCCTCTTATTTGACTTATAGTATTTTGTGGTTCTTGAACTCTTCAAGATATATTATCCTCCCACTAGCCCCTTTTAATGATAAACACCTTTATCTTAGAAGGCAGCGTGTTTCGTAACAAACACCTTTTGCTAAGTAGAATTATAGAACATATACCCTAAACTTACTTTAGGATGTCCCACAAATCGACACTTGTCAAATCTTGTACCAAGCTTAACCTTTGAAACCTTTTCACATAAGTTGGACAACCCCTTATCTTAACATACTTAAGATTAGGAATCCTCCTTGTCCATAACTTTTATGGAGTCTTGGGGCCGGATTTTGAGGTTACCTTTTCGTAGATATGCAACCATTTCTTGGACATTATCCCAGAAGGATACTGGAATGTCGGTAAAATCATTTTGGACCGCACCGTGTCCAACAAGGTACGATTTTTCATTCAGATACATCAATCAATTATTGCGTATCAGGATGTGTCCATTATGAGAAAACCATTTGAGATGATCCAGAAACTTATTGCACAAGTATTTATTCCTTGATCTAATCAAAGAATCTTAATACATTGCCAATTTGTTTCACTTACGAATTCTTTGAACCTTTGAATAATTCACACTTGTATTTTAGCAAATACACACATTCAACTCTTTGAATGATCATCTCCTTTTCTTATACTAATTTGTTCAATATGCAAAATTATTTTCATGTAAGTCAAGTATACAAAATTTATTAAGTAATATTCGGTTCTATATAAAACATTATTATTATAAGCGAACAACAATTGTTCTTAATTATAATACCAAAGATTTCATTGTCCAACAATAAAATGGAAATAATATTTTTTAAGAAGGCTGGAATACAATAACAACTTATTGACTTAATAGTTTTGCGTAGGCATTGCTAAACTATAAGTTTCTATGGCTAATATGGCAACCTTCGCTACATTTTTCATACATAGGATTACTTATATTTGTTTAGCTTTCTACTTACGCTTGGTCCTTCATAAATCTATATTTATGATAACCAAAGTCGGTATCCAATACCCAAGTAGAACCTTGACTTAAAGAAAATTTATTTTAAATCATGAACAAATTTGTATTTATAATAGAAACTTCACTAAGCTTCTTTGGTTAGCCTCTGCAAGATGCTTCTTCTGATTTCTTTCGATGTCGGGCTTATTGTAGTGGAAGCAAACTTCTTTTGCTATCAAGTATGAGTTTTGTTCTTATTGTCCTTTGTTTTTGCCTTTCTATATACCTTCTTTGAATCGTTCTTCTTTTCAGAAGATCCTTTGGTCCCTACCAGTAAGACATGGTCTTTCTTGGTTGGAAAGTGACTCTCATCATTTTTCAACATGTTAAGCAAATCAACGAAGGCGATATCTGGCTTGTTTATATGAAAAATTCACAATAATTGTGAAAGGAGTTAGGGAGTGAGTGCAAGATCAAATCTTGGCTCAACTCTCCATCCATGACAAAACCGGTTGTCCTAATTGATCAATCAAATTGATTATGTTAAGAACTTTTTATGCGTACTTATAGTGTCATTGGCCATTCTAGATCGGAAGAGCTCCTTGAATGTCGATATCTATCGGTCCTACTTTCCTCACCATCAACTACTTGATGTGCGGGAATATAGTAGGAGCATCCATAGTTTCATCTTGTATTTGAAGCTCGTTACTCGTGGATCTGAGCATGATGCATTGAGCCAACTATGCATCATCTTGCCACTTTCTAAAAGTAGCAATCTCTTCCTCGGAGGCATTATGCGCAACCATTGCGCGGGGATAGGCGTATTAAGGACATAAGATAGCTTTTTGACTATGAGAACTATTCTCAAATTCCTTAACCAATCCAGTTTAATTGATTGCGGTTAATTTAGCATCTAATATGCTTCAGCGATGATAGTAATTTTAGACATTGTAAAATTACGTAAATGAATCTGTAATTAACAACATTTTAACATACATTCTTTTATTAATTACCAAAATAATTTGGGTCTTGTTTTAAATTGGTATCTCCCACTATTTTCTTCAAACTATATTACCCTCACTTATATATAGCAAAATCTAATTGAAGATTTGCTAGTGAGAATAAGGATCCCATTTCAAATGTATATAGCCTTGTGGTGACACAACAAACTATATATAAATAAATAGGTAGACAACTTTTGTCAATTACATCAACTATGCAACTCCTTTTCTTTTGCCTCTTAGATTATTTTGATCAGTGGTGGCACATCCGAATCAAAATTATCCAAGTTAAGTCAGACCTAGCACTCCATATATTCAAAAAAGAAAAATATCATCCTTGTGGTGACACAACAAAACAATATTGTTCAATTTTCTTTATAAGCATCAAATGTGATAAATTAACATCTTAAATACTTAATACTTGCCTTGTGGTGACACAACAAACTCATATTAAATATTTAATACTCTATTAATTTTATCATGCTAGAAGGCGACGTTCGATATTCCAAATATCTTTGAACGCTTAGGACTTAATATAAAAATTGAGGGGTTTGTTATTAATTTGTCTCATCTTGTTTAGCGCGCATGAACATATATATATAAAATACGCGTCATATTAATGAACATGCGAAGCATGTTTACATAATATAATATATATATATATAGTAAAAGCATGCACATATTGTTAGATTTGTAATATTCATGAACGCAATCAAATTGCAAAAATAAGCGAAAACGTGTAAAAATCAGAGTTTAAAAATTTTACAAACCATATACCCGGATCACCCTTTATGCACAATTATTAATTAAGCGAAAAAGATGAATAAAAACATACCCTTGAAGATCAAGAGCTTCCTCGGTACAAGTTCACCTCGATCCTTTTCGCGTTCGACTTGAATCCACCGGGTTTGGTTCCTTCCTTTGATCGGCGTTAGCCACCCAAATGTTTGGCCTCTAGAGGTGATCCACGAGGAAGAAGAAATATCAAGAAGATGGGTGGTTGGCTAAACCCTAGTTTTTCTATCTCTATAGAAAAAGGCGTACTCTCCAACAATTGGAATTATTACGTAGTCTTAAATATCGATATAAGACTCTTCTTATAAAGATATCAAGTAACCCTATTAAAAAAAATGTATTATTTAATTAAACTCTTTTAATTAAATGGGCTCCCTAATCTTATTAGGGATAATTAATTAAACTCCTTTAATTAATTTTCCTCCTAATCTTAATAGGAATAAATGAGAGTACTTATATTAAATTAATTCCTAAACTATTTTAGAAATTAAAATAATAATAATAATTGTAATAATATTAATAAGACTCCTCTTATTAATTTATATTTAATATTTCTAAAATATTAAATAATAAATATTAAGCTATTTAATTTATTCTATCACCATAGATTAAATTAAATATACATAACTATATATTATTACGATTATGCCATTAACTTCTTAAATATTTATTCTTCTTTTTATGGTGTGACTCTTTAGGTTCTCCATATTAAGCTTAGGTTGTGAATAAATCAATTAGAACAATTCTAATCTTATTTAAATAAATAAATTAAACAATTAATTTATTTAAATAAATAATATTTATTCTCTGATAGGGATAAGCCTCACTAGCGATCAGCGACTTTCCGGATAATATAGATTTCAACATTAATCATTAAAGAACCTTTGAGTAAATAATTCTTAAGTCTGATTCAATCCTTCCACCATCTGATGTCCCGATTAAATATAAGGCATG
Source organism: Panax quinquefolius (assembly GCA_020205615.1). NCBI lineage: Eukaryota > Viridiplantae > Streptophyta > Magnoliopsida > Apiales > Araliaceae > Panax > Panax quinquefolius. The sequence continues at coordinate 63,078,869 of CM035159.1, forward strand.
GAATTCTTGTCAAGTCTTATTTTATTTAATTATATGTATTTCGATCCTTAAATGCACTGACACCAAATAATGCAAATTAGAAACTCCTTTCTAATTTCATTACGCCTTAACATCTTGGGTTGTCATTTATCGAATCACATAGGACATTTCTCTTCTTTTAATAAGTGGTAGATTCTTTATTGATCATACATTATCTCCATGTACAACTTATTATACCCAAGCATACCCTTTGATATACCCTAAGGGTCTTAAGGAATAAGTCAAAGTATAACTCATCATACACAAGATACTATGATGATCTCAAGTCCAAGGATCACTTGTACTACTATCACTCTGAGGAATACCTATTGACGAGCAAGTAAAACTCCATTAGGTATTCCTTAGCGAGCCACGCGTTCGATTGAACTTATTCTCTAATAAGCACCTACATACTTGCTTTAGTGTCTCCACACAAATGATCATGGGATCAATCATCCTCATCGATGAGCAAGCAGCGTATGTACCAATCTATCCGGATTCACTAATCCCCAATTTAGTAATCAATGATTGGGAACTATTTTAGTTTTAAGCTTTCTAAGAATTTAGATCTCATTAGAATGATCATCATCATTATTGTAAAAGCATTGCTTAAAACTATGGGTTTATCACATATTATAAAACAGCATCATGTAGATAATTAAAAGCCTTTAATAAATTAATACTTTTTATTAATAAATGAATAAGATTGTTACAAAGTATATGCTTTATCATCAAACATGATTGGCTTGTGTGCATACTACTTTCAATCTCCCACTTGCACTAAAGCCAATCATCGTGGTATCTCATACTCTTCTTCTCTAAGTGACGATTATCCTGCTGTTGGATAAGCTTTAGTTAATGGATATGTAATGTTGTTCATGAGAGTCCACTATCTCTATAGTGATTTCCCATCTTTCAATGATTCTAATAATCGAATGAAAGTGCTACAACACATGTTTAGATCCAATATGAGACTTAAGAACTATTCCTAGTTCTGTAATGAACTTATCATCCAAACAATCAACTTGCAGCTTCATTTACAGCTATATACTTTGTCTTTATCATTAAACCAACAACTCTTTGCTGTTTGGAACCTTTCTAATTCACTGCACCACCATTCAAGGTAACACTTTACCTTAAAGTGGATTTTTCTGTCATCTTGGTCTGTCTGAAAAACTTGAGTCTGTTAAGCCCTCTAGTTTTTGAAAGTAGTATGCACACAAGCCAATCATGTTTGATGATAAAGCATATACTTTGCAACAATCTTATTCATTTATTAATAAAAAGTATTAATTTATTAAAGGCTTTTAATTCTCTACATGATGCTGTTTTATAATATGTGATAAACCCATAGTTTTAAGCAATGCTTTTAGAATAATGATGATGATCATTCTAATGAGATCTAAATTCTTAGAAAGCTTAAAACTAAAATAGTTCCCAATCATTGGATTACTAAATTGGGGATTAGTGAATCCGGATAGATTGGTACATACGTTAACTTGCTTTCGTTGGATGAGGATGATTGATCTCATGATCATTTGTGTGGAACACTAAAGCAAGTATGTAGGTGCTTATTAGAGAATAAGTTCCTTTGAGCATTGGCTCGCTAAGGAATACCTAATGGAGTTTTATTTGTCTGTCGATAGGAATTCTTGTAGTGATAGTAGTACAAGTAATCCTTGGACTTGAGATCATCATAGTATCTTGTGTATGATGAGTTATACTTTGACTTATTCCTTAAGACCCTTAGGGTATATCAAAGGTATGCTTGGGTATAATAAGTTATACATGGAGATAATGTATGATCGATAAAGAATCTACCACTTCTAATAAAGGAAGAGAAATGTCCTATGTGATTCGATAAATGACAACCCGGTAGTCCTTGGTTAAGGCGAGAATGAAATTAGAAAGGAGTTTCTAATTTGCATTATTTGGTGTTGTGCATTTAAGGATCGAAATACATATAATTAAATAAAATAAGACTTGTGAGTAGTTCCATGTCTTATATTTAATTGGGACATTGATATGGTGGAAGGATTGAATTGTATGGTAACTATTTACTCAAAGGTTCTTTAATGATTAATGTTGAAATCTATATTATACGGAAAAAGTTGATGATCGCTAGGAGGTTTATCCTATTGTAGAATAAATATTATTTATTTAAATTAATTAATTGTTTAATTTATTTATTTAAATAAGATTAGAATTATTCTAATTGATTTATTCACAACCAGGTTTAATATGGAGAACCTAAAGGGTCACACCATAAAAGGAAGAATAATTATTTAAGAAGTTAATGGCATAATCATAATAATATGTTAAGTATATTTAATTTAATCTATGGTGATAGAATAAATTAAATAGCTTAATATTTATTATTTAATATTTTAGAAATATTAAATATAAATTAATAAGAGGAGTCTTATTAATATTATTACAATTATTATTATTTTAATTTCTAAAAGAGTTTAGGAATTAATTTAATATAAGTACTCTCATTTATTCCTAATAGGATTAGGAGGAAAATTAGTTAAAGGAGTTTAATTAATTATCCTAATAAGATTAGGGAGCCCAATTAATTAAAAGAGTTTAATTAAATAATACCTTATTTTTATTAAATAAGGTTACGATATCTTTATAAGAGAGTCTTATATGGGATATCGGATATACTTTTTACATAATTAATTCGATTTGTTGGAGATGCGCCTTTTTTCTATAGAGATAGGAAAAACTAGGATTTGAGCCAATACCCTTCTTCTTGAATTCTATTCTTCTTCTTGGTGGATCACCTCTAGAAGCCAAACACATGGGTGGCTAACGTTGATCAAAGGAAGGAACAAAACCCGGTGGATTGAGTTGAGCGAAAAGATTGGAGGTGAACTTGTGCACGAGGAAGCTTCGATTTTGAGGATATGATTTCATAATTCATCTTTTCGTTTAATTAATAATTGTGCATAAAGGGTGATCCGGGTATATGGTTTGTAAATTTTTTAAACTCTGATTTTTCACGTTTCCGCACTTTTATGCAATTGGATTGCGCACATGAATATTACAAACTTAACAGTGGCATCAGAGCCAAACCTTTATGCGAATTATTAATTATTTTAATTTGATATGTATATTGATATGTGTTTAGAACAATTTAATAGGGCAAAATTTATTGTATAAAATTTATTAAAAAAAAAAAGCCGATATTATTCACGGTTTTATCATGGCATGGTACGTTTTTTTTTTTTTTTTTACGGAAGTGTATAATTCCGTTGGTATTATATATAATCATATTAATTAAAGCATACCAAAGGAAGGAACATAAAAAAAAATGTGTTTGGTTTTTTTTTTTTTCAAGGATGTCTTAGGATGGCTAATAACAATCAAAGTTACAGGATTTCTTTTGAAAGGATTACATAATTATATTACGTGGCATTTAATATATATATATATATATATATATATATATATATATATTAAATGCTTATTTTAAAAATGCTTAATATAATTAATTCTTAATAATTTTATAATTAAAAAAAAATTTATTTTACTCTTAAAATAAAAAGTTTGTTTTAATTTTAAAATTAAAAGTTTATTTTAATATTAAAATTAAATTTCATGCTAACTAATTAGAGTTGGAATTGGATTCCATGATAACTAATTAGAGTTAAAATTGAATTTCATCTTTTATTTAGATATGAAATAAGATTTCATATTATTCAAAATAAAAGAGTTTATTTGTGAATAGGAAAAGAATCCTAATTTCCTTAAATAAAGGTGTTTATTTAGATATGAAATATGATTTCATATTATTCAAAATAAAGGAGTTTATTTGTGAATAGGAAAGAAAATCCATGTTTCCTTTAATAAATTTTTTTTTTACTTGGAATTGGATTCCATAATTAATTAAAATAAAGGAGTTTATTTTGATTAAAGATTTTGATTAAAATAAAATAGTTTATTTTATTCAAAATTGGATAAATTAAAATAAAATAGTTTTATTTTGATTTAAATTTAGATTAAAATAAAGGAGTTTATTTTGATTCAAAAATTAGATTTTATACTAACTAAATTTGCCCATTAAATGATATCAATATATATATTAAATGTTTATTATTCATAAGATGAATGTTATTTATTGATGCATATGATGATGTGTATGATAATAAATAGAATTGATTATGGACAATTGACGATGTGATTGGATTTTATTTTAGTTGGATGCATGAATGTATGGGTTTTAATAAATGGGGTCTGCGTACCTCGTCTTCTCTAATTTTTTTACGAATGTAAATTCTATCTCCTCTATGTACTTCCCTTGGCTGGCGATCAAGGTTTCTATTTATTTTAAATAGTTTTGTAATAGGAATAGTTAGAATTGATTTTGAAAAATTGGAGATCAAGGATGAGGCGCTTGAAGACAGATTTGTAATGGAGCAGGGTTTAAATGTAATAGTTATATTTAAATATTATTTCTTGCACCCCTAGGGTTTGACCTTTTGATTCACTTGGTGGCTCTAGTGAACAAACTAGAATAAAAGTCCATAATCAATCCGAGTAGAATATAGTATTCTATATGTGCATGCTTATACTATATATATTATATATTATGCAAACATGCTTCGCATGTTTATTAATATGACGCGTATTTTATATATATATATATGTGTATGCGCGCTAAACAAGATGAGACAAATTAATAACAAACCCCTCAATTTTTATATTAAGTCCTAAGCGTTCAAAGATATTTGGAATATCGAACGTCACCTTCTAGCATGATAAAATTAATAGAGTATTAAATATTTAATATGAGTTTGTTGTGTCACCACAAGGCAAGTATTAAGTATTTAAGATGTTAATTTATCACATTTGATGCTTATAAAGAAAATTGAACAATATTGTTTTGTTGTGTCACCACAAGGATGATATTTTCTCTTTTTGAATATATGGAGTGCTAGGTCGGACTTAACTTGGATAATTTTGATTCGGATGTGCCACCACTTGATCAAAATAATCTAAGAGGCAAAAGAAAAGGAGTTGCATAGTTGATGTAATTGACAAAAGTTGTCTACCTATTTATTTATATATAGTTTGTTGTGTCACCACAAGGCTATATACATTTGAAATGGGATCCTTATTCTCACTAGCAAATCTTTAATTAGATTTTGTCGAACTATATAAGTGAGGTAATATAGTTGAAGAAGAAAATAATGGGAGATACCAATTTAAAACAAGACCTAATTTATTTTGGTAATTAATAAAAGAATGTATGTTAAAAATGTTGTTAACTACAAATTCATTTCTGAGAATTTTACAATGTCTAAAATTACTATCCTTTCTTGAAACATATTTGATGTTAATTAACGGGGGCAAGAATTACGGATTGGTTAAGGAATTTGAGAATAGTTCTCATAGTGAAAAAGCTATCTTATGTCCTTAATATCGCCTATCCCGCAATGGTTGCGAACAATGCCTCGAGGAAGAGATTGCTACTTTTAGAAAGTGGCAAGATGATGCACTGATTGGCTCGATGCATCATGCTCGCATCCATGAGTACTTGAGCTTGAGCGTCGGCATGAAACTATGGATGCTCTCTATATATTCCGCACATCAAGTAGTTGATGGTGAGGAAAGTAGGATTGATAGATATCGAGATATCTAAGGAGCTCTTCCGATCTAGAATAGCAGATGACACTCTGATGCAGATAAAAGTCCTTAACATTATCAATTTGATTGATCAATTAGGACATTTGGTTTTGTCATGGATGGAGAGTTGAGACAAGATTTGATCTTGCACTCACTCCAGAACTCCTTTCACAATTGTTGTGAATTTTTCATATGAACAAGCTAGATATCGGCCTCATTGATTTGCTTAACTTTATATTGAAAAATGTTGAGAGTCACTTTCAACCAAGAAAGATCAAGTCTTCTTGGTAGGGCCAAAGGATCTTACGAAAAGAGAGCGATTCAAAGAAGGTAAATAGAAAGGCAAAATAAAGGATAATAAGAACAAAAGCGATATGGATAGCAAAGGAGTTTGCTTCCACTACAATAAGCTTTGGACCTTTGGAAAGAAAGCTGCGAGAAGCATCTTGCGCAGAGGCTAAAAAAAGTTTAGTGAAGTTTTGGTTACAAATGATTTTGTTCATGATTGAAATAATTTTTCTTTAAGTCGAGGTTCTACTTGGGTATTGGATCCGACTTTGGTTATAATAAATATAGATTTATGAAAAGGACAAACAAAAAGTAGAAAGCTAAACAAATATAAGTAATCTATGTGTGGGAAATGAAGCAAAGGTTGCAACATTAGCCATAGAAACTTATAGTTTAGCAATGCCTACGAGGCAAATCTATTAAGTCGATAAGTTGTTATTGTATTCGGTTCTTGTTAAAATATTATTTCCATTTTATTGTTGGACAATGAAATTTTGGTATTATAATTAAGAACAATTGTTGTTCTATTTATAATAATAATGTTTTGTATAGAACTGGAATATTACTTAATGGATTTTGTATACTTGACTTATGTGAAAATAATTTTACAAATTGAACAAACTAGTATAAGAAAAGGAGATGATCATTCAAAGAGTTGAATGTGTGTATTTGCTGAAATACAAGTGTGAATTATTTGAAAGGTTCAAAGAATTCAAAAGTGAAACAAATCGGCAAAGTATTAGGATTCTTTGATCGGATCAAGGAAGGAATACTTGTGCAATAAGTTTCTAGATCATCTCAAATGGTTTTCTCATAATGGACGCCTCCTGATACACAATAATTGATTGATGTATCTAAAAAGGAAAAATCATACCTTGTTGGACATGGTGCGGTCCAAAATGATTTTACCGACATTACAATATCCTTCTAGGATCATGTCCTAGAAATGGCTGCATATCTACGAAAAGGTAATCTCTAAATCCGGCCCCAAGACTCCATAAAAGTTATGGACAAGGAGGATTCCTAATCTTAAGTATGTTAAGATATGGGGTTGTCCAACTTATGTGAAACGGTTTCAAAGGATAAGCTTGGGACAAGATTTGACCAATACAAATTTGTGGGACATCCTAAAGTAAGTTTAGGGTAAATGTTCTATAATCCTACTTAGCAAAAGGTGTTTGTTGTAAAACACGCTGCCTTCTAAGATAAAGGTGTTTATCATTGAAGGGGCTAGTTGGAGGATAATAGATCTTGAAGAGTTCAAGAACCACAAAATGTTAGGTTTGTAATATTCATAACGCAATCAAATTGCATAAAAAAGTGCGGAAGCGTGTAAAATCAGAGTTTAAAAAATTTACAAACCATATACCCGGATCATCCTTTATGCACAATTATTAATTAAACGAAAAGATAAAGAATAAAATCATACCCTTGAAGATCGAGCTTCCTCGGTACAAGTTCACCTCAAATCCTTTCGCGTTCGATCTTGAATCCACCGGGTTTGGTTCCTTCCTTTGATCAACGTTAGCCACCCAAATGTTTGGCCTCTAGAGGTGATCCACCAAGGAAGAAGAAAATTCAAGAAGATGGGTATTTGGCTAACCCTAGTTTTCTATCTCTATAGAAAAGGCATACTCCCAACAACTTGGAATTATTACGTATGTTGAAAAATCAACAACCCATACCACCCATAATAAGACTCCTCTTATTTATAGATGTGGGCAACCCATCTTAACAATTAAGGAATTGGGTTTTAATTAATTAATTAAATTCTTTTAATTAATTAAGCTCCCTAATCTTATTAGGGATAATTAATTAAACTCCTTTAACTAATTTTCCTTCCTAATCGATTAGGAATAAATGAGAGTACTTATATTAAATTAATTCCTAAACTCTTTTAGAAATTAAAATAATAATAATTGTAATAATATTAATAAGACTCCTCTTATTAATTTATATTTAATATTTCTAAAATATTAAATAATAAATATTAAGCTATTTAATTTATTCTATCACCATAGATTAAATTAAATATACATAATATATTATTACGATTATGCCATTTACTTCTTAAATAATTATTCTTCCTTTTATGGTGTGACCCTTTAGGTTCTCCGTATATAAAATAGGTTGTGAATAAATCAATTAGAACAATTCTAATCTTATTTAAATAAATAAATTAAACAATTAATTTATTTAAATAATATTTATTCTCTGATAGGGATAAGCCTCCCTAGCGATCAGCGACTTTCCGGATAATATAGATTTCAACATTAATCATTAAAGAACCTTTGAGTAAATAGTTCTTGCGTCTGATTCAATCCTTCCACCATCTGATGTCCCGATTAAATATAAGGCATGGAATTCTTGTCAAGTCTTATTTTATTTAATTATATGTATTTCGACTCTTAAATGCACTGACTCAAATAATGCAAATTAGAAACTCCTTTCTAATTTCATTACGCCTTAACCCAAAGACTCTTTGGGTTGTCATTTATCGAATCACATAGGACATATCTCTTCTTTTATTAGAAGTGGTAGATTCTTTATTGATCATACATTATCTCCATATACAACTTATTATACCCAAGCATACCCTTTGATATACCCTAAGGGTCTTAAGGAATAAGTCAAAGTATAACTCATCATACACGAGATCTATGATGATCTCAAGTCCAAGGATTACTTGTACTACTATCACTCTGAGAATTCCTATTGACAGCAAATAAAACTCCATTAGGTATTCCTTAGCGAGCCACGTTCGGTGAACTTATTCTCTAATAAGCACCTACATACTTGCTTTAGTGTCTCCACACAAATGATCATGAGATCAATCATCCTCATCGATGAGCAAGCGACAGCGTATGTACCAATCTATCCGGATTCACTAATCCCCGATTTAGTAATCAATGATTGGGAACTATTTTAGTTTTAAGCTTTCTAAGAATTTAGATCTCATTAGAATGATCATCATCATTATTCTAAAAGCATTGCTTAAAACTATGGGTTTATCACATATTATAAAAGCGACATCATGTAGATAATTAAAAGCCTTTAATAAATTAATACTTTTTATTAATAAATGAATAAGATTGTTACAAAGTATATGCTTTATCATCAAACATGATTGGCTTGTGTGCATACTACTTTCAATCTCCCACTTGCACTAAAGCCGATCGCCGTGGTATCTCATACTCTTCTTCTCTAAGTGGCGATTATCCTGCTTTGTTGGATAAGCTTTAGTTAATGGATATGTAATGTTGTTCATGAGAGTCCACTATCTCTATAGTGATTTCCCATCTTTCAATGATTCTAATAATCAAATGAAAGTGCCACAACACATGTTTAGATCAAGATGAGACTTAGGAACTATTCTAGTTACGTAATGAACTTTTAATCCAAACAATCAACTTGCGACTTCATTTATAGCTATATACTTTGTCTTTATCACTAAACCAAACAACTCTTTCTTTGTTTGGAACCTTTCAATTCTTTGCACCCTTTATTTGAGATAACGCTTTACCTTAAAGTGGATTTTTACGTCATCTTAGTGCATGCGAAAAACTTGAGTCTGTAAAGCCCTCTAGTTTTAATTCGGACCCACCATGAATATGCTCACATCCTTAGTCTTGGGTTAAGAACTTTAAGATGTTTTTCAGCATCTTACGGTGATCTTCTCGAGAATATGGTGATCGACATCGGGTCTCGTACATTTCATTGCATACATGATAGTCACTCATGCGACCTCTCTTTTTGAGAGTCTGTGGGGACTATTAAGAGATACACTCCATAGCTCATCGACATGAGACATCTCTTGGAGTTTTCCATGCTAAGCGACTTTAGCATCAAATGAATATCGTTTCTTAGGTTAAGTTGAGCATCCTCTTAAATCTATCTATATAGATTTATATCCCCAATTAAGATACTCTTCCAAATCATTCATGGAGGAATGTTTAGACAACTTTATCTTTCTTGATTGTAGCATTGGTATGTCATTCCTTATCAAGTAGTATATCATCATATAATATTAGGAATGTCACGGCGCTCCCCTCTTTGACCCTTTTGTACACACTAAGTCTTCTTACCTCATCGAATGTAACTACGGATCATCATCTTACATGATGTACCTCCTCATCATCATCATCCATGATGAATCCATACCTCCTAGGTATCTTGGTACTATTCGATTCTGATTGGTTTGTGTACAATAGGTCTATCTATAGGTTCCTCTTATTTGACTTATAGTGTTTTGTGGTTCTTGAACTTTTCAAGATCTATTATCCTCCACTAGCCCTTCAATGATAAACACCTTTATTTTTAGAAAGAAGGCGTGTTTCATAACAAACACCTTTTTTTGCTAAGTAGGATTATAGAACATATACCTAAACTTACTTTAGGATGTCCCACAAATCGACACTTGTCAAATCTTGTCCCAAGCTTATCCTTTTGAAACCTTTTCACATAAGTTGGAACCCCTTATCTTAACATACTTAAGATTAGGAATCCTCCACATCCATAACTTTTATGGAGTCTTGGGGTAGGATTTTGAGGTTACCTTTTTTTCCGTAGATATGTCGACCATTTCTAGGACATTATCCCGAGAAGGATCTTTGGAATGTCGGTAAAATCATTATGGACCGCACCATGTCCAACAAGGTACGATTTTTCATTCGGATACATCAATATATTATTGCGTATCGGGATGTGTCCATTATGAGAAAACCATTTGAGATGATCTAGAAACTTATTGCACAAGTATTTATTCCTTGATCTAATCAAAGAATCTTAATACTTTGCCAATTTGTTTTCTTACGAATTCTTTGAACCTTTCAAATAATTCACAATTGTATTCAACAAATACACACATTCGACTCTTTGAATGATCATCTCCTTTTCTTATACTAATTTGTTGATATACAAAATTATTTTCATGTAAGTCAGTATACAAAATTTATTAAGTAATATTCGATTCTATACAAAACATTATTATTATAAATAGAACAACAATTGTTCTTAATTATAATACCAAAGATTTCATTGTCCAATGATAAAATGGAAATAATATTTTTAACAAGAAGCTGGAATCTGATAACAACTTATTGACTTAATAGATTTGCGTAGTGGCATTCTGCTAAACTATAAGTTTCTATAGCTAAATGCAAAGCAACCTTTGCTTCATTTTCCACACATAGGATTACTTATATTTGTTTAGCTTTCTACTTACTGCTTGGTCCTTCATAAATCTATATTTATGATAACCAAAGTCGGTATCAATACCCAAGTAGAACCTTGACTTAAAGAAAAATTTATTTCAATCATGAACAAAAGCGTATTGTAACCAAAACTTCACTAAGCTTCTTTGGTTAGCCTCTGCAAGACGCTTCTCATGATTTCTTTCGATTGTCGGGCTTATTGCAGTGGAAGCAAACTCCTTTGCTATCCGTATCAGTTTTGTTCTTATTATCCTTTGTTTACGCCTTTCTATTTACCTTCTTTGAATCGTTCTTCTTTTTAGAAGATCCTTTGGCCCCTACCAGTAAGACTTGATCTTTCTTGGTTGGAAAGTGACTCTCAACATTTTTCAATATGTTAAGCAAATCAGCGAGGCTGATATCTAGCTTGTTTATATGAAAAATTCACAACAATTGTGAAAGGAGTCCGGGAGTGAGTGCAAGATCAAATCTTGGCTCAACTCTCCATCCATAACAAAACTCGTTGTCCTAATTGATCAATCAAATTGATTATGTTAAGGACTTTTTATGCATCTTATAGTGTCATTGGCCATTCAAGATCGGAAGAGCTCCTTGAGATGTCGATATCTATCGGTCCTACTTTCCTCACCATCAACTACTTGATGTGCGGGGAATATAGTAGGAGCATCCATAGTTTCATCTTGTGTATTTGAAGCTCGTTACTCGTGGATGTGAGCATGATGCATTGAGCCAACTATGCATCATCTTGCCACTTTCTAAAAGTAGCAATCTCTTCCTCGGAGGCATTATGCGCAACCATTGCGAGGATAGGCGTATTAAGGACATAAGATAGCTTTTCGACTATGAGAACTATTCTCAAATTTCTTAACCAATCCGTTTAATTGATCGGTTAATTTAGCATCTAATATGCTTGTGAGTGATGATAGTAATTTAGACATTGTAAAATTACGTAAATGAATTTGTAATTAACAACATTTTAACATACATTCTTTTATTAATTACCAAAATAAATTAGGTCTTGTTTTAAATTGGTATCTCTCACTATTTTCTTCAAACTATATTACCCTCACTTATATAGTTAAGCAAAATCTAATTAAAGATTTGCTAGTGAGAATAAGGATCCCATTTCAAATGTATATAGCCTTGTGGTGACACAACAAACTATATATAAATAAATAGGTAGACAACTTTTGTCAATTACATCAACTATACGACTCCTTTTCTTTTTGCCTCTTAGATTATTTTGATCAGTGGTGGCACATCCAGAATCAAAATTATCAAGTTAAGTCCGACCTAGCACTCCATATATTCAAAAAGAAAAATATCATCCTTGTGGTGACACAACAAAACAATATTGTTCAATTTTCTTTATAAGCATCAAATGTGATAAATTAACATCTTAAATACTTAATACTTGCCTTGTGGTGACACAACAAACTCATATTAAATATTTAATACTCTATTAATTTTATCATGCTAGAAAGCGACGTTCGATATTCCAAATATCTTTGAGCGCTTAGGACTTAATATAAAAATTGAGGGATTTATTATTAAATTTGTCTCATCTTGTTTAGCGTAGCATTATGCATATATATATATAAAATACGCGTCATATTAATGAACATGCGAAGCATGTTTGCATAATATATATATATATATAGTATAGCATGCAGATATAGAATACTATATTCTACTAGGATTGATTATGGACTTTTATTCTAGTTTGGTTCACTAGAGCCACCAAGTGAACCAAAAGGTCGAGCTCCCAAAGTGCGAGAAATAATATTTAAATATAACTATTACATTTAAACCGGGCTCCATAACAAAGCGGGTCTTCATGCGCTCCTTGTTCCTTGATCTCCAATTCTTCAAAATTAATTCTAACTATTCCTATTACAAAACTATTTAAAATAAATAGAAACCTTGATCGTGATCGAGGGAAATGCATAGGAGGAGATAGAATTTACATTAAGAAAAATTAGAGAAGGCAGTCTGTGAGACCCCATTTAATAAAACCCATACATTCATGCATCAACTAAAATAAAATCAATCGCATTGGTCGATAGTCCATAATCAATCCCATTTATTATCATACACATCACCATATGCATCGATAAATAACATTCATCTCATGAATAATAAACATTTAATATATATATTGATATCATTTAATGGGCAAATTTAGTTAGTATAAAATCTATTTTTGAATTAAAATAAACTCCTTTATTTTAATCAAATTTAAATCAAAATAAAACTATTTTATTTTAATTTATCCTATTTTGAATAAAATAAACTATTATTTTAATCAAAATCTTTAATCAAAATAAACTCCTTTATTTTAATTAATTATGGAATCAATTCCATGTAATAAAAAAAATCTCTAATTAAAATAAACTCTTTTATTTTAATTAATTATGGAATCAATTCCATGTAAAAAAAAATATTATTAAAGGAAACACGGATTATATTTCTATTCACAAATAAAACTCTTTTATTTTGAATAATATGAAATCTATTTCATATCTAAATAAACTCCTTTATTTAAGGAAACACGGATTCTCTTTCCTATTCACAAATAAACTCTTTTATTTTGAATAATATGAAATCTTATTTCATATTTAAATAAACTCCTTTATTTAAGGAAAGATGGATTTCTTTTCTATTCACAAATAAACTCTTTTATTTAGAATAATATGAAATCTATTTCATATCTAAATAAACTCCTTTATTTAAGGAAAAATAAAATCAATTTCAACTCCAATTAGTTAGCATGGAATCAATTCCAACTCTAATTAGTTAGCATGAAATTCTAATTTTAAAATTAAAATAAATATTTTTATTTTAAGATTAAAATAAACCTTTTATTTTAAAATTAAAATAAATTTTTATTTTATTTTAATTATAAAATAATTAAATAATATATATATATATATATATATATATATATATATATATATAATATTATATATATATATATATATATAATCAATATATATATATATATTATATAAAAGCAATGTACTATTATATATATATATATATATATATATGCATGGGTACCTTTTATATATATATATATATATATATATATATATATATATATATATATGATATAATCACAGAATGTTCAAGCAACTTTGTTTTTTTTTTTTTTTTTATATTTCAAAGACACGGAATTAATGAACACTTCATGGTTTTTCGAAAAAAAAAAAAAAAGACCTTGTTTTTTTCCCCATGATTCTGTTTTTAAAACTAAAACTAACTTGCTTTTTTTTTTTTTTTTTTTTTTTAATAGTGCCTTGGAAAAAAAATGAATCGATATTTACTCCAAGCTTACCTTGCTTAGAATTTTCGTGCCTTACGATTTGGCGTGAGCATGCATGGCATAAATGAATTCTTAGGATTGCCTTTTTTTTTTTTTTTTTTTTTTTTGTTTATTAAATTTTATCAATAAAATTATGCCCAATTAAATTGTTCTAAACACATATCAATATACATATCAAATTAAAACAATTAATAATTCGCATAAAGGTTTGGCTCGATGCCTTTATTAGGTTTGTAATATTCATGCTTATGATCAAATTGCATAAAAAAGCTTGAGCGTGTAAAATCGAGTTTAAAAAATTTACAAACCATATACCGGATCATCCTTTATGCACAATTATTAATTAAGCGAAAAGATAAAGAATAAAATCATACCCTTGAAGATCGAGCTTCCTAAAGTACAAGTTCACCTCCAAATCCTTTTCGCGTTCGATCTTGAATCCACCGGGTTTGGTTCCTTCCTTTGATCGGCGTTAGCCACCCAAATGTTTGGCCTCTGAGGTGATCCACCGAGGAAGAAGAAGAAAATTCAAGAAGATGGGTATTTGGGCTCAAACCTAGTTTTCTATCTCTATAGAAAAGGCATACTCCCAACAACTTGGAATTATTACGTATGTTGAAAAATCAACAACCCATACCACCCATAATAAGACTCCTCTTATTTATAGATGTGGGCAACCCATCTTAACAATTAAGGAATTGGGTTTTAATTAATTAATTAAATTCTTTTAATTAATTAAGCTCCCTAATCTTATTAGGGATAATTAATTAAACTCCTTTAACTAATTTTCCTTCCTAATCCAATTAGGAATAAATGAGAGTACTTATATTAAATTAATTCCTAAACTCTTTTAGAAATTAAAATAATAATAATTGTAATAATATTAATAAGACTCCTCTTATTAATTTATATTTAATATTTCTAAAATATTAAATAATAAATATTAAGCTATTTAATTTATTCTATCACCATAGATTAAATTAAATATACATAACATATTATTACGATTATGCCATTACTTCTTAAATAATTATTCTTCCTTTTATGGTGTGACCCTTTAGGTTCTCCATATTAAGCCGGTTGTGAATAAATCAATTAGAACAATTCTAATCTTATTTAAATAAATAAATTAAACAATTAATTTATTTAAATAATATTTATTCTCTGATAGGATAAGCCTCCTAGCGATCAGCGACTTTCCGGATAATATAGATTTCAACATTAATCATTAAAAAGAACCTTTGAGTAAATAATTAAAATGCAATTCAATCCTTCCACCATCTGATGTCCCAATTAAATATAAGACATGGAATTCTTTGTCAAGTCTTATTTTATTTAATTATATGTATTTCGACTCTTAAATGCACTGACTCAAATAATGCAAATTAGAAACTCCTTTCTAATTTCATTACGCCTTATGCCAAGGAGACTCTTTGGGTTGTCATTTATCGAATCACATAGGACATATCTCTTCTTTTATTAGAAGTGGTAGATTCTTTATTGATCATACATTATCTCCATATACAACTTATTATACCCAAGCATACCCTTTGATATACCCTAAGGGTCTTAAGGAATAAGTCAAAGTATAACTCATCATACACAAGATACTATGATGATCTCAAGTCAAGGATTACTTGTCTACTACTATCACTCTGAGAATTCCTATTGATGGCAAATAAAACTCCATTAGGTATTCCTTAGCGAGCCACGTTCGGTGAACTTATTCTCTAATAAGCACCTACATACTTGCTTTAGTGTCTCCACACAAATGATCGTGAGATCAATCATCCTCATCGATGAGAAGCAAGCAGCGTATGTACCAATCTATCCGGATTCACTAATCCCCAATTTAGTAATCCAATGATTGGGAACTATTTTAGTTTTAAGCTTTCTAAGAATTTAGATCTCATTAGAATGATCATCATCATTATTCTAAAAGCATTGCTTAAAACTATGGGTTTATCACATATTATAAAACAGCATCATGTAGATAATTAAAAGCCTTTAATAAATTAATACTTTTTATTAATAAATGAATAAGATTGTTACAAAGTATATGCTTTATCATCAAACATGATTGGCTTGTGTGCATACTACTTTCACAAAACACAATAAGTCAAATAAGAGGAACCTGTAGATGGACCAATTATACCACAACTGAATCGTAAATCTGGAATAGTACTGAAGATACCTGGGAGGTATGGATTCATCATAGATGATGATGATGAGGTACACATCATAGAAGATGATGATCCAGTTACATACGATGAGGTAAGTGTTGTAGACACTCAGAGAAATGGATTGAAGCAAGTTTCTCAAATATGGAACATTCGTTTTGATGAGGCAATCAAAAAAGTTTGATTTTATCAAAAATAAGAATGAACATAGTGTGTACAAAAGGGTCAGTGGGAGCATCGTGACATTCCTAGTACTATATGTTGATATACTACGGATAAGGAATGACATACCAATGCTACAATCAGTAAAGATAAAGTTGTCTAAACATTCCTCCACGAATGATTTGGGAAGAGTATCTTAATTGGGGATAAAATCTATATAGATAGATTCAAGAGGATGCTCGACTTAACCCAAGGAATGTATATTCATTTGATGCTAAAGTCGTTTAGCATGGCAAGCTCTAAGAGATGTTTCATGTTGATGAGCCATGGAGTGTATCTCTCTTAATAGTCCCCACAGACTCCTAAAAAGAGAGGTCGCATGAGTGACAATCATGTATGCAATGAAATATACGAGACTTGATGTTGATCAGTCATATTATGGAGAAGTTCACTATGAGTCAGTGAAAAACATCTTTAAGTGCTTAACCGACACTAAGGATGTGATCATATTCATGGTGGGTCTAAATTAAAACTAGAGGGCTTAGCAGACTCAAGTTTTTCAGACAGACCAAGACGACAAAAAAATCCACTTTAAGGTAAAGGGTTACCTTGAACAATGGTGCAGAGAATTTGAAAGGTTCCAAACAGCAAAGAGTTGCTGGTTTAGTGATAAAGACAAAGTATATAGCTATAAATGAAGCTGCAAGTTGATTGTTTGGATTAAAAGTTCATTACAGAACTAGGAATAGTTCCTAAGTCTCATCTTGGATCTAAACATGTGTTGTGGCACTTTAATGATTAATGTTGAAATCTATATTATCTAGAAAGTCATTTATCGCTAGCGAGGCTTATCCCTATTGTAGAATAAATATTATTTATTTAAATAAATTAATTATTTAATTTATTTATTTAAATAAGATTAGAATTGTTCTAATTGATTTATTCACAACCGGTTTAATATGGAGAACCTAAAGGGTCACACCATAAAAGGAAGAATAATTATTTAAGAAGTTAATGGCATAATCGTAATAATATGTTAAGTATATTTAATTTAATCTATGGTGATAGAATAAATTAAATAGCTTAATATTTATTATTTAATATTTTAGAAATATTAAATATAAATTAATAAGAGGAGTCTTATTAATATTATTACAATTATTATTATTTTAATTTCTAAAGAGTTTAGGAATTAATTTAATATAAGTACTCTCATTTATTCCTAATAGATTAGGAGGAAAAATTAGTTAAAGGAGTTTAATTAATTATCCCTAATAAGATTAGGGAGCCCATTTAATTAAAAGAGTTTAATTAAATAATACCTTATTTTTATTAAATAAGGTTACCTGATATCTTTATAAGAGGAGTCTTATATCAGATATCAGATGTACGACATAATTCCAATTTGTTGGAGAGTACGCCCTTTTTCTATAGAGATAGGAAAAACTAGGGTTTAAGCCAATACCCCTTCTTCTTGAATTCCTATTCTTCCTTGGTGGATCACCTCTAGAGGCCAAACATATGGGTGGCTAACGTTGATCAAAGGAAGGAACAAAACCCGATGGATTCAAGTTGAACGCGAAAAGGATTGGAGGTGAACTCGTATCTGAGGAAGCTCGTTTCTACAAGGGTATGATTTCATAATTCATCTTTTCGTTTAATTAATAATTGTGCATAAAGGGTGATCCGGGTATATGGTTTATAAATTTTTTAAACTCTGATTTTTCACGTTTCCGCACTTTTATGCAATTGGATTGCGCACATGAATATTACAAACTTAACAGTTTTAATTTAGACCCACCATGAATATGATCACATCATTAGTGCCGGTTAAGCACTTTAATATGTTTTTCACTGACTCATAGTGAACTTCTCCATAATATAACTGATCAACATCAGGTCTCGTACATTTCATTGCATACATGATTGTCACTCATGCGACCTCTCTTTTCAGGAGTCTGTGGAGACTATTAAGAGAGATACACTCCATAGCTCATCGACATGAGACATCTCTTGGAGTTTGGCATGCTAAACGACTTTAGCATCAAATGAATATACGTTCCTTGGGTTAAGTCGAGCATCCTCTTGTATATATATATATAGATTTTATCCCCATTTTAGATACTTTTCCCAAACCGTTTAGACAACTTTATCATTACTGATTGTAGCATTAGTATGTCATTCCTTATCCGTAGTATATCAACATATAATATTAGGAATGTCACGGCGCTCCCACTGTCCCTTTTGTACACACTAGAACTCTTACCACATCGTGTGTAACTCTGGATCATCATCTTCTATGATGCGTACCTCATCATCATCATCCATGATGAATCCATACCTCCTAGGTATCTTCGGTACTATTCCAGATTTATGATTCGGTTGTGGTACAATAGGTCTATCTACAGGTTCCTCTTGTTTGACTTATAGTGTTTTGTGGATCATGAACTCTTCAGGATCTATAATCCTCCCACTTGCCACTTCAATGATAAACATCTTTATCTTAGAAGGCAGCGTATTTTGCAACAAACACCTTTTGCTAACTAGGATTATAGAACATATACCCTAAACTTACTTTAGGATGTCCCACAAATCGACACTTGTCAAATCTTATCCCAAGCTTATCCTTCGAAACCTTTTCACATAAGTTGGACAACCCCTTATCTTAACATACTTAAGATTAGGAATCCTCCCTGTCCATAACTTTTATGGAGTCTTAAATAGGATTTTGAGGTTACCTTTTCCGTAGATATACAGCCATTTCTAGGACATGATCCTAGAAGGATACTAGAATGTCGGTAAAATCATTATGGACCGTACCATGTCCAACAAGGTACAATTTTTCCTTTCAGATACATCAATCAATTATTATGTATCGAGAGGCGTCCATTATGAGAAAACCATTTGAGATGATCCAGAAACTTATTGCACAAGTATTTATTTCTTGATCTAATCAAAGAATCTTAATACATTGTCAATTTGTTTCACTTCTGAATTCTTTGAACCTTTCAAATAATTCATACTTGTATTTCAGCAAATACACACATTCAACTCTTTGAATGATCATCTCCTTTTCTTATACTAATTTGTTCAATATGCAAAATTATTTTCATGTAAGTCAAGTATACAAAATTTATTAAGTAATATTCCAGTTCTATACAAAACATTATTATTATAAATAGAACAACAATTGTTCTTAATTATAATACCAAAGATTTCATTATCCAACAATAAAATGGAAATAATATTTTTAACAAGAACTGGAATACAATAACAACTTATTGACTTAATAGATTTGCCCGTATGAATTGCTAAACTATAAGTTTCTATGGCTAATATGCAGCAACCTTTGCTTCATTTCCCATACATAGGATTACTTACCTTGTTTAACTTTCTACTTCTGCTTGGTCCCTTCATAAATCTATATTTATGATAACCAAATTCGGTATCCAATACCCAAGTAGAACATTGACTTAAAGAAAAAATTATTTTAAATCATGAACAAATTTGTATTTGTAACCAAAACTTCACTAAGCTTTTTTGGTTAGCCTTGCAAGTTGCTTCTCGCAGTTTCTTTCCAGTGTCCAGGCTTATTGCAGTGGAAGCAAACTCCTTTGCTATCCGTATCAGTTTTGTTCTTATTATCATTTGTTTTTGCCTTTCTATATAACTTCTTTGAATCGTTCTTCTGTTCAGAAGATCCTTTGGCCCCTACCAAGAAGATATGGTCTTTCTTAGTTGGAAAGTGACTCTCATCATTTTTCAACATGTTAGCAAATCAATCGAAGGCGATATCTAGCTTGTTTATATGAAAAATTCACAACAATTGTGAAAGGAGTCCGGAGTGAGTGCAAGATCAAATCTTGGCTCAACTCTCCATCCATGACAAAACCAGTTGTCCTAATTGATCAATCAAATTGATTATGTTAAGATCTTTTTTCGCATTTATAGTGCCATTGGCCATTCTAGATCGGAAGAGCTCCTTAGATATCTCGATATCTATCGGTCCTACTTTCCTCACCATCAACTACTTGATGTGCGGGAATATAGTAGGAGCATCTATAGTTTCATCGCCGTATTCAAGCTCGTTACTCATGGATGCGAGCATGATGCATTGAGCCAACTATGCATCATCTTGCTATTTTCTAAAAGTAGCAGATCTCTTCCTCGAGGCATTATCTCGCAACCATTGCGAGGATAGGCGTATTAAGGACATAAGATAGCTTTTCAAACTATGAGAACTATTCTCAAATTCCTTAACCAACTGCTTAATTTGATTGCAGTTAATTTAGCATCTAATATGCTTCATGATGATAGTAATTTTAGACATTGTAAAATTACGTAAATGAATTTGTATTTAACAACATTTTAACATACATTCTTTTATTAATTACCAAAATAAATTAGGTCTTGTTTTAAATTGGTATCTCCCACTATTTTCTTTAAACTATATTACCCTCAATATATATAGTTCGGCAAAATCTAATTAAAGATCTGCTAGTGAGAATAAGGATCTCATTTCAAATGTATTTAGCCTTGTGGTGACACAACAAACTATATATAAATAAATAGGTAGACAACTTTTGTCAATTACATCAACTATGCAACTCCTTTTCTTTTGCCTCTTAGTTTATTTTGATCAAGTGGTGGCACATCCGAATCAAAATTATCCAAGTTAAGTCCGACCTAGCACTCCATATATTCAAAAAAGAAAAATATCATCCTTGTGGTGACACAACAAAACAATATTGTTCAATTTTCTTTATAAGCATCAAATGTGATAAATTAACATCTTAAATACTTAATACTTGCCTTGTGGTGACACAACAAACTCATATTAAATATTTAATACTCTATTAATTTTATCATGCTAGAAGGCGACGTTCGATATTCCAAATATCTTTGAACGCTTATGACTTAATATAAAAAATTGAGGGGTTTTTTATTAATTTGTCTCATCTTTTTTAGCGCGCATGCACACACACACACACACACACACACATATATATATATATATATATATATATATATATATATATATAAAAATACGCGTCATATTAATGAACATGCGAAGCATGTTTGCATAATATATAATATATATAAAGTATAAGCATGCACATATAGAATACTATATTCTACCCGGATTGATTATGGACTTTTATTCTAGTTTGGTTCACTAGAGCCACCAAGTGAACCAAAAGGTCAAACCCTAGGGGTGCAAGAAATAATATTTAAATATAACTATTACATTTAAACCCGGGCTCCATTACAAACGGGTCTTCACGCGCTCCTTGCTCCTTGATCTCTAATTTTTCAAAAATTAATTCTAACTATTCCTATTACAAAACTATTTATAAAAAAATAGAAACATTGATCAGCAGTCAAGGGGAAGTACATAGGAGGGAGATAGAATTTACATTAAGAAAAAATTAGAGAAGACGAGGTACGTAGACCCCATTTAATAAAAATCATACATTCATGCATCCAACTAAAATAAAATCCAATCACATTGGTCAATAGTCCATAATCAATCCCATTTATTATCATACACATCATCATATGCATCAATAAATAACATTCATCTCATGAATAATAAACATTCAATATATATATATATATTGATATCATTTAATGGGCAAATTTAGTTAGTATAAAATCTAATTTTGAATTAAAATAAACTCCTTTATTTCAATCCAAATTTAAATCAAAATAAAACTATTTTATTTTAATTTATCCAATTTTGAATAAAATAAACTATTTTATTTTAATCAAAATCTTTAATCAAAATAAACTCCTTTATTTTAATTAATTATGGAATCCAATTCCATGAAAAAAAATAACTCCTTTATTAAAGGAAACACGGATTCTCTTTCCTATTCACAAATAAACTCTTTTATTTTGAATAATATGAAATCTTATTTCATATCTAAATAAACTCCTTTATTTAAGGAAATTAGGATTCTCTTTCATATTCACAAATAAACTCTTTTATTTTAAATAATATGAAATCTTATTTCATATCTAAATAAACTCCTTTATTTAAGAAAACATTGAATCCAATTTCAACTCCAATTAGTTATCATGGAATCCAATTCCAACTCTAATTAGTTAGCATGAAATTTAATTTTAAAATTAAAATAAACTTTATATTTTAATATAAAATAAAATTATTAAGAATATTATATATATATAATAATAAAACAAAATCGTTATTATATATATATATATATATATATAATAAAACCGTTATTATCATATATATATATATATATATATATATATATACGAATTCCGATCCATGCATTCCATATCAGTATGTTTTTCTGGATGACATGGAAGTAATATATATCATATATATATAATATAATAAATTTAAATTAATGGCCGCGAATCACATTGAATCACGGAAATTCATTAATCATCCAGCAACCTTTATTATTTCAATATCATAATTGATTACTTATTACTCACAACTTTTCCTGCCTTGTTGTGATTCGCGGTTCAAGGGGAATACAGATTCCGTGATTGCGTGGACCAAGTCCTTATCAAAATGGCCATTTTAATAAATCTTGCTTGATCATTGGGTTATCTAGATCGCATGATAAATTAAGTGGTTCCTGATTAACCGTGGCCTTTTAAAAAAATGACCAAGTCATTCGCCCATATCACACATATAGCCTACTGATTTGGTTTTAAAGTTAACAAGGATGAGGTTTCCGAAAACATACCCTTGAATTTTATAAAAATTCGGTATATATAAAAAAAAAAACTGTTTTCGGATCACGTGAATTTCATGGTACTTAGCCACGAATTCTGTATAAAAAAAAAAACTGTTTCCGAAAATAGTTTTCGGATTTATTTATTTATTTATTTATTTTATTTTTTTTATTTTAATAAATTTTATACAATAAAATTATGCCCAATTAAATTGTTCTTAAACACATATCAATATACATATCAAATTAAAATAATTAATAATTCGCATAAAGGTTTGGCTCTGATGCCACTGTTAGGTTTGTAATATTCATGAACGCAATCAAATTGCAAAAATAAGCGAAAACGTGTAAAAATCAGAGTTTAAAATTTTACAAACCATATACCCGGATCACCCTTTATGCACAATTATTAATTAAACGAAAAAAGATGAATAAGAAACATACCCTTGAAGATCCGAGCTTCCTCAAGTACAAGTTCACCTCCAATCCTTTTCGCGTTCAACTTGAATCCACCGGGTTTGGTTCCTTCCTTTGATCAACGTTAGCCACCCAAATGTTTGGTCTCTAGAGGTGATCCACCAAGGAAGAAGAAATATCCAAGAAGATGGGTGGTTGGCTAAACCCTAGTTTTTCTATCTCTATAGAAAAAGTAGCGTACTCTCCAACCATTGGAATTATTACGTAGTCTTAATATCTGATATAAGACTCTTCTTATAAAGATATCAAGAAACCCTATTAAAAAAATGTATTATTTAATTAAACTCTTTTAATTAAATGGGCTCCCTAATCTTATTAGGGATAATTAATTAAACTCCTTTAATTAATTTTCCCTCCTAATCTTATTATGAATAAATGAGAGTACTTATATTAAATTAATTCCTAAACTATTTTAGAAATTAAAATAATAATAATAATTGTAATAATATTAATAAGACTCCTCTTATTAATTTATATTTAATATTTCTAAAATATTAAATAATAAATATTAAGCTATTTAATTTATTCTATCACCATAGATTAAATTAAATATACATAACATATTATTACGATTATGCCATTAACTTCTTAAATAATTATTCTTCCTTTTATGGTGTGACCCTTTAGGTTCTCCATATTAAACCGGGTTGTGAATAAATCAATTAGAACAATTCTAATCTTATTTAAATAAATAAATTAAACAATTAATTTATTTAAATAAATAATATTTATTCTACAATAGGATAAAGCTCTCCTAGCGATCAACGACTTTCCAGATAATATAGATTTCAATATTAATCATTAAAGAACCTTTGAGTAAGTAGTTACTCAGTAAAATTCAATCCTTCCACCATACAATGTCCCAATTAAATATAAGACATGGAATTACTTGTCAAGTCTTATTTTATTTAATTATATGTATTTCGACTCTTAAATGCACAACACTAAATAATGCAAATTAGAAACTCCTTTCTAATTTCATTCGCGCCAACCAAGGACTCTTTGGGTTGTCATTTATCGAATCACATAGGACATCTCTTCTTTTAATAGAAGTGGTATATTCTTTATCGATCATACATTATCTCCATGTACAACTTATTATACCCAAGCATACCCTTTGATATACCCTAAGGGTCTTAAGGAATAAGTCAAAGTATAACTCATCATACACAAGATACTATGATGATCTCAAGTCCAAGGATCACTCAGATTACTATCACAACAGAATTCCTATTGACAGCAAGTAAAACTCCATTAGGTATTCCTTAGTGAGCCACGCTCGATGAACTTATTCTCTAATAAGCACCTACATACTTGCTTTAGTGTCTCCACACAAATGATCATGAGATCAATCATCCTCATCCAATGAGCAAGCAACGTATGTACCAATCTATCCGGATTCACTAATCCCCAATTTAGTAATCCAATGATTAGGAACTATTTTAGTTTTAAGCTTTCTAAGAATTTAGATCTCATTAGAATGATCATCATCATTATTCTAAAAGCATTGCTTAAAACTATGGGTTTATCACATATTATAAAGCAGCATCATGTAGATAATTAAAAGCCTTTAATAAATTAATACATTTTTATTAATAAATGAATAAGATTGTTACAAAGTATATGCTTTATCATCAAACATGATTGGCTTGTGTGCATACTACTTTCACTTATAACTTTTCTAGGACTCAGCACACATCGTTTCTCTGCTAGTAGTCCATATGTTACTCTGAGTGGTTTCCCATAAACAACCAACAAACAAGTTCCCGTCTCATCTACACTGCCATAACAGTGAGTTAGATCGGTTGCCAGGTTTTGTATATACCTTCGCCTCTCGATGGAATTGTTTAGCCCGGCTCCATATGTCAACCATCAAAGGTTACGATTGTACCACAACCTAAACTTATCTTAACTTATACGAACTATTAACTATAATGTTCGATAAGTCAATTTCTTATTCCTTTTGGCTTTCTGACAACTAAATGCCATACCTCAGGATTCGTTCTTATTCGACTCACATTCGGCTTTCAATACTCTTATTACCATTTGTTACGGTTTTCCCGATAATTCATATCTTACTTACTACCTTCATCAACGTCTACGTCATAAAACCAGGGTATACTTAGAATGTTCGTCCAATGCGAATACGATTTACGAGGATCGTTTACATATTCAACGTTCATGTTGCTTGTCTCTTAATCTCTCATTCAACCTTTACTCGAGGTTTTAATCGCTTTCGATCGTTATCCATCCCATGAACCCCATGTTCATTATTCCTTCTTAATATCGAAGCCATATAGATCACTGTATGCTAAGACCGATCGTTCATCGCAACAACATTGCGTTCACAGTGTCTATACGCTTTACATTCATCTCGCATTAATATGACATAATATCGAAATGTTATTCATTACTCTCATCACTCAAAGTCTAAGGAATCACAATCATAGAAATCCCTCACGTTCGTTTATCGCGACTACGGTCCCGGGATATCGGCTCCGTAACCCGCGCTCACCTTCTTTTAATCTCATTTAATATTTTCGTGCAACCTTCATTAAAGGTTTAATACACTTGATTAATTTGTACATTAGTTGAACATTATGTTCTTTATCTTTCCTTACATTTCCCCCAAGAGCTAAGCAGTTAAAAGCTCTTCTTTGGCTTTTTCCCTACACTGGCGCTGCGACGCCACTCTCTTCACTAAGACTCACGCTGCGGCACGAGTTAGCAGTGTCTGGCTCTCCGGTCTGGCGCTACAGTACCACCTTACAAGGCATGGCTGGCGCCGCGGCACCAAGCCCTAATCTTAGAAAAATTTCTAAGTGTTAACTTCATTTTCAGATGCTTACTTTTCGATCTCATAACTTCTTCGTTATAACTCGGAATGAGGTCATTCCAAAGCCATTTTCTTCCTTATCTTATGTACTTCGATTATATATGGACAGAACTTTGTTTTGAATCCATTAACATACCATTCAATTGGCTTAATCTTCACCCTTTATTCATTTTACGTTATTAACGTTATTTGTTTGTTCGTCCGTAATTCGGTCATCCGAACTCGAAATTCTTTCTTTCTTGAGTCCATGACTCATGTTTTATACGTTCTCTTACATTCTTATGAAACCCTACACGTTCGGGTTCATTTATTAACTTTCTAATTCTCGCTCGTCTTTTACGAAATTTTTGCCATAACTTCGTTATAGCTCCGTTTTAATCTATTCTTCATGAACGTTTCTACCGTTCCTAACCAAGAAATAAGCATCTAACTTATATGCGATGGTTTTAAACTTGTCCATCAACAACAATTATCCTACGATGGTTTTAAATTTGTCCATCAACAACGTTCTTTGTTTTCTTCGTGTTCTTCGTTCGTTTTTCATTTTTAATCGATATTTTGGATTACAATTTCTCTTTTTCTTGGAATTTAATGTTATAGAACATCATTCCTTACTTATTTAACCTACTCATTCATAAGATTCATTCAAATCGCTCAAAATCCTTACGAATCTTACACTTATTTAAGAAATTTATAAAATAAATTTTAAATTCTTATTTCTTTATTTTCTTACGATTTCAACCATATGAAATCATTTCTAACTTAATCTACTTCTTATCTTCATTAAGTTATGTTTATGAACATATTATACTTAAAGAAAATTAGAAGAAACTAGGGTTCGGATTACCGTTCTTCATTAATCTCCTTCTGTCGGACAAAGTGTGCACTCCGGCAAGCTTTTCCTCTTCCTCTTCCTCTTCTTCTCCCATCCGAACTCTCTCTCTTTCTCTCTCAAGTGTTGGTTGAAATTTTTCCAATCTAACAAATGAGCTTAAGGCTTGTTTATATAGAAAACCAAGGCTAGGGGTGTTTTAGTCATTTTGCCCTCCCTAACATCCTTACTATTCAAGACTTAAGGACTAAGTTAACTTAGCCCTCAAGTTTTCTTAGCCCTTATGTTTCGTAGTTCCGTCTTTCGAGTTTCGTCCGACAGTTTTAAAAACTACGATTCTCGGAATCCAAATATTTTTGGATATTTCGTCTTTCCTCTACCGATTAACTTTTACGTATTCTTCGAATTTCTAAAAAAACTAAAAAACACTTTTCTACGCTAAGCGTTTTTCTTCACATTTTCCCTAACGTAGTTAAACGAGTGAAAAGTACATAACAGTACTTTTCATCATTTTTATTTTATTCGATTTCTACACGTTTTTCGAGAAAAACTTTTATCGGCTTACTTAACTTTTCACGATATATTATCTTCAAATCTTTCGACGGAATGTCATTTCAACATACCGAACTCTCAAAAAGGCTTAGGTTATTCAAACTCTAACCCTTAGGTTTTGTCGGGTGAATAGTGCCTATTTCATCTTTTTCCCCAGATATATTTTTGTTCCCGAATTTTTTTTATTTTTGTCTTGAAAATTCTTACTCGTTCAATCTAGCTTGTAGCCAAAATCCTCCTGGTTTATAATCATCCTAGGTTATAACACAGAATATTATTAATAAAAATTCATTTTATTAATAAATAATTCTTTAAACTTAAATTCTGGACAATCCGAATTTTCGGGTTGTCACATAAAGCTTATTTTCACGAATCTTTTGGAGTATCAGCCTCAAGTGTTGCTCATGTTCTTCACGGCTTTTGGAATAAATAAGGATGTCATCAATAAAGACGACCACAAAGTGATCCAAATATTCCTTCAATACTAGGTTCATCAAATCCATGAAGGCAGCAGGAGCATTAGTCAATCCAAAAGACATGACTAGGAATTTATAATGCCCGTACCGAGTTCTGAAAGCCGTCTTTGGAATGTCATCGGTTCTAATCTTCAATTGGTGATATCCGGAACGAAGATCAATCTTTGAAAAGAATTTGTCTCCTTGCAACTGGTCAAACAGATCATCAATACGTGGCAATGGGTACCTATTTTTGATAGTGATATGATTCAACTCCCGATAATCAATACAAAGTCACATACTCCCATCTTTCTTCTTCACGAATAGAATAGAAGCACCCCAAGGAGAAGTACTAGGACGAATAAAGCCAATGTCTAACAATTCCTATAGTTGGGTCTTTAACTTCTAAAGTTCAATAGGAGCCATTCGATATGGGGCTTTGGAAATAGGTTTTGTACCGGGTTCAAGGTCGATACAAAATTCAATTTCACGTTCTGGGGGTAGCCCAAGAAGTTCTTTAGGGAATTCGTCAGGAAATTTATTAACAATAGAAATATCATTCAAAACTAAAGTATTTTTGTTTAGATCCGTGACATGAGCTAAGAAAGCTTGACATCTGTTTTTCAATAAATGAATAGCTTTATGGCTTGAGATGACAGTGATTGATTTTAATAGTTTGGTTGCTTGAATTCCCATAATAGGTTGGTTAGGAATATAAAAGCTAATAACCTTATGAAAACAATCAATTTTTGCATGATG
Source organism: Panax quinquefolius (assembly GCA_020205615.1). Lineage (NCBI taxonomy): Eukaryota > Viridiplantae > Streptophyta > Magnoliopsida > Apiales > Araliaceae > Panax > Panax quinquefolius. The sequence continues at coordinate 63,108,316 of CM035159.1, forward strand.
AGTAGTTAACCAATCAATCCTTAGAATCACATCAAATGCAAGTATTTTCAGAGAAATAAGATCGATAGGTAACGTGCGGGTACTGATTTGAATCAAACAAGATTTATAAATCGTGGATGTAATGAAGTTTTCTCCTAACGTAGTTTCAACAGATAAGTCAAAGTCTAATTTCTCTGGAGTCAAATTTAAACGTTGAGCGCAAGTAGGAGAAATAAAGGAATGGGTAGAACCGGTATCAAATAAGGTATAAACTTTGCTAGAGTTTATGATAAGCTTACCCATGATGACCTCATTCGGGTTCCTTACTTTCTGGGAGGTCACAACAAATGCTTTCCCTTGCACTTCCGCTTTGACTTTTATGGGACGGCCTTTGGTGCCTCCATCCTAGCTGAACTTGTCTTCGGTGAATGACAAAATCGGGCTAGGTGACCTTCTCTTCCATAATTATAAAATGCTTTGCACGGCATCACGCAGTTTGGACTGATGTGTCCCTCCCCTCCGCATTTGAAACATATAATAGGTGGTTATTCTCATTCCTTAACAATGGGTTCTGGTGCTGACGTCTTTCCATCATTGTTGAATCTACTCTTCTTGAAATGTCCATTCTTATTGTTTTGGTCCTGATTACCACCGAAGTGGTTACCATTTCTGGCATGTTGATTCCCTCCATGCTTGTTGTCACCGCTTCGATGACTGCTCTCACTAGTATTATCATTTTGCCAGCTGCTCTCTTTTGGTTGGGTTGACTCATTATCGCGTTCTAATAACTGAGCCCTATTAACAACATCTGAATACAAACACAGTTTATGAGAGATAAGATATTGACGTATCTCGGGTTTCAAACATCTTAGGAACATTTGTGTCATTCTCTCCTCATTATCAACCAAATGGGACGCAAACCGGGACAACTCGACAAACTTGGCTTCGTACTACGACACGGTCATGTTGTTTTGCTCCAGCTTGATGAACTCTAACTCTTTCATGTGATGAATACTTTCGGGAAAGTACTTGTTGTTGAACAGTTCTTGGAACTTCTCCCAAGACATCTTCAGTGCGGCAAGTTGAGTACGCTTTACAGATTACCACCAAGAATCACCGCCTGCGCAACAACATAAAGGTGGCAAAGGGAACCTTTTGCTCCTCGGAGCATCCCAAGACATCAAATATCTTGTTGATCTGCTTAATCCACGTCTCCGCCTTAAGTGGTTTTGGTTCTCCAAAAAACTCTGGTGGTCTCAGTTCCTTGAATTGCTTAACGGTGACCGTTCGAGAGTTGCCAGTGTTTCCACCTGCATTTTGGACAGGAGGCACTCTTGCCTGATGTTGCATGAATTTCATAAAGCCTCTGAACATTTCATCATTCATCATCTCGTGCGTGTTGTTGTTTGCCTGAGGATTGTCGCCTTCCTGATGCATATTATCCTGATTATTAATCTATGGAGACTCAATGATCTCCTGTGCTCCATTGATGTTCTCAACATTCTCGGATGTCATTTTCAAATACTGCCACAAAATAAGGGTTAATTAACATATCACATATTATCCCTATACTCTGACCGACCAATTAAATACCAAATAAACTTAGGTAGGTCATACTAGCGAAGGAATTCCCCGTCTCTCACCTCCTAGTTCTTGTCTCACATCTTAGCCAGGGATCATATCCCTAAGCTCTGATACCAACTATGACGCCCCCAAAATAGGTATACATCACCTATTCTGAGTCGCCAAATACATGGTACAGAATACAAATGCAATCTTAAATATACAACATAAGCTGTGAGTTTTAATACAAACATTGTATTCTAGATAGTATTTAAACTCAAATAAGTCTTCAATACATTTATTAATACACTATTTTATAGAATAGCGAGGACTACTAATGCTATCCTCTGGACCGTCACTCTGTTCCCCTACTAGTCCCTGCTACGTTCTCATTTCCTTAAGAGAACAATGAAAGCAAAAGGGTGAGCTCAACTAGCCTAGTAAGAAATATTATAACTAAAATAATGCAGAATAAATTATCGTTAGCCTTCAAAAGGTTTTTCATTAAAAGAGCCAAGTAGAAAATAAAATCTACCATCTTTTATGATTTAAAAGGTTTTTCATCACTTTTATCGCCGAGACTCAGCTTAATAAGTAATCCACATAATCGAATCACCCCTGCACTACAGCCAGGGATATTCTTTAGTATCAGGACCACAAATTATCCATGCACTACGGGCCAAGGATATTCGTGTATTCATTAATGGTCATGATCATGCCAACAACTGTCCATCAATGCACTACGGACCAATGACGACTTTTACCACATCATTTGTAACATTACGGTCATGATTATACCGAATAATCCCTGGTCATACTCATACCAAGTCCATCTATGCACTACAGGCCACAAATGACTTTCAACATAATATAAACATGAGGATGATGACACTGATATAAGAATTCAATAAAACAAGTGCAATAATTAATTTATCCAGGAACCAATAACGACCAAATTGTCAACATGATACTTCTTTGTGGAGTAAAATTCAAGAATGCTCAAGAGAATATTTCTATGAAAAGATACTGGATGAAGTGCAAATATCAAGGATATTCCACTAATTTCATGGAGTATAAAAGCCAAAACTTTAACCAACTGAGTATAATAAGGAATGGAATAACAAAAAAAATCATCGTGCATGCGATAGACCGCATGCATAAAAGTTATTCCAATGTAATAATAAATAATGGAACAGTCACGCGAAACGCATTTACATGTGATATTCCAATGTAATAATAACTAATGGAACCGGGTCATGCGTAAAGCATGCACAGGATGTTCCAACAGAATGATAAATAATGGAACCAGTCACGCAGCGTAAAGAATAGTACGTGGATTTTCCAACATAATAATAAAGAATGGAATAATGAAGAAGAATTTCACCATGTATGCGGTACTTTGCATAGGCAGGTTATTCCAACATAATAATAAAGAATGGAATAATGTAAGAATTTCACCAAGTATAGGGTAGTCCACGATACAAAGTTATTCCAATGTAATAATAAAGAATGGAATAATGTAAGTTCTCTTCATGAATACAAAAGAAATAATACCCTTACCTTAAAAAGAAGAGTATTCCACGGGTAGAAGGGAATATACTTGAAGAAAACTTGCACTATCTTCTATGCTCAAAGCTTTCTTAAACTCTAAAGAAATACGCCGAGATTACGTAAGAAGAACTCTCTATAGTTTTCTCTCTATAGTTCAAAGTGAATTAAGTAAGAAATAATGAAGGAATGAGCTTCTATTTATAGAAGAATGGACTACATAGTATCTAATTCATGAACGGTCAGATTGATTTACTTTTTAAACAGACGGTCGATTGATTTAATAAAATATTCTAATAAAACAAAATCTTTTAAATAAAATATAATATATTCTATTTATAATCTAATAAAACGAATACCTTTATAAAATTATTCTTTTTTATATAAAAAGATTTTACTATGCAAAATACTATGCAGCACTATGCAAACACTACGCATAATAAAATATAATATATTCTAATTATTGTCAATAAAACAAATAACTTTATAAAAGAATTATGTTTTATATAAAAGATTTTACTATGCAAAACATCATGCATAATAGAATATTATATATTCTATTTATAGTCTAATAAAACGAATAACTTTATAAAAGTATTCATTTTATATATAAAAGCTTTTCGTTTTATTACATTAATAATACTAATAAAACAAAACTCATCATCATTATTATAATTCACACTATTAATCGACAAGGTCGTTCCCAGGAAAAAGGGGGCTTTCCAATAAGGATTTCTCTCTATTGGCGCTCAATTTGGTGACCAAACCTCTCCTTGGCAGAACTTCTAGACATCGTTAATATTGCAAATAATAATATTAATAACTCGTTATCTCAATATATAAAATATCGATAATAATTGAATACAACCGAGTGACTTCTCACGTAAGCATCAATAATCAATAGTGGTATGCTACTATGCAAGCACGCGTAGACATCGTACTTTTAATAACCGAAAGTGTTTTACAATTAATGATAAAACTTCCGCCGTTATTTTCATAAAATATTTTTGTCATTTTCTCAATCCGACAATAATTCCGTTGCGGGGTCCACCAATGATTGTGTCGTTGTACGAATATTTCCTGTTAAAATGAATATTCCCCGACCAATCGAATATTATATAACAACTTGCGTACTTTGCAAAATTTATAAATATTACCCACAACTATAACATTATATCAAATTCACTCCATAATATTCAAAAATGATAATTATAGAAAATTCATTTTTATTCCTAAAAGTTGGGGTCTTACATAATGTATTTCAGTTGTTGATGTAGCGTGGAGGGAACGGCTCTAGCCATGTGTATCCATGGTCTCCCTAACAGCAGGTTGTATCCTGAATCTATCTTGAGGACATGGAAGGATGCATTAAATGTATTTGGACCAATCTCAATTGGCAGCTCAATCTTTCCGACGGAATTTCGTCGAGATCCATCAAAAGCTTTGATAACCGTATGGCTGCTTTGGATCCATTTGAGATCGACATCCATCTTCACCAAGGTGGCATAAGGACATATATTTAGAGACGAGCCTCCATCTATCCAAACTCCAGCTAGCATATACCTGGAAGACAAAACTACAATGTGCAATGGCTTGCAATGACCGGTCCCTTCGGGCGGTATGTCGTCATCAATGAAGGATATCACATTTTTATTGAAAATGTGATCAACCAGATGTTGAAATTTCTCCACATCCACTGATTTTGGTAAGTAGGCTTCTTCTGAGTTGGGTATTGGCTTAGTCTGAGTTTAGAGAGAGTGATAGAGAGCTTGAGAGAATTGAGAGGAAACTTGTGAATCTTCACAACAATTCCAGTGATCGTAGCAAGAATTACACGCTAATTGAAGGTATGTTCACAAACTTAAAGTTATATATGTTTGTATATACGTGTATATGTGTTTCACATCAAGAATTTTCTCATGTTCTGTTATAAGAAATTGTTAAATTATGGATTTATATAGTCGGTAATTGCAATTGTATATGTTTATAATGCTAGAATTTATGTCAAATAAGGTAATCGCATGTTAATTTTTGGTTAACAGTGAACGAAAATGATGTCAGTGTTTATATTTTCATGTGTAGCTATGTAAGTATCAATTTTGTGGGTCAAATTGCATGCTAAAATGTTAATTGAGTTTTGTTTATGCTGGTTTGTTGAGATACGAACATAACGTAATTTGAATAAGATGAATTGGTCATGGATTGACTTCACATTGATAATTTTTAGGATGAATGTCAAGAAAATTGAGTTTTCATGAAAACATGAAAATTGAGAAATTAAAATAGTGTTAATGATTGTTATATTGTGCTAAGTGGTTGAATAGGTTAGAAATCATGTTTAGGATAGTTGTATATTTATTTTACGTGTTATTATCACTGTTTGATGGGTGAAATTCGTGTTAGTTGGCTTAAGAAAAGTGCCGAAGTCTGCTCATAAAACCGGAGTTCTGCAAGTCATGTGGTAGCGCACTTTTAAGCGCAAGGCCAAGTTAATTAGGCATGTGGTAGCCTTGCATCCCTATACAAAACTCATGTGATCGTGCATGAGTGCCATTCAGAATTATTAATCAAGTCTGTTTATTCTGCAGACTTTGGTTGTTCTTTATAGCTTAGCTTAAGGTTATGGAATGTGAGAATCATGTAACAACAAGGTTAAATAGAGTCATGTTATGTGGATTATGAATTCAAAATTTAAAAGTGATTAGTACATCGAGAATGCGTTATGTGATAATTTGGTATACATAATGAAAGTTAGACAAGTATTGCGAAGTAAAACACTTAGAGTTTCTGAAATGTAAATGGTAATGAACATGTTATGATATGTTAGCATGTCTAATAGGTATTGTGGTTCTAAAATTATGTGTAGGTGATCGTGAGTTTAATTTTATAGCTTATGCTGAAGGAAAGTTTCTAAACTCTATCTTTTACATTGAGAAAGTTTCCTAATTCTTTACTTTCGTTGAGCTAGTTCCATTATTACATTATGTAGCTTTATTCTTTGATTGAGCGAGCTTTCTATTTCAACTGTTGATTTAATAAGTTAATTGTCCTAGTTCATTCAAACTAACTTTAACTCTAATGTTATTTGAATTTCCATTCTGTTGATTCATTCTAACTTATTTATAGTTAAGCAAGTTTCTTAAGTTACATTCTTGTATAATGAACACAGTTTTGAACTCTCATCATTATTTTTGAACTGTTTTGATTCCTTATTTGAATTTAATACCATGTTGGGAAAGTTTTAGTTTCTAGCTTGCTACCAGTTAATGTATGTTCAGTAATTTCATTTCTAATGTTATAAGACTCCAACCTTAGTTTAATTATGGTTCAACCAAAGGTTTACCATTTTATTCATTTTGTTAAATACTTATGCTCTATAGTTATTTCAAGCATGAGTTTAACATGTATAGTCAGTTCATTTATGATTCTCAATTATTCTATGTAATGTTGGTATTAAACATCCATTGTGATTATCAAACACTATTAATTCAACTAGTCCTCTAGTTGATGTTCGTTGAACTTCAAATTACCCTTGAAAGCTTATCCAAACCAAACTTTCTTTGGTGCAGACTTGTACTCTAAATACTGAGATGAACAACCCTATTATTATTAGGGGTTAACTTACGCGTAGTGTTAAAATATTTGTGTACAATACATTGTACGAAGGGTTGATCCCCCTAAGTACGAGGAGTCCTTATAGTTTTATGACTGTTAAAGTTGGGGTTGAAAGATTACTTGCAACTGTGGACATGGTTCATGGTCTTATGAACCTCAATTATGTATATTCCATATTTTGGATTCCAGTTCTTGATTATCATTGTTAGAGTACTATTTAGTTTTGATGAGCCTATTCGTTGGCAGTTATTGTTGTTATTCTCCTGTTGATTCATTATTATATCTAGTGAGCAATTGTTTTGCTCACTCTTGCGTTTTTATAAACTCATTGAAGCTAAAGTTGAGAAGGTAGATGAGCCTTCAACTAGCAAAGGAAAAGGAAAATTGTACAAGTGATGCTGATTTGTACTTTTATTTATTATGATGATCTTAGACTTTATTTTAATGATGTTATGTAATAATTTATTCTGCATTTGAATGATGTTTAAAGGTTAGATAACCTGGGATGTTGTTGAACTTAATAATGTAACCCTATTTAAGGGGAGGTTTTATGATTCAAATATTATTTTATATGGGTAGATAGTATGAATGTTTGAATAGTGAGCACCAAATCTTGTGGGAATGCAGTACCTAGATTTGGGGGTGTTACAGGTTGGTATCAAAGCTTTAGGTTATGAACCTTAGGTGGGGGAAAAGTCTTAGGAAGTAACCTTTGAAAAGATAGTGATGATAAACTCTTATCGAGTTTTAGAAAAAAAAAAGTAATAAAACACTTATGTGCTTATGTGATAGTAATCTATGTGCTCGTGAATGTTGAGTAGTAATGATTAGTAATTAAAACTTAAAACTTTGGTTGATAGGATGGCTAATGTAGGAGGATCCAGTCAGGCTAGAGAGGAGGAGCCTCGAGATATTCAGGTGTTTTGGGAACAACTACTGCCACGGGAGAAAGTTTCGTCGGTCACAGTAGTTGAGCAGAAGAGGGTACTTGATGAGGATGATGAGATAGAGACGGATGAGGAGGATCCCGTGGAGCTGCCACAGTCGGGGAATGAGGAGGATGAAGAGGAAGAGCTTCCACTTAATTCGATAGCTGCCCGTATGTACGATGAGGTGTATGACCGCAACGTGGAACTTTAAGACACCGTTGAGGAGTTACAGGAGATAGTAGCTGAACAACAGACCTCAATGGCACAGAAAGACGATGAGATCCAAGATTGAGAAGAACAACTGAACCACGTTGAAGAGAAGTTGGTCCACACTGAAGGAGAGAACGAGCGAATGATAGCAGAGATTGCAGAGTTGAAGAACAAGTTGAAAGAAGAAGCTACGAAAAGGACAAGAGCCGAAGACGTGTATAATGAAGCTTATCAATGAGCCAGAATAGCAGAGAGGGACGCACAAGCAAAGAGGAGGAAGATGGAAGAGATGAACAATGTATTCAACACCGTGGTCAATCAAGCTCAAGATCGAGTCATGGGTTATCCGATTCAGTTCGAGACGCTACCATCATACGTATTGGATCGCCGAACAATGTTCCGAATTATGGAAGAAGAGAGTCGTAAAGCTACACAGTATCTTAATAGGACATTATAGAAAGTGTAATTAATAGATGATTAGAAATGTAAATCCCGGGTATGATAACTAATGGGATAGATGATGATGATGATGTTATCCTGCAACTGTTGTAGTTCAGGAAAGTTTATATTTCAGAAAAGTAATGTAAATAGCAGTGATGCTATTGTTTTAATGTTTTTTTATGATGAATGAATAAAATTTATTGTTTTATTCAAAGTGTTAAGTGTGGTGTGATAAACTTTTATGATGTGCAACTTAAGTATATAATACTTAAAATGTTGAATAGAATCTAATGAGTGTATTTTAGCAGAAAATGGCTTCAAGACATCAACCACCACGACGGAGAACCGCTGAGGAAAACAACAACAACAATGTAGAAGGAAACCCGGTTCAGCAGCTAGTGAGGTTACTGACGGGTGCTTTGTAGAATCAACCTCAGAATCAGGGTACTACGTTTAAGGACTTCAAGGCGGTTGGACCACCATAATTCTGAGGGTCTATGAATCTAGTTGAGGCTCAGACCTGGATCATGGAAATCGAGAAGATTTTTGATGTTGCTAGGGTAGAAGATAATCAGAAGACTGCTTCTGCAACATTTATGTTGAAAGCAGAGGCTAGTTATTGGTGGTAGGCCAACAAAACTAGGGAAGGACCAGGAGTGATGACCTGGGATAGGTTTAAGGAGTTGTTCTTCGAGACTTATTTCTCAGAGAGTTTGAAGAGTCAGCTAGAGGTTTAGTTTTTGGAATTGAAGTAGGGAACAATGTCGGTGTCTGAGTATGCCGTAAGGTTTAACGAGTTGGCAAGGTTTGTGCTATATCAAGTTAGCACAGACGAACGCAAGGAGAAGAGGTTCGAAAGGTGGTGAAACCCAGGTTGACAAAGAGGGTTTCATTGCTCCAATTGAAGATATTTGCAGCAGTGATGGAGAAGGCGATTCTCACTGAAAGTGCAGGCGAGGCAGTAACAAAACATAATCAAGAGCAAAGGAAGAAGAAAAGTGAAGGTGAAACTAAGAATGGTGGTGGTGGTAACGGTGGAAATGGCAACAACAACCTGAAGAGGAAGTGGAATACGAATGGGGGAGCTGGAAATCACCAGGGAAACCAGTAAAAGAAGAAATTTGAAGCATGTGTTATTTGTGAGAAATTTCACAAGGGTGTGTGTTTGATGGGGAAATGAGTATGCTTCAACTGTGGCCAGGAGGGTCACGTCGCCCCAAATTGCACTCAACCTAAGAAGAACATTTGCTACACGTGTGGGTCCAAGGATCACTTTGCTCGTGAATGCCCTAAGAAGAGATCTGGTGAGGCAAATGGAAGCCAGGGAAATGCTAGCGGAGGAGCATTGGCTATTGCTGGACCAACATCAACAAATAAGCCCACAACAAGAACCTTCAACAAATGAGCAATAATTGACTGCCAAAAGAAGTGTGTAAACCTTATGATTCCGTCAAAGGTAGTTTTTCATGGCAGCAAATCGCCTAGACAAATGAAATGTCTGACGATGATGCAGGCCAAGAAGTTGTTAAGTAAAGGTTGTGTAGGGTACTTAGCCTACATAAGCGATACTTAAAAGGAGAAGGGTATGAAATTGGAGGAAATAACAGTAGTTAGGGAGTTCGTGGACGTGTTTTCGGAAGATTTTCTAGGACTTCCACCTGACCGAGAAATCGAATTTGTGATCGATTTAGTACCAGGAACCGCTCCGATATCGAAGGCCCCGTACAGAATGGCTCTGGTGGAAATGAAGGAACTAATGGTGCAACTGCAAGAACTGTTAGACAAGAAGTATATTCAACCGAGTGTGTCACCATGGGGAGCCCCGGTGTTATTCGTGAAGAAGAAGGATGGGTCAATGCGTCTTTGCATTGATTATAGGGAATTGAAAAAGGTCACTATTAAGAACAAATATCCATTGCCAAGAATAGATGATTTGTTTGATCAATTGAAGGGTGCTAGATATTTCTCGAAAACAGATTTGAGAAGTAGGTATCATCAATTGAAAGTAAGGAAGGAGGATGTTCCGAAGATAGCATTCCGAACTAGGTATGGACATTACGAATTCTTAGTGATGTCATTTGGTTTGACAAACGCCCCTGCAGCATTCATGGATTTGATGAACAGGGTGTTTAAACCATTTTTAGACAAATTTGTGGTGGTGTTTATCGATGATATTTTGGTGTACTCTAAAACTCAAGAGGAACATATGGAACACTTACGTCTAACGTTGGAGATATTAAGAAAAGAAAAGTTATATGCGAAATTCTATAAATGTGAATTTTGGCTGGAACGTGTACAATTTCTTGGACATGTAATTGATAAGGATGGGATTTCTGTAGATCCATCAAAAGTTGAAGCTGTGATAAATTGGGAACAACCAAGAACTCCATCAGAAGTGAGAAGTTTCTTGGGGTTGGCAGGCTATTATAGGCGGTTTATCCAGGATTTTTCCAAGATTTCCACTCTGTTGACAAATTTGACAAGAAAATCTGTAAAATTTGTTTGGACGAAAAAGTGTGAGGAAAGTTTTCAAGAACTGAAGAAGAAGTTAAGTGTGGCACCTGTGTTGTCATTACTAGATAATACAGGAAAATTTGTGTTGTATAGTGATACTTCACACAAAGGATTGGGTTGTGTCCTTATGTAGAACGACAAGGTTATTGCGTATGCATCAAGGCAACTGAAAGACTACGAAAAAGGGTATCCGACTCACGATTTGGAGTTGGCGGCAGTTGTGTTCGCACTGAAGATATGGAGACACTATCTCTACGGTGAGATTTACACAGACCATAAAAGTCTAAAGTACATTTTCACACAGAAGGACCTGAACATGCGTCAAAGAAGATGGATGGAACTGATAAAAGATTATGATTACGAGATCTTCTATCATCCGAGTAAAGCTAATGTGGTTACAGATGCCTTGAGTAGGAAAGGCAGAGAAAAGTTGATGTTGTTAACAGAGAAGGAGGAGCTTATTACAGCAATGGCAAGGCTAGAGCTAGAAATCAAATTTCTAGAAGAGTCCGATGCAAAATTGTTCAAGATGGAAGCTAGTCCAACTTTGGTGGACAAAGTGAAGAACGCACAGCTACAGGATGAAGAATGCTAAAGAAGTAAAGTACCAGATCGATATTGCGGGAATACTAAGATTCGAGGGACGAATTTGGGTTCCAGCAGTTTAGGATATTAAAGAAGAAATCAGGACAGAAGCACATAGCTCAAGATATTCAATTCATCCGGGAAGTACGAAAATGTATCAAGATTTGCGGTGTTATTTCTGGTGGCCAAACATAAAAAAAGATGTTGCAGAATGCGTTGTAAAGTTTTTGACATGTCAGAAAGTGAAGGCCGAGCATCAACGACCAAGTGGATTACTTCAACCATTGGAAACACCAGAATAGAAGTAGGAGCATATCACAATGGATTTTGTGGTAGGTCTTCCAACGACTCATAAAGGATACGACACGATATGGGTGATAGTGGACAGATTGACAAAATTTGCACACTTTTTGCCAATAAAGATAAAATTTAATCTTGATCCGCTGGCGAAACTATACGAGGTTCACATCAAATTTCTAGTGTCAATTGTATCAGATAGAGATCCGAGGTTCACATCAATTTTCTGGAAGAGACTACAAGAATGCATGGGAACGCAATTGAAGATGTGCACAGCGTATCATTTGTAAACCGATGGGAAAAGCGAAAGAACGATCCAGACGCTTGAAGATATGCTCAGAGCGTGCATTATGGATTTTAAAGGAAACTGGGATGATCATCTACCATTGGTGGAATTTGCATACAACAACAGTTACCACACAAGCATTGGTATGCCACCATACGAAGCATTATACGGCAGGAAATGCAGAACTCCACTATGCTGGGATGAAGTTGGAGAACGACAATTGTTAGGCCCAGAACTGGTTCAGCAAACCGCTGAAGTTGTCAAACTCATCAGAGCAAGACTAGTAGCTACTCAAGATCGACAGAAAAAGTATGCTGATCAACACAGGCAGAATCGTGAGTTTAAAGTAGGAAATTTTGTATTCTTGAAAGTTTCTCCTTGGAAGGGGAAGATTCGTTTTGGCAAGAAAGGAAAGCTCAGCCCGAGGTTTATTGGACCTTTCAAAATATTGCGAAGAGTGGGAGAGGTGGCTTACGAAGTAGCTCTACCTCCAGAATTAGAGCATGTGCACAATGTATTTCATGTGTCGGTGTTGCGACCGTATAAACCCGATTACAAGTACGTGATCGAGTGTGAACCATTGCAATTTGATAAAGATTTGTCTTACGAAGAGATTCATATCCAGATAGTCGACATGAAAGAACAAGTGCTCAGGAATAAAGTGATACCTTCTGTGAAGGTGATATGAATGAACCATAACGTCGAAGAGGCTACGTGGGAACTCGAAGCGAAAATGATGAAGAATTACCCTGAGTTATTTGTTTAGTTCAGGTCTTCGATTCGGGGATGTAATCTTTGTAAGTAGGGGAGAATGTGACGATTTGATTGTTTGAATTGTGATTTCGGGGGATGTAATCCTTGTAAGGAGGGAAGGATGTAATGATCCAAAATTTTAAAGTATAATTTAAATATTTATTGAGTTATATGAATATTATTTGAGGTGTTTATTGTTAAATAAATATTTTTAGTGATGTGATGGTTGATGAATCTAAATGTATTAGAGAATTTTCTAAATTAAATTAATTTATAATTTAGAGGTTTGTATTATAACATGAGGTGTTATATGTTGTTGTGTTGATTTAATAATTTAGATGATATGTTAAATTATTAAATAAAGTTATAATGAAAATTATAATTTGGTGATATTTGCTAAAAGGCTATATTTAATTAAAATATAGTATGTGATTAATTTAATGGGTTAATGTTGGATATGAAAATAATATGTGATTATAGTTTATAAACTAAAGTATTTATTAAAATAAATTAAAAAGGATTTAAATTAGTTTTTGTCAAACAAAGCTTAAGTATTTTAACTCTTTAATTTTAAATGATTTGCCAAAGAAAGCCTCATGGCTATGGCTTTTGAATTTTTAATTTAAATAAAATAAATAATATAAATAAATAAAATTAAAATAATAAATATAATATATACGTTATTTGTTGTAACTGATGAGGCTTATTAAGCCCATATCAGTTTTGTATTTTGTTATTACGCATACTAGTTGGTCAGTTAGATATTGGCTTAGTCTGAGTTCAGAAAGAGTGATAGAGAGCTTGAGAGAATTGAGAGGAAACTTGTGAATCTTCACAACAATTCCAGTGATCGTAGCAAGAATTACACGCTAATTGAAGGTATGTTCACAACCTTAGAGTTATATATGTGTGTATATACGTGTATATGTGTTTCACGACAAGAATTTTCTCATGTTCAGTTATAAGGAATTGTTGAATTGTAGATTTATATAGTTGGTAATTGCAATTGTATATGTTTATAATGTTAGGTTTGTAATATTCATGAACGCAATTAAATTTCACAAATTTAGCGAAAACGTTGAAAAATCAGAGTTTAAAATTTTACAAACCATATACCCGGATCACTCTTTATGCACAATTATTAATTAAACGAAAAAGAAATAATAAGAATCATACCCTTGAAGATCCGAGCTTCCTCATGTACAAGTTCACCTCCAATTCTTTTCGCGTTCAACTTGAATCCATCAGGTTTGGTTCCTTCCTTTGATCAACGTTAGCCACCCAAGTGTTTGGCCTCTAGAGGTGATCCACCAAGGAAGAAGAAAGATTCAAGAAGATGGGTGTTTGGCGAAACCCTAGTTTTTCAATCTCATAGAAAAGGAGCGTACTCTCCAACAATTGGAATCACGTATTCATGTGTAGTGAAAGTGTCAACCACCACACCCATAATAAGACTCCTCTTATTTATAGATGTAGGCAACCCTCCTTAACAATTAAGGAATTGGATTTTATTTAATAAATAAAATTCTTTTAATTAATTAAGCTCCCTAATCTTATTAGGGATAATTAATTAAACTCATTTAATTAATTTGCCTCCTAATCCTATTAGGATAATTGAGAGTACTTATATTAAATTAATTCCTAAACTCTTTTAGAAATTAAAATAATAATAATAGTAATAATAATAATAAGACTCCTCTTATTAATTTATATTTAATATTTCCAAAATATTAAATAATAAATATTAAGCTATTTAATTTATTCTATCACTATAGATTAAATTAAATATACTTAACTTATTATTACAATTATGCCATTTACTTCTTAAATAGTTATTCTTCCTTTTATGGTGTGACCCTTTAGGTTCTCCATAGTAAACCTAGGTTGTGAATAAATCAATTAGAACAATTATAATCTTATTTAAATAAATAAATTAAACTATTAATTTATTTAAATAAATAATATTTATTCTACAATAGGATAAGCCTCCCCTAGCGATCAACGACTTTCCGGATAATATAGATTTCAACATTAATCATAAAAGAACCTTTGAGTAAATAGTTACCGCACAATTCAATCCTTCCACTATACAATGTCCCAATTAAATATAAGACATGAAAATTTGTCAAGTCTTATTTTATTTAATTATATGTATTTCGACTCTTAAATGCACAACTCAAATAATGCAAATTAGAAACTCCTTTCTAATTTCATTCCGCCGCCAAGGACTCTTTGGGTTGTCATTTATCGAATCACATAGGACATTTCTCTTCTTTTATTAGAAGCGGTAGATTCTTTATTGATCATACATTATCTCCATGTATAACTTATTATAACCAAGCATACCCTTTGATATACCCTAAGGGTCTTAAGGAATAAGTCAAAGTATAACTCATCATACACAAGATACTGTGATGATCTCAAGTCCAAGGATCACTTGTACTACTATCACTACAGGAATTCTTATTGACAGGCAAGTAAAACTCCATTAGGTATTCCTTAGCGAGCCACGTTTAGTGAACTTATTCTCTAATAAGCACCTACATACTTGTTTTAGTGTCTCCACACAAATGATCATGTGATCAATCATCCTTATCCAATGAGCAAGCAACGTATGTACCAATCTATCCGGATTTACTAATCCCCAATTTAGTAATCCAACGATTGGGAACTATTTTAGTTTTAAGCTTTCTAAGAATTTAGATCTCATTAGAATGATCATCATCATTATTCTAAAAGCATTGCTTAAAACTATGGGTTTATCATATATTATAAAACAACATCATGTAGATAATTAAAGGCCTTTAATAAATTAATACTATTTATTAATAAATAAATATGATTGTTACAAAGTATATGCTTTATCATCAAACATGATTGGCTTATGTGCATACTACTTTAAATCTCCCACTTGCATTAAAGCCAATCGTCATGGTATCTCATACCCTTCTTCTCTAAGTGACGATTATCCTGGTGTTGGATAAGCTTTAGTTAATGGATATGTAATGTTGTTCTTGAGAGTCCACTATATCTATAGTGATTTCCCATCTTTCAATGATTCTTATAATCAAATGAAAGTGCCACAACACATGTTTAGATCCAAGATGAGACTTAGGAACTATTCCTAGTTCTGTATTGAACTTTTCATCCAAACAATCAACTTGCAGCTTCATTTATAGTTATATACTCTGTTTTTATCACTAAACAAGCAACTCTTTCCTGTTTGGAACCTTTCCAATTCACTGCACCACTGTTCAAGGTAACGCTTTACCTTAAAGTGGATTTTCTATCGTCTTCGTCTGTCTAAAAAACTTGAGTCTGTTAAGCCCTCTAGTTTTAATTTAGACCCACCATGAATATGATCACATCCTTAGTGATGGTTAAGTACTTTAAGATGTTTTTCACTGACTCACAGTGAACTTCTCCAGAATATGACTGATCAACATCAGGTCCCATAAATTTCATTGCATACATGATAGTTACTCATGTGATCTCTCTTTTTAGGAGTCTATGGGGACAATTAAGAGAGATACACTCCATAGCTCATCAACATGAGACATTTCTTTGAGTTTGCCATGCTAAACAACTTTAGCATCAAATGAATATTCGTTCCTTGGGTTAAGTCGAGCATCTTATTAAATCTATCTATATAGATTTGTATCCCCAATTAAGATACTCTTCCTAAATCATTCATTGAGGAATGTTTAGACAACTTTATCTTTACTGATTGTAGCATTAGTATGTCATTCCTTATCCATAGTATATCAACATATAATATTAGGAATGTCACGGCGCTCCCACTGACCCTTTTATACACACTAGAACTCTTACCTCATCGTATGTAACTAGATCATCATCTTCTATGTTGTGTACCTCATCATCATCATCCATAATGAACCCATACCTCCCAGGTATCTTCGGTACTATTTCAGATTTACAATTCAGTTGTGGTACAATAGGTCTATCTACAGGTTCTTCTTATTTAACTTATAGTGTTTTGTGGTTCTTGAACTCTTGAAGATGTATTATCCTCCCACTAGCCCCTTCAATGATAAACACCTTTATCTTAGAAGGTAGCGTGTTTCGCAACAAACATATTTTTCTAAATAGGACTATAAAACATATACCCTAAACTTACTTTAGGATGTCCCACAAATTGGTACTTGTCAAATCTTATCCCAAGCTTATCCTTTGAAACCTTTTCACATAAGTTGGACAACCCCTTATCTTAACATACTTGAAATTAGGAATCCTCCCTGTCCATAACTTTTATGGAGTCTTGGGGCCAGATTTTGAGGTTACTTTTTTCGTAGATATGCAACCATTTCTTATGACATGACCCTAGAGGGATACTGGAATGTCAGTAAAATCACTATAGACCATACCATGTCCAACAAGGTACGATTTTTCCTTTCAGATACAACAATCAATGATTGTGTATCAGGAGGCGTCCATTGTGAGAAAACCATTTGAGATGATCTAGAAACTCATTGCACAAGTATTTATTCCCTGATCTAATCAAAGAATCTTAATACTTTGCCAATTTGTTTCACTTTTGAATTCTTTGAACCTTTCAAATAATTCACACTTGTATTTTATCAAATACAAACATTCAACTCTTTGAATTATCATATCCTTTTCTTATACTAGTTTGTTTAATATATAAAATTATTTTTCATGTAAGTCAAGTACACAAAATTCATTAAGTAATATTCCAGTTCTATACAAAACATTATTATTATAAATAGAACAAAAATTATTCTTAAATATAATACCAAAGATTTTATCAACAATAAAATGGAAATAATGTTTCCAACGAGAACTGGAATACAATAACAACTTATTGACTTAATAGATTTGCCTGTAGGTAGTGCTAAACTATAATTTCATATGGTTAATGCAGCAACATTTGCTTCATTTTTCACACGTAGGATTACTTATCTTTGTTTAGCTTTCTACTTCTGCTTGGTCCTTTCATAAATCTATATTTATGATAAATCAAATCTTGGCTCAACTCTCCATCCGTGACAAAACCTGTTGTCCTAATTGTTTAATTAAATTGATCATGTTTAAGACATTTGTCTGTTATGTAGTGTCATCGGTCATTCTAAATCGGAAGAGCTCCTTAGATATATGATATCTATCACTCCTACTTTCGTCACCGTCAACTACTTGATGTGTAGGAATATAGTAGGAGCATCCATAGTTTCATGCTGACGCTGAACCTCGTTACTCATGGATGCGAGCATGATGCATTGAGCTAACTGTGCATCATCTTGCCACTTTCTAAAAGTAGCAATCTCTTCCTCAGAGGCATTGTCTGCAACCATTTTAGGGATAGGCGTATTAAGGACATAAGATAGCTTTTCAGTCGTGAGAACTTTTCTCAATTTCCTTAACCAATCTGTTTAATTCGGCCCAGTTAATTTAGCATTTAATATGCTACGCAGTGATAGTAATTTTAGACATTGTAAAATTCTGTAAATGAATTTGTAATTAACAACATTTTAGCATACATTCTTTTATTAATTACCAAAATAAATTAGGTCTTATTTTAAATTGATATCTCCCACTATTTTCTTCAAATTATATTACCCTCAATATATATAGTTCGACAATATCTAATTAAAGATATGTTAGTGAGCATAAGGATCCCATTTTATTTGTATATAGCCTTGTGTGTGCACAACAAACTATATATAAATAAATAGGTAGATAACTCTTGTCAATTACATCAACTATGCAACTCCTTGTATTTTTCCTCTTAAATCATAATGGTCAAGTGTGTGCACATCCGAACTAAAATGATTTAAGTTAAGTCATACCCGGCATTTCCATATAAGTGAAGAGAAAATTACAGCCCTTGTGTATGCACAACAAAACAGTAATGTTCAATTCCTTATAAACATCATATGTAATAAAAACAACATCTTAAATATTTAATACTTGCCTTGTGTGTGCACAACAAACTCATATTAAATATTCAATACTCTATTGTTTCTATCATGCTAGAAGGCGACATTCGATATTCCAAATATCTTTGAACGTTACAACTTAATATAAAATATTTGAGGGGTTTGTTATTAATTTGTCTCATATTGTTTAGTGCGCATGCACATATATATATAAAATACGCGTCATATTAATTAACATGCGAAACATGTTTCCATAAATATAATATATATATATATATATATATATATATATAGTATAAGCATGCACATATAGAATACTATATTCTACCCGGATCGATTATGGACTTTTATTCTAGTTTGGTTCACTAGAGCCACCAAGTGAACCAAAAGGTCAAATCCTAGGGGTGCAAAAATTAATATTTAAACATAACTATTACATTTAAACTCGGGCTCCATTACAAACGAGTCTTCACGCGCTCCTTGCTCCTTGATCTCCAATTCTTCAAAATTTATTCTAACTATTTCTATTACAAAACTATTTAAAATAAATAGAAACCTTGATCAGCAGTCAAGGGGAAGTACATAGGAGGGAGTTAGAATTTACATTAAGAAAAATTAGAGAAGACGAGGTACGCAGACCCCATTTAATAAAATCCATACATGCATGCATCCAACTAAAATAAAATCCAATCACATTGGCCAATAGTCCATAATCAATCCCATTTATTATCATACACATCACCATATGCATCAATAAATAACATTCATCTCATGAATACTAAACATTCAATATATATATTGATATCATTTAATGGGCAAATTTAGTTAGTATAAAATCTAATTTTGAATCAAAATAAACTCTTTAATTTTAATCCAAATTTAAATCAAAATAAACCTCTTTTATTTTAATTTATCCAATTTTGAATAAAATAAAATATTTTATTTTAACCAAAATCTTTAATCAATATAAATTCCTTTATTTTAATTAATTATGGAATCTAATTCCATGTTAAAAAAAACTCTTTATTAAAGGAAAAACAGATTCTCTTTCCTATTAACAAATAAACTCTTTTATTTTGAATAATATGAAATCTTATTCCATATCTAAATAAACTCTTTTATTTAAGGAAATATAGATTTTTTTTTTCCTATTCACAAATAAACTCTTTTATTTTGAATAATATGAAATCTTATTTCATATCTAAATAAACTCCTTTATTTAAGAAAACATAGAATCCAATTTCAACTCTAATTAGTTATCATGGAATCCAATTCCAACTCTAATTAGTTAGCATGAAATTCAATTTTAAAATTAAAATAAACTTTTATTTTAAGATTAAAATAAACTTTTATTTTAAAATTTAAATAAACATTTTATTTTAATTATAAAATAATTAAGAATATTATATATATATATATAATAATCAAGTTAATATATATAAATATATAATAATCGTTATTTATATATATATATATATATATATATATATATATATATTATAACTAAAATATAACCTATCAACTTTAACATGCTTAAAAAAAAAAAGTGGCGTGAATCCATATAATGAATCAGAAGTATATATATATATATATATAATCTAGAACTTGGGTGACGTCCCATGTGATATCGGAATAAAAAAAATTCATAATTTTTTTTTTATTTTATACAACAAATTATGCCCAATTAAATTATTCTAAACACATATCAATATACATATCAAATAAAAACAATCAATAATTTGCATAAATGTTTGGCTCTGATACCACTGTTAGGTTTGTAATATTCATGAACGCAATCAAATTGCACAAATTAAGTGAAAACGTGGAAAATCAGAGTTTGAAATTTTACAAACCATATACCCGGATCACCCTTTATGCACAATTATTAATTAAATGAAAAAGAAAGAACAAGAATCATACCCTTGAAGATCTGAGCTTTCTCAAGTACAAGTTCACCTCCAATCCTTTTCGCGTTCAACTTGAATCTACCGGGTTTGGTTCCTTCCTTTGATCAACGTTAGCCACCCAAGTGTTTGGCCTCTAGAGGTGATCCACCAAGGAAGAAGAAAGATTCAAGAAGATGGGTATTTGCCAAAACCCTAGTTTTTCTATCTCATTGAAAAGGAGCGTACTCTCCAACAATTGGAATCACATATTCACGTGTTGTGAAAGTGTCAACCACCACACTCATAATAAGACTCATCTTATTTATAGATGTAGGCAACCCTCATTAATAATTAAGGAATTAGGTTTTATTTAATTAATTAAATTCTTTTAATTAATTAAGCTCCCTAATCTTTTTAGAGATAATTAATTAAACTCATTTAATTAATTTGTGTCCTAATTCTATTAGGATAATTGAGAGTACTTTTATTAATTAATTCCCAAACTCCGTTAGGAATTAAATAATAATAATAGTAATAATAATAATAAGACTCCTCTTATTAATTTATATTTAATATTTCCAAAATATTAAATAATAAATATTAAGTTATTTAATTTATTCTATCACTATAGATTAAATTAAATATACTTAACTTATTATTACGATTATGTCATTTACTTCTTAAATAATTATTCTTCCTTTTATGTTGTGACCCTTTATGTGACGCCCCCAAAATAGGTATACATCACCCATTCTGAGTTGTCAATACATGGTACAGAAATAACTACAACTTTATTATTACAATAGTAAAACTGTGAGTTTGAATACAAATATTATCTTCTAGATAATATCTATACTCAAATAAATCCTCATCATATTTATTGATACATTATTTTACAAAAATGGTGAGGACTACTAAACAATTCTTTCTAAAACCTTCATTCCATACCCCGACTCGTACTCGCTATATTCTCGCCTCCTAAGAAGAAAAATGGAACGAAAAGGAAAAGGGTGAGCTCAACTAGCCCAGTAAAGAATATTATGACTAAGATAATATACAACAAATTACCGTTAGTCTTCAACAGGGAAAAATCTAATAGAATATAATAGACAACAAATTTTAAATCAATATTCGAAGCGGAAATAATAATTCATTAGAAGAGTTAAGTAGAGAATGCAAACTACTATCTTCTATGTATGAATTTAAAAGTTCATCGCTCTATCTTTTATCCCCAGTAACATCAATCAATATACATCTGGAATCAAATATTCATCTTTGCACTACAGGCCAAAGATATTCATCAGTTGGTCATGTTCATCTAAACACCTGATCATCTTTGCACTACGGGCCAAAGATAATCTTCAGAAATCATTCATCTTTGCACTACAAGCCAAAGATATTCCATAATATCATCATTTAAGACTGAAGATGATGAAAAATATTTTTAAAGAAATGAATCCAGTGAAACAAAATGACAAGGATTAAGGATTAAGGATTCGAACTTTGTTTTATCCACGTCCAAAAATACCTCAAAAATAATCACAGTGGTGTAAAATTCAAGAATGATCAAAACATGGATACAATCAAAGCTAGTATCAAGAATAGATATTTTGGACAAAAAGAAGAAATTTTATTTTCGGTGAATAGTGCCGTATAGGTGAATAGTGTCGTCTACGTGAATAGTAACTCCGACACCAAAAGATAGAAATTTCCCAAAAAACATCTTCACGCTTCATGAATAGTACTCGTGAATAGTAACTCGTGAATAGTAACTCATGAATAGTAACTCGTGAATAGTAACTCATGAATAGTAACTCATGAATAGTAACCCCGAGCATGGAAAAGTTCCAAATTTGATAAAAATTTCAACCAATATTTCAAAGATAATGATATGAAGAAATAATATCATTTGAGAAGAAAATAACATCCCTTACCTCGAAAGATTAGTACTTCTAGTTGGAATACTAGGGTATAGTCTTTGAAGGAACTTGCACAATCTAACAATACTCAAAGTATACTCACAAGAATACGCTCAATATATCGAGAGAGAAATAAAGAGAAACTTCAATTTCTGGTGTGTTTTTCAATTCTAACCTAAGCACCCTATTTATAGGAAAATGCTTAGAACGCCAAAGTAGAAAATTGAATATAATATTAATATATTTTTCACATTTTCTTTAGCCCACCTTAGACAACTGATCTCAGCCCATTTGAATTACATGTGAGGCTAAGTTAGTTGCAAAAAAGTTTTTCTCAAAATAATTAACTAAAACTCCCAAAAATTAATTATTTTGAATTTGAACTTCAATAATTCATAATAAATAGCCCTTTTATCGTAAAAAATTCAAATCTCGAAGTTTTATAGGAAATTCAATTCTCTACAACTTTGCGGAAGAAAGTTTTTCGAATTCCAAATGCAGATATTGACCGAAATCCATAAAGGCGATTTTATTGTGCTATAATCAAATTTCGATCAATAAATGGGGTCCATTGACATGTTTAACATGTTTTAAATATTTATAGCAACAAAAATACTCTTCCTCCTCGTATACTCATATATCCCACATTCGTTGTATAAATATCACCATTATTATATTATTAAAATATAATAATATATTTAAATGAATTATTTTATAAGAAAAAGATAAAATTTCAATTTTCAATAATTGTCACATTAAAAAATTTCTCCATCTATATCCACATAAAATCAATATTTTCCTCATCATATGAATCAATAATTAATTATTCATAAATAATATTACGTAATCACAATATCGACAACCAGGCAGGTTCTAGGAAAGAGGGGCTTTCAATAAGAAATTCTCCTTACTAATACAAGCAATTAGGTGACCAAACCTCTCCTTAGATGTAACTTTCTAGACATTGCCAATAATGTTATCTAATAATATTATTAGGATAATATGAATTATTGCTTCGATAGTGAAAAATCTTGTGTAATGACAATTATTGAAACAACAACAATATAAAATATCAACACAAACAATTATTGAATCAATAAAATAAAATATTGAATAAAGAATTATCGTAACCATTATTGAGTAATGCCTTCACGTAAGAATCAATAATCGTGCAATACTGCGGTGCTTCCGTGTTTTAACCCAAAGTATTTTAACAAGATTAATCTGTGAATAACTACTACTGTTATTTTTTAAACAACTTATATTTTTTCGCTTTCTTCATCCAATCGCTTTCCATTATGGGGCCCACACATGGTCTTGCTACCGTCGTATTTAATATTCCCCGACAAAGATCTTAATATTCCACCACCAAACGAATATTCCCCGACAACAATGAATATTTTATAACCACTTGCTTATTTTGAAATATTCACATGATTTTACCCATAACTATCCACATTAATCAAATCAACCCTTACTATTTCAAAATAGAGAAAATTAAATTTCATTAATAATAAGTTGGGGTCTTACAACCTCCCTCCTTATGAAATTTCGTCCTCTAAATTGGACGACGATACTGGTGTTTCGAAAAGGTGAGGATACCTCGCTTTCATTTCGGTTTCCAATTCCCTGTGTCACTTCCTCTATAAAGCATGATTCCTCCACAAAACTTTAACTTGTGGTATGACCTTTCATGCGTGGGACATGCTCCTTCCTATCCAAGATCATGACAAGTACCTCCTCATACGTTAAGTCTTGGCTATTTCGATCGGTTCTAACTCTATAACGTGGTTCGGGTCTTTCACATATTTACAAAGTACAGATATGTGAAACACATTATGAACACGAGACATACTTGGAAGTAACACAAGTCTATAGGCTACATTTCCTACTCGGTCAAGAATTTGAAATGGACCAATAAATCGTGGATTGAGCTTTCCTCTCTTCCCAAATCTTGTAACTCCCTTCCATGGAGCAACTCGCAACAATACATGATCCCCTATACTAAATTCCACGTCCTTTCGATGAAGATCCGCATAACTCTTTTGTCGATCTTGTGCCGTTTGTATACGTTGTCGAATCATTTGGATCTTTTCGGTAGTCATACGTACTAACTCGGGTCCCAACAATGTTGCTTCACCCTCCTCATCCCAACATATTGGAGAATGACATTTTCGTCCATATAATGCTTCGAATGGAGCCACACCTATACTTGCCTGATAACTGTTGTTGTAGGAGAATTCCACCAATGGTAAATACTTATCCCAACCGCCCTTGAAGTCTCAGGACACGAGTCTTAATAGATCTTCAAGAGTTTGAATAGTCCTCTCTCGATTGTCCGTCTGGTTTGAGGATGGTATGCGAAGAATCAATCATAAACTGTGCCCATAGCTTTTTGCAAGCTAACCCAAAATCTTGAAGTGAATCTTGGGTCACGATCCGAAACTATGGATATAGGCATGCCATGCAACCTCACAATCTCATTCATGTACATACTAGCAAGACGTTCAAGGGAATAAGTCTCCCGTATCGGCAAGAAATGAGCAGACTTGGTTAATCTATCAACAATAACCCAAATAGCATTGATGCCTTGAGAAACCGTAGGAAGAACCGTAACGAAATCCATGGTAATGTGTTCCCACTCCATTTCGAAATCTCAAGTTGTTGCAACGGACCCTTAGGTACTAGATGCTCCGCCTTTACACGTTGGCAAGTTAAACACATCGAGATAAACTTTGCAATCTCTCTCTTCATATTGTTCCACCAAAATGTATGTCGAAGATCACGATACATTTTAGTACTTCCAAGATGGATTGCAAATGGTGTATTGTGTGCCTCCATCATAATCTTGTACTTCAAATCAGTCGTTAGGGACACAAAGTCTAGAGTGGACTCAAGTATCCTTCTTCATCAATTCTCGCCTGAGAATAGCTCCTTCTTGTACTTTCTTCTTCATACGCACGCATTCCGGCCCGGCTCGGTGGCTGAGCAACCTTAACTTTTTCTATTAAAGTTGGCTCTGTCATGCGATACTTGACATCATCGCACTCATTCCCGCATATGATCTTCTACTCAATGCGTCACTACCACGCTCGCTTTACGGGATGGTATTGAATAGTGTGGTCGTAGTCTTTCAATAGCTCGAGCCAACGTCGCCGCCAAGATGTTAAGTTCTTTTTTAGTGAAGAAATATTTAAGGCTTTTATGGTCGAATATATCTCCACTTTCTCCCCATATAGATAGTGCCTCCATATTTTTAGCGCAAGAAAACGATCACACGCTAACTCTAGATCATGAGTAGGATAATTCCTCTCATACTCTTTAAGTTGTTGTGAGGCATAGGCTATGACTTTCCCACGTTGCATGAGAACATATCCTAACCCTTTCAAGCAAGCATTTCAGAGATAACAAATCCATCCGAACCAGATGGTATTGTTAGAACAGGTGCCAAAATAAGTCTCCTCTTAAGCTCTTGGAAACTCTTCTCGCATTCTTCGCTCCAAACGAATTTTGTATACTTCCAAGTTAGCTGAGTTAATGGAGTAGCGATTCGAGAAAACCCTTCCACGAATCTTCGATAATAACCAGCTAAGCCCAAAAAGCTACGTACTTCGGTCACCGATTTCGGTTGCTCCCAACTTTGTATTGCTTCAATCTTCGCCGGATCCACGGATACTCCATGTTTTGACACCACGTGCCCAAGAAATGCTACTTCCTCAAGCCAGAACTCGTATTTCTTTAATTTGGCATATAGTTGGTTTTCACGAAGCCGTTGGAGTACCAGCTTCAAATGGTGCTCATGATCTTCACGGCTTTTGGAATATATGAGGATGTCATCAATAAAGACAACAACAAATTGATCCAAATATTCCTTGAATACTCGGTTCATCATATCCATGAAAGTCATAGGAGCATTAGTTAGTCCGAAAGACATGACTAAGAATTCATAATGCCCATTCCAGGAGTTTCAAGGCGTCTTTGGAATATCCTCGATTCTAATCTTGATTGATGATATCCGTAAGCGAAGATCAATTTTTGAAAAGAATTGTGCCCTTGCAATTGGTCAAACAAGTCATCAATACGAGGTAGAGGATACCTATTCTCTATGGTGACATGGTTCAATTCCGATAGTCAATACAAAAGTCGCATACTCCCGTCTTTTTCTTCTTTACGAATAAAGCAGAGCACCCCAAGGAGATGTACTAGAACGAATGAAACCGATGTCCAACAATTCTCGTAGTTGGACCTTTAACTCTGAAGTTCAATAGAGCCATTCGATATGGGGTTTTAGAAATGGGCTTTGTACGTGTTCAAGATCAATAAAAATTCAACTTCACGTTAGGGGTAGAATTCGGGAAGTTCTTCAGAAATACTTCGGAAAGTCAATAACAACAGAATATTATTCAAATTTGACGTGTCTTTATTCAAATCCATAACATGGGCTAAGAAAGCTTGACATCCGCTTTTTCAATAAACGAATAGCTTTATGATTAGATATGCGATGATTGATTTTAATGGTTTAGTTGCTTGAATTGCATAACGGGTTGATTAGGAATATGAAAACTAACAACCTTACGAAAACAATCAATTTTGGCATGATGATTAGTTAACCAATGAATCCCTAAAATCACATCAAAAACAAGTATCTTTAAAGAGATAAGGTCAACAGGTAAGGTGATGGTGCCAACTTGAATCAAACAAGATTTATAAGCAAAGTGGATGTGATGAAAGTTTCTCCTAACGGAGTTTCCACAGATAAGTCAAAGTCTAATTTCTCCGAGTCAAGTTTAAACGTTGAGCACAAGCAGAGAGATAAATGAATGGTAGCAAGCAGGTAGATCAAGTAAGGTATAAACTTCGCAAGAATTTATAAATAGCTTACCCGTGATCACCTCATTTGGGTTCCTCACATTTTGACGATCACAACAAACGCTCTTCCGGAATCGTTAACTTTGACTTTTCTGGGACAGTCTTTTGAGTCACCGTCCCCGCTGAACTAGGTTTCGCTACCGTACAATCTCTAGCGATATGTCTTTCCTTTCCACAATAATAGCATACCTTGAACTGTTGTGGACAGTGTGGACTGATATGTCCCTCTTTCCCACATTTATAGCATATGACCGGTGGTCGTTCTCCTCCCTTAGAACGAGTTGCTGCCAGCACTGTCGTCTTCACATGGTCGTTATTAAATCTCCTCTTTTTAAAATCTCCTCCTGACTCGCTTCTTTTATTTTCATGGCCATGATTACCACCAGAGTGGTTACCATTTTTGTTCGTCTGTTTCTTTCTCATTTGGTTATCATTATACATTGATCGCTATCTCTCGGTACGATCCTCGATTATGGTCCCTCGGTTGACCATACTCGTTATCTCGCTCTAACAATTGAGCCTCATTAACAACATATCGAATAGAGAGAAAATTTATGAGAAATGAGATATTATCGTACGCCGGGTTTCAAACCTCTCGAAACATCCAGCGTCATCGTTCCTCATTCTCCACCAAATTAGGTGCAAACACGATAACTCGCAAACTTTGCCTCGTCATTGAGACACCGTCATGTTGTTTTGTTCTAATCGATGAACTCCACTTCCTTCATATGACGAACACTTTCGTGAAAGTATTTGTCATTAAATAGTTTCAAACGTCTCCCAAGACATCGAAAAGTGCAAATTTGGATGGGTACGCTTCACAGACTCCCACGAGAGTCTACCTCGCCATGGAACATAAAGGTGGCGAATGGAACCTTCGTTCTCCGTGCATCCCAAGACATCGAATATCTTGGTAATTTGCTTGACCCATGTTTCCCGCCATGATCGGATCGCTTTCCCTTAAATTCTGGTGGTCCCAACTCTTTGAATCGCTTGTTGTGACAACCCGTGAATTGCTATCATTTCCTCCCTGTATTTTGAACACGAGTCTCCCTCGTCGATTTTGTATGAAGCGCAAAAAACTTCTAAACATCCCCTCGTTCATCATCCGCTTTCATTGGTGTTGTTCATGGGAGGAACATTGCCCACTGTTGCACGTTCTCCTCGTTGGTGAGTCAAAGCGTCTCCACGATCTCATTTCCATTGTTAATATTCTCAAATCGACATTCTCAAACACCGCCATAAAACAAGGGTTAATTAAGGAAATCAATATATCACATAATATCCCTATATCTTGACCAACTAACAAATAAGCTTAGGTAGGTAGGACACACTTTAGCGAAGGATTTACTCGTCTCTCCCCTCCTAGTTCTATTCCCGATCTCCGCCGGAGATCATATCTCTAAGCTCGATACCAACTCATGACGCCCCCAAAATAGGTATACATCACCCATTACGAGTTGTCAATACATGGTATGTAAACAACTACAACTTTATTATTACAACAAAAAGCTGTGAGTTTGAATACAAATATTATCTTCTAGACAATATCTATACTCAAATAAATCCTCATCACATTTATTGATACATTATTTTACAAAAATGGTGAGGACTACTAAACAATTCTTTCTAAAACCTTCATTCCATACCCGACTGCACTACGCTTATATTCTCGCCTCCCGAGAAGAAAAATGGAGCGAAAAGGAAAAGGGTGAGCTCAACTAGCCCGAAGAAAGAATATTATGACTAAGATAATATACAACAAATTATCGTTAGTCTTCAACAGGAAAAATCTAATAGAATACAATAGACAACAAATTTTAAATCAATATTCGCAATGAAATAATAATTCATTAGAAGAGTTAAGTAGAGAATGCAAACTACTATCTTCTATGTATGAATTTAAAAGTTCATCGTCTATCTTTTATCCCCAGTAACATCAATCAATATACATCCGAATCAAATATTCATCTTTGCACTACTGAGCCAAAGATATTCATCGATTGGTCATGTTCATCTAAACACTGTTCATCTTTGCACTACGGGCCAAAGATATTCTTGAAATCATTCATCTGCACTACAAAGCCAAAGATATTCCATAATATCATCATTTAAGACCGAAGATGATGAAAATATTTTTAAAGAAATGAATCGGTGAAACAAAATGACAAGGATTAAGGATTAAGGATTCGAACTTTGTTTTATCCACGTCCAAAAATACCTCAAAATAATCACAGTGGTGTAAAATTCAAGAATGATCAAAACATGGATACAATCAAAGCTAGTATCCAGAATAGATATTTTGGACAAAAAGAAGAAATTTTATTTTTTGGTGAATAGTGCAGATACGTGAATAGTGCCAGACACGTGAATAGTAACTCCGACACCAAAAGATAGAAATTTCCCAAAAACATCTTCACGCTTCATGAATAGTACTCGTGAATAGTAACTCATGAATAGTAACTCGTGAATAGTAACTCATGAATAGTAACTCATGAATAGTAACCCCGACATGGAAAAGTTCCAAATTTGATAAAAAGTTTCAACCAATATTTCAGCATAATGATATTAAAGAAATAATATCATTTGAGAAGAAAATAACATCCCTTACCTCGAAAGATTAGTACTTCTAGCTGGAATACCGGGTATAGTGCTGAAGGGAACTTGCACCGTCTAACAATACTCAAAGTATACTCACAAGAATACGCTCAATATATCGAGAGAGAAATAGAGAGAAACTTCAGTTTCTGGTGTGTTTTTCAATTCTAACCTAAGCACCCTATTTATAGGAAAATGCTTAGAACGCCAAAGTAGAAAATTGAATATAATATTAATATATTTTTCACATTTTCTTTAGCCCACCTTAGACAACTGATCTCAGCCCATTTGAATCACATGTGAGGCCAACTTAGTTGCAAAAAAACGTTTTTCTCAAAATAATTAACTAAAACTCCCAAAAATTAATTATTTCGGAACTTCGGAACTTCAATAATTCATAATAAATAGCCCTTTTATCAGAAAATTCAAATCTCAAGCGTGTTTTTATAGGAAATTCAATTCTCTACAACTTTGCGGAAGAAAGTTTTTCCGATTTCCAAGCAGTAAATTGGACGAAATCCACAAACCAAGCGATTTTACGTGCTATAATCAAATTTCGATCAATAAATGGGGTCCATGACATGTTTAACATGTTTTAAATATTTATAGCAACAAAATACTCTTCCTCCTCGTATACTCATATATCCCACATTCGTTGTAAAAATATCACCATTATTATATTATTAAAACATAATAATATATTTAAATGAATTATTTTATCGGAAAAGATAAAATTTCAATTTTCAACAATTGTCACATTAAAAATTTTTCCATCTATATCCACATAAAATCAATATTTTTCTCATCATATGAATCAATAATTAATTATTCACAAATAATATTACGAATCACAATATTGACAACCAGTGCGGTTCAGGAAGAGGGGCTTTCAATAAGAATTTCTCCTTCTTTGGCCGCAATTAGGTGACCAAACCTCTCCTTAGGCGAGTAACTTTCTAGACATTGCCAATAATGTTATCTAATAATATTATTCAGATAATATGAATTATTGCTTCGATAGTGAAAAATGCGTAATGACAATTATTGAAACAACAAAGAATATAAAATATCAATATGAGAATTATTGAATCAATAAAATAAAATATTTGAGCAGTAATTACCGTAACCATTATTGAGTAATGCCTTCTTACGTAAGAATCAATAATTGGTGCAATCTGGTGCTACTCTTGTGTTTTAACCAAAGAGTATTTTAACAAGATTAATTGAATAACTACTCTATTTGTTATTTTTAAACAACTTATATTTGTCGTTTTCTTCATCAAATCACTTTTCGTTATGGGGCCCACACATGGTCGCTACTGGCGTCGTATTTACGAATATTCCCGAAAAGCATTGAATATTCCACGACCAAACGAATATTCCCCGACAACAATGAATATTTTATAACCACTTGCTTATTTTGAAATATTTGCGTATTTTACCCATAACTATCCACATTAATCAAATCAACCCTTACTATTTCAAAATAGAGAAAATTAAATTTCATTAATAATAAGTTGGGGTCTTACACTTTAGGTTTTCCATAATAAACCGGTTACGAATAAATCAATTAGAACAATTCTAATCTTATTTAAATAAATAAATTAAACTATTTATTTATTTAAATAAATAATATTTATTCTACAATAGGGATAAGCCTCCCTAGCGATCAACGACTTTTCAGATAATATAGATTTCAACATTAATCATATAAGAACCTTTGAGTAAATAGTTACCGTACAATTAAATCCTTCCACCATACAATGTCCCAATTAAATATAAGACATGGAATTACTGTCAAGTCTTATTTTATTTAATTATATATATTTCGACTCTTAAATGGACAACTCCAAATAATGCAAATTAGAAACTCCTTTTTAATTTCATTCTGCCTTGGCCAAGGACTACTGGGTTGTCATTTATCGAATCACATATGACATTTCTCTTCTTTTACTAGAAGTGGTAAATTCTTTATTGATCATATATTATCTCCATGTACAACTTATTATACCCAAGCATACCCTTTGATATACCCTAAGGGTCTTAAGGAATAAGTCAAAGTATAACTCATCATACACAAGATACTATGATGTTCTCAAGTCTAAGGATCACTTGTACTACTATCACTACATAAATTCTTATTGACAGGCAAGTAAAACTCCATTAGGTATTCCTTAGCGAGCTACGTTCAGTGAACTTATTCTCTAATAAGCACCTACATACTTGCTTTAGTGTCTCCACACAAATGATCATGAGATCAATCATCCTCATCTAATGAGCAAGCAACGTATGTACCAATCTATCCCGATTCACTAATCCCCAATTTAGTAATTCAACGATTGAGAACTATTTTAGTTTTAAGCTTTCTAAGAATTTAGATCTCATTAGAATGATCATTATCATTATTCTAAAAGCATTGCTTAAAACTATGGGTTTATCACATATTATAAAACAACATCATGTAGATAATTAAAAGCCTTTAATAAATTAATACTATTTAATAATAAATGAATAAGATTGTTACAAAGTATATGCTTTATCATCAAACATGATTAGCTTATGAGCATACTACTTTCATATAATGCTAGAATTTATGTCAAATAAGGTAATCGCACGTTAATTTTTGGTTAACGGTGAAAGAAAATGATGTCAGTGTTTATGTTTTCATGTGTAGCTAAGTAAGTATCAAAATAAATTGCATGCTAAAATGTTAATTAAATTTTGTTTATGCTAGTTTCTTAAGATACGAACATAACGTAATTTGAATGAGATGAATTATTCATGGATTGACTTCACAGTGATGATTTTTAGGATGAATGTTAAGAAAATTGAGTTTTCATGAAAATTAAGAAATTAAAATAGTGTTAGTGATTGTTATATTATGCTAAGTGGTTGAATAGGTTAGCAATCATGTTTACGATAGTTGTATATTTATTTTACTTGTTATTATCACTGTTTGATGGGTGAAATTCGTGTTAGTTGGCTTAAGAAAAGTGCCGAAGTCTGTTATGCAAAACTGAGTTCTGCAAGTCACGTGGGAGCGCAGCCCTTTGGCGCGGGCGCGCAGCTGTCGCACAACGCGTGACATCCCCATACAAAACTAGTGCGGCCGCGCGAGTGCCCATTTTCAGACACTGAAGTTTGTTTATTCTACAGACTTTGGTTGTTCTTTGTATCTTAGCTTAAGGTTATGGAATGTGAGAAACATGTAACAACAAGGTTAAGTAGAGTTATGTTATGTGGATTATGAATTCAAAATTTAAAAGTTATTAGTTAATCGAGAATGCGTTATGTGATAATTTGGTATACATAATGAAAGTTAGACAAGTATTGCGTAGTAAAACACTTAGAGTTTCTAAAATGTAAATGGTAATGAACATGTTATGATATGTTAGCATGTCTAATAGGTATTGTGGTTCTAAAATTATGTGTAGGTGATCATGAGTTTAATTTTATAGCTTATGCTCAAAGCAAGTTTCTAAACTCTATCTTTTACATTGAGAAAGTTTCCTAATTCTTTACTTTCGTTGAGCTAGTTCCACTATTACATTATGTAGCTTTATTCTTTGATTGAGCAAGCTTTCTATTTTAACTGTTGATTTAATAAGTCAATCGTCCTAGTTCATTTGAACTAACTTTAACTCTAATGTTATTTGAATTTCCATTCTGTTGATTCATTTTAACTTGTTTATAGTTAAGCAAGTTTCTTAAGTTACATTCTTGTATAATGAACATAGTTTGAACTCTCGTCGTTATTTTTGAACTGTTTTTATTCCTTATTTGAATTTAATAACATGTTGGGCAAGTTTTAGTTTCTAGATTGCTACCAGTTAATGTATGTTCGTAATTTCATTTCTAATGTTATAAGACTCTAACCTTAGCTTAATTGTGGTTCAAGCAAAGGTTTACCATTTTATTCATTTTGTTAAATACTTATGCTCTATAGTTATTTCAAGCATGAGTTTAACATGTATAGTCAGTTCATTTATGATTCTCAATTGTTCTATGTTATGTTGGTATTAAAGATCTATTGTGATTATCAAACACTATTAATTCAACTAGTCCTCTAGTTGATGTTCGTTGAACTTCAAATTACCCTTGAAAGCTTATCCAAACCAAACTTTCTTTGGTGCGGACTTATACTCTAAATACTGAGATGAACAACCCTATTATTATTAGGGGTTAACTTACGCGTAGCATTAAAATGTTTGTGCACAATACATTGTACGAAGGGTTGATCCCCCTAAGTACGAGGAGTCCTTATAGTCTTATGACTGTTAAAGTTGGGGTTGAAAGATTACTCGCAACTATGGACATGGTTCATGGTCTTATGACCCTCAATTATGTATATTCCATATTTTGGATTCCAGTTCTTGATTATCATTGTTAAAGTACTATTCAGTTTTGATGAGCCTATTCGTTGGAAGTTATTGTTGTTATTCTCCTGTTGAGTCATTATTATATCTAGTGAGCAATTGTTTTGCTCACTCTTGCGTTTTTATAAACTCATTGCAGCTAAAGTTGAGAAGGTAGATGAGCCTTCAACTAGCAAAGGAAAGGGAAAATTGTACAAGTGATGCTGATTTGTACTTTTATTTATTATGATGATCTTAGACTTTATTTTAATGATGTTATGTAATAATTTACTTCTCAATTTAAATGATGTTTAGAGGTTAGATAACCTGGGATGTTGTTGAACTTAATAATGTAACCCTATTTAAGGGGAGGTTTTATGATTCAAATATTATTTTATTTGGGTAGATAGTATGAATGTTTGAATAGTGAGCACCAAATCTTGTGGGAATGAAGTACCTAGATTTGGGGGTGTCACATGCACAGTGTCATCATCTGCTAGCTGCAGGACACCGCTATCAATAAGATTCTGAATAAGATGGCGGAGTGCCCAACATTCTTTTGTGCTGTGATCGCGAGAATGTGAATGATATTGACATACTTCATCTGGGTTGAATCATCTTGAACGGGGATTGATTGGAGGCAGAAGGATGGTAATTCTTCCTTCATTAATCAGCATTTGCAATACCTCCTCCATAGATTGTCCCAAATAGGTAAATTCCCTTTGATTGGCAAAATCCCGACGGGCTTTAGCATTGGCTCTCTTTGCAACCTTATCCTCCATAGCTTCGCTTTCTGAAGGTGGTGATGGAGCATTCATAACAAAATGAAGGAGATAAGCATTCTCCTGCCTAATTAATTAACGTATGACTTGATACTGATGTGTCACCAGTTCTGCCAATTGCTCAATTTGCTTGCAAAGAGCTTTCATCTTTTGTTCCATGGTAAATTGGAACTTTGCATAATCCCACTTGTCAACACCATCTTTGAGGGTTTGGGATGATTCACCATTAGAACCAGAACTCTTTTCAGTGCTCCAACTAATCATGTTAACCTCTTCTTCTTTGTGTTGAGGAAGAGGTTTGTCTTGCACATGAGGTTCATCTGGTTTGGTTACTACGATCTCACCGTTGTCTATTAGATCTTGGATCTTGTGTTTCAAGGCCCAACAATCTTAAGTATCATGTCCAGGTGCCCCGGCATGATAAGCACACTTCCGAGTAGCATTAAAACCCCTCCCATCAGGGTTAGCTAGTGGAAGAAGATGTGTAATTTTCTTCTGAGTGGTCAGAAGAGCCAGAATATTCTCGAGTGAGTCCCCTAAGGGTGTGAACGTTCGAGGTCGCTTTACTTCTCCACTTTTAGGCAATGGAGGGTTTGAAGGTTGTGCTTGAAAAGGGGAGTAGTTTTTGATCTTGTAGTATCAAGGTAACATCCTCCTCTTTCTTTTTATGGACCCTACGGGGGTTGTTTCCATAAGATCCGGACTGGATGTGCTCAGCAACCGCTTTAAGAGCGGCTAGGTCTTGAATTTTACCAGACTTCAATCCCATCTCAGCCAACTCTCCGTGCTTGATCATTTTAGAGAATGGTTTGCCAATACCAGCTAAGACTCTCTCATAGAAAGGAGCTTCATGTACATCTATGAATGTCATGACCATTTCTTATTCCGTCATGGAAGGAATAACTTGAGCAGTAAGGCGCCTCCACCTTTGAGCATACTCTTTGAAAGACTCATTAGACTGTTTTTTGACCTTGATAATTTGGTACCGGTCAGGAGCCATCTGAGATTGAAAACTGTATTGAGTGAGGAAGGCGTGAGCTAGCTCTTCCCAGCTATGGATCTTAGAGTTGTCTAATCTAGTATACCATGATCGGGCTTCTCCAGTCAGACTTTTCTGAAACAGCTGCATTCTGAGCTTTTCATTTTCTGCGTATGATCCAAGTTCTCCATTGAACACCTTCAAATGTGTATAAGGATACCCTAATCCGTCATATTTTTCAAAATCAGGGGTTTTGAATTTCTCTGGATAATGAACACCAGGGAAGATGCAAAGGTCAGCATATGAAACACTTCCATGTGTTCCAATCCCTTTGAGAACACGGATAGTTTCCTCCATTTGGAGTACTTTCTTCCTAATATCACCGGTGTCTGGATCTAATTTGAGATGGGTGCTTTCAAGGTCTTTGTTGGTCGTATCAAACTGAAGTTCCAGATTTGTTTTATCTAGACCTTATGTTCCTTCTTGTGTAGAGGATTCTATATGTGGAGGCATCTTTGAGCCTTGAGTGGACTGATGCAATTCTTTAAGCAAGACAGGCAAATTGATGATTTGTTGACTTAATCCGTTAAATTCTTCACAAGAAACAGGATTAGACTAGTCAGACGAAGACATGATTGGCTGTAGGCTCATAGCCTTTTTGGATTTGAAGTGGGTTACAGGCCCAATGATTTCCCTACAAAAGACTTATGTAGTTTAGTCTTAGGGTAATGTAAATGTTATCATAATATGTCCATTTTAGGAATATTGCCCTGCAAAACTGGGTGTTAATTGATAACATGTATGCATAAGCAATCTTTATATTTTCCATTACATAAAGAGGAACATGGAATAAAATTACAAGTAAATTCTTTTACAAGTAATTGAAAATGGAAGGCATGAAGAGACTTTCCTCTGCATTTGGTTTATCAGAGGTTGACCTACCTTAGGGTTACTCTCGCCGCTTTTTGGAATGAAGGTTCCCAGATCATCGTAATCTACTTGACGGAAAGTTAATTCGGTTTTTCAACTAGAGCGAATCTGGGTGGTGCCTTTCCTGAGCCTCACTGGAATTATTCTTCCTGCGAATCCAGTAATCAAACACCGACAGGATAGCCTCCTGATGGAGGAACCACACAACATACATTCACATACAACGTGTCTCACCGTTTATGAAAATGATGACATGTTCGAAGCACTAATATCATAGATAGATATAGTATAGTGCAGTAAGTAAAATGCTGTCGTACACATTCATCATAAATATAAATGCAACATTCGCACATAGGCATACAACAGTTTTGAAAAGCTTGTAATAGCGGCTTAAGCCCTCTTACTGGAGTCCCCAGCAGAGTCGCCACCTGTCGACGTCGGGATTTTTAAAGGTCCCTTTTTCGTTACTTGTTCTTTGGTGTTCTCATGTTAATGTGAGATTTGTTTAAAAAAATAAGTGAAAAAGGTTCAACATGTATAATTTTGAATTTTTGACTTTAAGAGTCGCCAGTTGGTGTATTTAACTGGTTGCACCAACACAATCGAAAAGGTTTGCACATTGACCCAGTGATGTGATACTGCTAGACGGGTCTGTGAAATCGATATTCATTTGAGTTCGGGGGCTTGATTATGCGGAGGGAATGTGTTAGGCACCCCCCGACATCCATGTTGCCACAGTAACCGCCACTTTTCAAGAAATTGTTGTATGAATGTGTGTGTGTGTGTGGATTAATGTGCAATTATTTGAAAGTAGTGCAAGGCCTCGTTTGCACCTATATACAAAGGGTTTGAATTTATAGAAAAATTCAATTTTAAGCAAGATATAGCAATGAAGTTTTGTAAAAGAGGTTTTTCAAACCCTGTGCCTAATAGTAATTGAGGCCTTTGATACTTCTATTTTATTATTAAATGTTCGACTTGTTTGCTTTTATTTTCGAGATGTGAAGCATTTTTGAGAAAATAATATACAGCAGTGCCGAACTCCTCATGGGCATGACAGCCATCCAAGGAAATTCAGACACTGTAAATAATGTACAAGCTACTTACAGCCAAAAATATCCATTATAGGAACCGAATCTAGATTTAGTAGATTGAATCTGTGGTCACTTGATTCCAAGGCTCACATGACACTGCAATTTGTATGGAAAGCAAGTATGCGATTATATATATAAAAGTTGTAAAATATATATATCTGAGACATGATCAACCACCACAAAGCAACTCCATGGGGATCGAAAATGTAAATATATAAAAGTAAATATATATATATATATATATATATATATATATATATATATATATATATATATATATAGACATGATCGATCGCCAATGTAAGTAAACTTTAGGCGGGATTTAAATGTAAATAAAGGCGTAAAAAGCGATCAACTACTACTTAAGTAAATTCTGTGTAGATTTAAATGTAAATATATATATATATATATATATATATATAGATATATATATATAAGCATTAAAGCAGGATGTAAATCCGTGCTCATCGGATATGTCCGAAGCGATAATTATATATATAAGTATATAAAAGCATTAAATGCTCCAGATCGAAGTTCAGGCTCAATCGAGGCATAACTCGATAATGTTAGTCCATATATAAAATATATACATATATATATATATATATATATATATATATATATATATATATATATATATATATATATGTAAATGAAAGCCATGATAGAACTGCAGGCATACACACACAACACGACTCTCAATATGTATAATAGTGTTTGTAAATATGAAAAGAAAGGCTTTATAGAATATAAGAAGGCTTATAGTGGGCTGCCAATGTAGACTTCTATGACTCTATATGGATAAACACTCAGCTTATGTCGGATAAAAATATAGCTATATGTGAGCTAACAGATGTTTAGAATGAGGAAACACTCAATATGGGTGTATACAGAGCAAATTGGATAGGGCTTCCTCGCCTTTTTCTCGCTCTCTCTCTCCCTCAAAATGGCTGGCCCAAGGTCTATATTTATAGAATGATGGCTGCAAGTACACCTGCAGCAGCCGTGGTTGTACCTACGGCTGGTCGTGGTTCATCTGGGCCTCGCGGGTCTCGTCATCTCAAAGTACGTGCACTCATGTACAATAATGTCCGCTCGAACTTGCAGAACTTCAATCCAAGCATCCTAACGAGGTATAGCTGACCTTCTTCGGATCGCTTGTGTCGAGAGTTACGTAATGACATGGATTAGAGGTTGTACGAAGTCAGGAAGAGGGGACCATGCCCATGGTCTTCAAGCTTCAAATTCTATCAGGTATACTAGCACGCGTAATAATCACTTGGGATTGTAACTCCTCGGTTCTTGTGGGACATTGTTGGATGTATGTATGTATGAAGTGTTGAGACGACGCGCAGGTGTTGAGGTAGTAAGATGACGTTTGACTCCTTGCCGGGGATATCTTCGGTTTGAGTTGAAAGCAAACATTGCTCAGGGTTACATCTGAAATTAGACTACTTGTTGGTATGCCGCAATGTCATCTTGTGAGATTATTCTTGTCTGCTAGGTGTTAGCTCCAGGTCTGAGGTATGAGTGCCTCAGTAGGACGTCTGAGCTTGAAGTTGATAGCATGTATTTGAAACAAACATTTCCGGAGTTATCGCCAGAACTGCAACAACATTCCTTGGGGTTATCGCCAAGGATGAAACTCGGGGTTATCTCCGAGGTTGGAAATGATCCTTCCGGTGTGTGTCCCGAGTTTTGAGATTGACATCCGATAGTATCCGGAATGGATGTGAGCTGTCTTCCAAGGTTATCTCTGAAAGACAAATCTGCCCTCCTGCAATGTCAGTAACATGCGTGCAGAAAATTTCGAGTGTCTACAACATCCTTGCTGTGAAAAACTTTGCCCCCTTTTCGACCCTTGATCCATTTTGTGCCCGGTTTAGTCATTTCCTTTAGAATAGTTTCATAATCGGGATCATGATCACATAAACCTGCATAATTACAATGTCGAGGGACCCTTAACTGATAGTATGTGTTGACGGCGTCATCACTAAAAGGGACTAACCTACCCCTTACAAAAGTAAGGAAAGGGGCCTTGTCCTCGGCGGTCGCATAGAATTCTTTGACCACGTTGACAACGGCGGCTTCGGGCTCCTCCGTGAATTTATTCCATCCTTTTTGATAAATTTATTGCATCATTTCGTTGTCGACAGGATTCGGTGCCAACCCCCGCTCCAGTATGAGTGCTTTGGTAGCCATGTAATCGTAGCTGTCGGCGGTGGCGATACTTATGAATTTGCGGCGGTCGAAAATTCGTGATGACGGTGTTGTGGAACTCTCCCCCCGATGTCTCTTTGAAGTTGGTTTAGAAGCCATTGATTATCAGATGCCTTAATAACAATATCTCCCCACAAACTTGGTTCACATAAAATGTCGAACACCTTGTGTGCAAAGTGATTTCTTCCCCCAACTTGATGAATTTGTGGCAATTATGGTGATTGAAGAAGAAGAGCTTTGAAAATAGGTTACTCACTCTTAAGTACAAGATGACTTCCCACAATACGAACCCTAATTCGTGGCTTCCTTATTTCAAATTAAGTGTATGTGATGAACTTGGGTTGTGAGGGTGTTTTTATATAGAAGTGGTGTGATGGAGAGGAATAGGAGTCATTGATGGAGGTAATGGGTTTGTGTGTAGTAATGGGGTGAGATGATGGAGTTATACTAGCTAAATCGTGGGTAATGATGTTTATAATGGGTAGAAGTTGAAGTTTTTTGGAGGAGAAAAGAGAAGTAGTAGTATGAAGTAGTGGGGAAGTAGTGTGTAATTGGGAAGAAGAAGAAGTGGGCGTGTGTAACTGTTGAATCTGTCTATTGGGTTTCAGGACCCCGATCCGACGGGGTATTAGAATATTAAGCCGCCCAAAGTAGAACATACATTCTGCTAACTGATGTGGGAGACCCCGCCCGGTGAAGGGTCTGCCTAAAGAGCCCGCCAAATTGGGCATCCTCCTTTGTTAGTTGATGTTCTTAGCTCTTTATTTCTTCCATGTTACTTCCTTTTATGAACATTTTGATATCCTGCAAGCCATGATACATGTATGTGAGTAGATTGGTTATCATTTTGAGCATGTTGGAGAGATTAACAAGACTTATACAATATAATAACTACTTAATGAATTTATTATAAATTACTAATTATGCTAAACTATAATCTAATAGATATGATTAAAAATAAGAAAAATAAAAGTATGATTGGGTTGCCTCCCAATTAGCGTTTGATTTTAAGTCGTTCAGCCTGACTACTTCATATTCATGGTACGTCGGATAATGTGATGGCGATGACATCTGTGTTGGACTCGCCACCCCAATAGTGCTTTAATCGTTGACCGTTAACTTTGAAAGCTCTAATGGATTCCGACTGTAGAGTTCAACCCCAATGGTGAATGGCCCCGACCATCTTGACTTAAGCTTGCCTGGGAAAAATCTCAACCGTGAGTTAAACAATAGGACTGATTGCCCTGGCTCAAACATTTTTTTGCATGATTTTTTGGTCGTGCCATCTCTTGACCTTTTCCTTGTATAGCTTAGAGTTCTCGTAAGCTTGAAGTCAAAATTCGTCGAGCATGTTTAATTGCAGTAGTCTCTTTTCCCCTACAGTTGCTTAATCAAAGTTAAGTTTCTGAATCGCCCAGTAAGCTTTGTGCTGTAACTCGACAGGTAAGTGACAAGCCTTCCCATATAGTAGTTGATATTATGACATATCAATCGGTGTTTTATAGGCAGTCCGGTAGGCCCATAGTGCATCATCCAACATGAGCGACCAATCCTTTCGATTTGGGTTTATCACTTTTTCCAAGATTCTCTTTACTTCCCTGTTTGAAACCTCAGCTTGCCCACTGGTTTGGGGATGATAAGATGTAGCAACCTTATGGTTGACCCCATACTTTGCCAATAGAGCTGTAAACGATTTGTTGCAGAAGTGACTACCTTCATCACTTAGAATAGCTCTCGGCGTGCCAAATCTCGTAAAAATGTTCTTCTGTAAGAATTTGAGAACCACTTTGGCATCATTAGTTGGGAGTGTTACGGCTTCAACCCACTTTGAGACATAATCCACTGCGAGCAAAATGTACTGATTGTGAAGTGATGAAGGGAATGGACCCATGAAATATATGCCCCATACATCGAAAATCTCAACTTCTAGAATTATTTGTAGTGGCATCTCATTCCTTTTCGATATGTTGCCCACCCTTTGACATCTATCACATGTTTTAACAAATTGGTGGGCATCTTAGAACAATGTAGGCCAATAAAACCCAGCTTGAAGCACCTTTGCCGTTGTTCGCTCACTACCATAATGACCCCCATATGCAGACGAGTGACATTCATGCAGTATGTTCTTCACTTCACTGTAGCGCACACATCTTCTGATCATCTTATTGGCGCACTATTTGAATAAGTATTGCTCATCCCACATATACTATTTGATGTCATGAAGAAACTTCTGTTTCTGTTGTCGTGTAAGATCAGGAGGAAGAATGTTGCTCACTAGATAATTCGCGAAGTCCGCGTACCATGGGAATTCTGTATTTATCCCAAATAGTTGCTCATCCGGGAATGACTTGTTGATTACACACTTGTCCTCTTCCTTTTTACTATGATTTTCTAGCCTAGACAAATGATCAGCGACTTGGTTCTCCGTCCCCTTTCTATCCTTTATTTCTAAATTAAATTCTTGTAAAACGAGAATCCATCTGATAAGGTGTGGCTTAGCATCTTTTTTTGAAATTAAGTACCGAATGGCCGAGTGATCTATATAAATTACTACCTTAGTCCCGATCAAATATGCCTCTGTATTTATCAAACGCATATACTACTGTAAGCAATTCCTTTTCCGTAGTTGTGTAGTTCATTCGAGTCTCCATGAGTGTCTTACTTGTATAATATATGGCATGAAATACCTTCTCTTGACGTTGACGCAAAACAGCCCCAACTGCATAGTCGCTTGCATTACACATTAGCTCGAAAGGCGTATTCCAATCCGGTGTGACGATTACGGGAGCTATAGTCAACTTCTTCTTTAATAGCTCGAATGCTAATTTACACTCCTCATCGAACTTGAAAACCAAATCCTTCTCTAAAAGATTGCACAGAGGTTTTGTAATTTTAGAGAAGTCCTTTATGAATCTCCTTTAGAACCAAGCATGTCCCAAGAAACTCTGAATTCCCTTAACTGAACTTGGTGAATGAAGTTTTTCAATTGTTTCCATCTTTGCCATATCCACCTCTAGTCCATGAGCCAAAACTTTGTTCCCCAAAATTATACCTTCTTCAACCATAAAGATGCACTTTTCCCAGTTTAGGACAAGATTCGTGTCTCTGCATCTTTGTAGGACCATTACTAGATTCTCCAGGCAAGCATCAAAATCATCTCCATAGACAGAAAAGTCGTCCATGAAGACTTCCACATTTTTCTCCACCATGTTTGAGAAAATGGCCATCATACACCGTTAGAAGGTAGCCGGTGCATTACACAAGCCGAACGACATTCTCCTCAATGCGAATGTGTCGTAGGGACACGTGAAAGTAGTCTTCTCTTAATCTCCAGGAGCAATGACTATCAGATTATAACCTGAATATCCATCTAATAGCAGTAGTATGCATGTCCCGCTAATCTATCCAACATTTGATCGATAAAGGGCAAAGGAAAGTGATCTTTGCGGGTCGCCTCATTCAACTTCCTATAATCCATGCAAACCCTCCAACCAGTCACTGTCCTTGTCGAAATTAGCTCGTTGTCATCATTTTGTACCACAATCATTCCTCCCTTTTTCAGCACATATTTCACTGGACTAACCCACTTACTATCTGAAATTGGGTAAATGATACCTGCATCCAACCATTTCAATATTTCCTTCTTGACTACTTCTTTCATGATAGGGTTGAGCCATCGTTGTTGTTCCACTGTCGGTTTTGCATCATCTTCCATCAGAATTTTGTGCATGCAAAAGGATGGGCTGATTCCCTTGATATCTTCTACTGTCCATCTGATAGCCGATTTGTGGTCCCTAAGTACTCTCAGCAACTTTTCTTCCTGCAAATCTTTAAGTGCAATAGAAATAATAACAGGTAAAGAATTAGAATTGCCTAAATATGCATACCTGAGGTGTTTAGGGAGTGGCTTAAGTTCAAGAGTCGGTGGCTCCTCTAATGACGGTTTCATCCTTGTTATGGCTTTCTCCTCCGTGTGCAATGGTTCAAAGGGTGTTTTAAATCTGCTTACTCGTGGCAAGGAGTCCAACATCTGTAAGTAGTCCACAAATTCCGGATCATCTAACTCTTCATCCCCTAATAGTGTTGTTTCCAATGGATTGTTGACCAAACTCTTGCCCATCTCTTCGTTGATTATCTACTCAATAATATCCATCCTGAAACATTCTTCTTCATCCGTAGGGAATTTCATGGCCTTGAAGACATTAAATTTCACTTCTTGATCTTGGACCCTCATTGTTAGTTCACCTTTCTATACGTCGATGAGTGTCCTACTCGTAGCCAAGAAAGGCCTCCCTAGGATAACTGGAATGTTCTTATCTTCCTCAAAATCCAGAATGATGAAATCTGTGGGGAATATAAACTTGTCAACCTTGACCAATATGTCCTCTACAATGTCTCTGCATGCGTGGTGACCTGTCACTTAACCTGTAATGAGATGTTCAGTAGGCTTTGAGGTATTTGCAAACCCAATTATGTATAAACTAATAATGTCATAAGGTTCACACTTGCTCCCAAATCACACAAACATTTGTTGAAAGCCATA
Source organism: Panax quinquefolius (assembly GCA_020205615.1). NCBI lineage: Eukaryota > Viridiplantae > Streptophyta > Magnoliopsida > Apiales > Araliaceae > Panax > Panax quinquefolius. The sequence continues at coordinate 63,153,126 of CM035159.1, forward strand.
ATTTAAATCGTTCATGGAATAGTGAAACTCCCTGGATCTTTCAACTTTGGTGGCAATTGGCATGTCGTCTAACTTTATTTTTTCCATTTGCTTATCCTCATCCTTCTTTTCTTCAACCACTTTGTTCTCATCAGTTTTGTCATCCGATATAGCTGAATTTTTTGCACTTTTCTCATCTAGATGTTTTCCACTTCTCAAAGTGATTATCTGACACTGTTCGTGGTTTCCCTTCGGATTCCTCTCGGTGTCTCTCGGTAGAGTCCCTTGTGGTCTGTTGTTCAATGCTAAGGAAATTTGTCCCATCTGATTTTCCAAATTCTTGATGGCCATTGCTTGGTTTTTCATCGCTGCCTCATTGCTTGTTATGTACGTTGACAACAACTCCTCTAAATCTGATTTCCTTTCTTGATGTTGAGCCAGTTGTTGATGATTCTGAAAACCTGAAGGATATGATGGTCGTCGAGCTTGATGTTGTTGATTATTACTCCACGAGAAATTTGGGTGATTCCTATTCCCCTGATTGTAAGTATTCTGCTACATATTCTCTGGAATCCTGTTGTAGCTACCCACAAATTGCATGGACGCTGGGTTGATTGCACATTGATCTGTAGGATGTTCACCCGTGCACAATTCACAAATAACTGCAACCTGTTGTGCCTGTTCCTGTGCCCCCGATATAGCATCTAACTTCTTAGATAATGCTAAAATTTTCACTTGTATTGCCGTCACACCATCTACTTCTAACACTCCTTCCTTTTCCTGTGTCATTCTTGTCGTGGGCTACTGGTAGTTGTTATCTGCCATTGTCTCCATTAAATTATAAGCCTCCTCATATCTTTTTGCCATAAATGCTCCACCAGAATCTGCATCAATACTAGTCTTGAGATTCCCATGTAGTCCGTTATAGAAAGTATTCATTTGCAACCACTTAGGGAATCCATGATACGGGCACTTTCTGAGCAGTTCCTTGTATCTTTCCCATGCCTCATACAATGACTCCCCGTGTTGTTGTTCAAACATTGTTATCTCATTCCTCATTTTTGCAGTTTTCGATGGTAGGAAGAATTTGGCAAGAAATTTCTGAGCGAGGTCTTCCCAAGTAGTTATCAATCTCGGTGGTAGATAGTGTAACCAACTCCTCACCTTGTCCCATAAGGTGAATGGGAACAAACAAAGTCTCACCGCATCATCCGACACCCCATTGTACCTGAAAGTGTCACAAATCTCCAGAAATCTGACTAGATGTTCGTTCGGGTCATCATTTGCCAATCCCCCAAACTGAACTGAATTTTGAATCATTTGAATCGGCCCAGGCTTGATTTCAAATGTGTTCGCAGCTATAGCAGGCCTGGTGATACTTGACTGTAGCTCAATCACCTTGGGTGTAGCAAAATCCCTCAACGCTTTCTGATCTTCTACTGCCATTGCCTCATCTTTTTCAGAGTTTTCAAATTCTTCTCTTGTTTCCTTGATCCACTTGCTTAACCTCTGAAACCATCTCTCAATGTCGTTCTCAAAAGGAAGCAAGTCTGGATTTTTGGACCGCGTTTGCATAAACCACTTCAAAAACCTGAAATAAGAGGAACAAAACAAAAATAAAAATAAAAATGTTTAAGTAAAACTGGACTAATTAAACTGATATCGTAATTTATTAAATTCTATACTAAATGGTCCCCGGCAACGACGTCAAAAACTTGTTGGGTAAAATCTAGTTACACACGACACGCAAGTATACATGATTAACAAGTAATATAATAGTGAGTAGAGTATCGTTCCGCAAAGACAATTTAGTAAGAAATTTAACCTTACAATTATCAATTTCCTATTAATCCTAATTTTAATAAACTATCCAAATCAATGATTAAAATTATAAAAACTAAATTATTAATAAATATATTATCACAAAACAATCTAAAATTTCAAACAATTAATGGAGAATTAGACTTGTGATTTCATTCTAAGCTTCACTCTGATTTTTACACCTTTATTCCAGTTCAATTCACTATGCCAGTTTATTAATCAAGAACACGAATGTAATATTAACCACCTCTCGATGTACTAATACCGTATTAACTTAAATCCATAATTTAGATAGAAATAAGTTAAACACCTTAATCAACTAACTCACTATATCTCTATGCGAATTATAATTAAAGAAGGTTTAAGATTAAGTTATCTATCCAATTACATGCGATGTCAAACATATCTCTACCTTAACATTCATCAAGATTCTGTTCATTCAAAAAATTCAAGAACACATGTTATATTAACTAAGTCTAGACTAATATATCCTCTCTCGATTCCATACAAATCCACAAAGAATTGTTGATCAGGCAATTCATAAATTCAAGCTCAAATTAATATAGATAAACTAGAAAATAGTTTATTAATCTGAAAATCAAAGTTATAAAACCATCGTTTCACTTAAAGATCCATCATAAGCCTAAAAAGTGAATTAGTTCATCATGGATAAAATAATAACTAAATAAAATAAAGATAACATCCTTTCAATTACAAATATAAGACTAAGAGGAAGAATAGTGCAAAATACCCTTCACGTAGCCTTAATCTGCAATCGATATGAAAATCTCTTAAAAATCTTCCTCCAAAGCTTGATAAGAAAATCTGTATTTTTTCTCTGTAATTTGCCTTCTGTGTCTTCTTTTGATCTTCATCTTATGGTAATATATATTTTCCCATGAAATTTGAGTTTAATTCTCCATTCTTTAGAATCCCAAAGCTATGCAATCACTTAAAACCAACTCATAGCAGTGTTAAACTCAACTTGGGATTGCTCGAATTTGGGACCCCGCCACCGACGGGTATATGATAGAAAAGGTCAGGCTTTTGGCTGGCTAGGCTTCGACTCTGAATGTTGGACCCCATACTGGAGGTGGTGGGTTCTGCTAGTTGGCTTGACTAAACTTCATGCTTGATTCATTTCTCCCACTAATACACAGCTTTTATGCTCAAATACCGCACCACCATACCTACACATTAAATAACAATAAACAAGTAAAAATGAATATAAAAGCAAGAAGTTAAGAACGATTAAGCAAGAAATGGACATCAATTCATGGATATAAAATCCACTTATCACCCATCAAAAGCTTTGATAACCGTATAGCTTCTTCGAATCCGTTTGAGATTGACGTTCATCTTCACCAAGGTGGCATAAGGACAGATATTCAGAGACGAACCTCCATCTATCAAAACTCCAGCTAACATATACCCAGAGGACAAAATTGTGACGTGTAATGGCTTGCAATGACCGGTCCTTCGGGTGGTATGTCGTCATCAGTGAAGGGTATCACATTGTTGTTAAAAATATGATCTACTAGAAGTTGAAATTTTTCCACATCCACTGATTTTGGCAAGTAGGCTTCTTCCAAAACCTTCAATAAGATCTTCTTGTGATCCTCGGAAGAGAAAACCAAGTCCAGTATTGAGATCTGATGTGGAGCTTCTCTTAAGCTTAGAACCACCTTGGCTTCATTATGGCCCATAGAGCGTAGGAATTTCTCAAAATTTTCCATGGGAATCTTCCCTTTGCTTTTATGGTAGGCTTCATCACCCTCTGAGGAAGATATAATGGATTTTCCTTCGACACTGTAGCAGTAGTATGAGATGTGGATCCTTCATCTTCTCCATAATTCCATGGGACTTTGTGTAAGCTGACAATAGGATACTGTGGTCTGAAGGGTAGAGAAATTGGCTCTGGCGCAGCCACTTTCATAGGATTGTTAGCTCCTTTGAGTTGAATTGCTTGTATAGGAAATGGTTTGACAGTCTTATCAGCCTCAGCAGATATAACTACTACTAATCCCTTCCATTTGGTAGGACAGGTATTCCCACTCTCGAGTAACATAGTGTCATCGTCTGCCAATTGCAGGACACCGCTGTCAATCAGATTCTGAATAAGGTGGCGGAGTGCCCAGCATTCTTCTATATTGTGACCACGAGAATATGAATGATATTGACATACTCCATCAGAGTTGAACCATCTTGAACGGGGATTGATTGGAGGTAGAAGGGAGGTAATTCTTCCTTCGTTGATAAGCATCTAAAATATCTCATCCATAGGTTGGCCCAGGTATGTAAATTCCCTTTTATTGGCAAAATCCTGACGGGCTTTAGCACTTGCTCTCTTTGCAACCTTATCCTCCATAGCTTCGCTTTCTGAAGGTGATGGTGGAGCATTCATAACAAAAGGAAGGAGATATGCATGCTCCTGGCTGACTAACTGGCGTGTGATTTGATGCTGATGGGTCACTTGTTCTACCAATTGTTCAATTTGCTTACAAAGAGATTTCATCTTTCGTTCTATAGAAAAATGGAACTTTGTATAATCCCATCTTTTAACACCGTCTTTGATGGTCTGGGATGATTCACCATTAAAATTGGAACTTTGTCCATTGGTCCAACAAATCATGTTGACCTCTTTTTCTTTGTGTTGAGGAAGAGGGTTGTCTTGCACATGAGGTTGATCTGGTTTGATAACCATGATCTCACCATTCTCTATCAAATCTTGAATCATTTGTTTTAAGGCCCAACAATCTTGAGTATCATATCCAGGTGCTCTGGCATTATAAGCATACTTCCGAGTAGAATTGAAACCCCTCCCATTAGGGTTGGCTGGTAGAAGAAGATGCATGATTTTCTTCTGAGTAGTCAGAAGAGCAAGAATATTCTCCAGTGAGTCCCCTAAGGGTGTGAACGTTCGAGGGCACTTTGCATCTCCACCTTTAGGCAATGGAGGGTTTGAAGACTGTGCTTGGAAAGGGGAATAGTTTCTCCTCTGTATAGGCATATTCTGATTGACTTTTTGACCTTGTAGTATCAAGGAAACATCATCCTCTTTCTTTTTATGGACCCTTCGGGGGTTGTTTCCATAAGATCCGGACTGGATGTGCTCAGTAATTTCTTTAAGAGCGACTAGGTCTTGAATCTTTCCTGACTTCAATCCCATCTCAGCCATCTCTCCGTGCTTGATTATTTCATAAAATGGTTTGCCAATACTAGATAAAACTCTCTCATAGAAAGGAGCTTCTTGTATGTCTATGAAATTCATGACTATTTCTGACTCTGTCATAGAAGAAATAACTTGAGCAGGAAGATGCCTCAACCTTTGAGCGTACTCTCTGAAAGACTCATTAGACTGTTTCTTGACCTTGGTAATCTGGTACCGATCAGGTGCCATCTGAGATTGAAAACTGTACTGAGTGAGGAAGACATGAGCTAGCTATTCCTAGCTATGGATCTTTGAGTTGTCAAATCTGGTATACCATGAACGGGCTTCTTCAGTTAGACTCTTCTGGAATAGTTGCATTTTGAGCTTCTCGTTTTTCGCATAAGATCCAAGTTCTCCAATGAACACCTTCAAATGTGTGTAAGGATCCCCTAACCCATCATATTTTTCAAAGTCTGGGGTTTTGAATTTCTCTGGATAATGAACACCAGGGAATATGCAAAGGTCAGCATATGAAACACTTCCATGTGTTCCAATCCCTTTGAGAGCACGGATAGTTTCTTCCATTTGAAGGACCTTCTTCCTGATATTACCGGTATTTGGATCTCCTAACACCTCCCTTCGACATCTCCTGACATCCGTGTTGCCACGGTGACCACCACTTTTAAAAAAAACTGTTATATGAATGTTTGTGTGTGTGTGTGTGTGGATCAATGTGCCATTTATTTGGAAGTAGTGCGAGGCCTCGTTCGCATCTATATACAAAGGGTTTGAATTTATATGAAAAATTCAGTTTTAAACATGATATAGCAGTGAAGTTTTGTAAAAGAGGTTTTTCAAACCATGTGCTCAATAGTAATTAAGACCTTTTCATACTTCCATTTTATTATTAAGTGTTTGGCTTGTTTGCTTTTATTTTCGAGATGCGAAGCATCTTCGAGAAAATAATATATAGCAGTGCCGAACTCCTCATGGGCATGACAGCCATCTAAGGAAATTCAAACACCGTGAATAATTTACAAGCTGCTTACAGTTGAAAAAGTCCATCACGTGAACCGAATCTAGATTCAATAGACTGAATCTGTGATCACATGATTCCTAGGCTCACATGATGCCGTAGTTTATTTGAAAAACAGTAAGCAGTTATATATATAAAAGCTGTAAATATATATATACAGACATGATCAACCACCACGAAGCACCTCCATGGGGGATCGGAAATGTAAATATACAAAAGTGGTAAATTTATATATATAGACATGATCAACCACCACGAAGAACCTCCATGGGGGATCACAAATGTAAATAAAGTAGTAAATGCGATCAACTGCCACGAAGTAAACTCCAGGCGGGACTAAATGTAAAGAAAGCAGTAAAGACGATCAACCGCCACGAAGTATGTGACGCCCCCAAAATTAGGTATACATCACCCATCTTGGGTAGTCAGATACATGGTACAGAATTTAAATACAACTTACTAATATAACTGTCGTGTACAATACGACATAAACTGTGAGTTTGAATACAAATATTGTCTACTAGAGATCACACAAACTCAAAAGGAGTCCTCATTACAATTATTATCACACTATTTCACAGAATAGTGAGGACTACTAATGTTATCCTCTACACCATTACTCCGTTCCCCGACTCGTCCCAGCTATATTCTCATTTCTTGAAGAGAACAGTGAAAGAAAGGGTGAGCTCAACTAGCTCAGTAAGAAACATTATGACTAAGATAATGCAGAATAAATTATCTTTAGCCTACAACAATGTTAAACTGATAAAATATAATGAACATCAAGTTTAACTACAGCGGAACCAGCAATCCATTAAAAGAGTCAAGTAGAAAATAAAATCTACTATCTTTTATGATTTAAAAGGTTTTTCATCTTTGTTATAATTTGAGACTCGACTTTAATAAATATTCCACATCATCGAATCACCCCGCACTCTGGCCGAGGATATTCTTTAGTATATCCGACCACAATTATTCATGCACTACGGCCAAGAATATTTGTGTATTCATTAATGGTCATGATCATGCCAACAATCATCCATCAATGCACTCTCACGGCCACCGAGGATTTTACCACATCATTTGTAACATTACGGTCATGATTACCGAATAGTCTCTGGTCATAATCATACCAAGTCCATCTATGCACTCTGAGCCACAGATGACTTTCAACATAATATAAACACGAGGATGATGACAATGATATTCAATAAAACAAGTTCAAGAATTAATTTATCTAGGAACCAATAACATCCAAACTATCGACATGATCATCGCTTTGTAGAGTAAAATTCAAGAATCTTGAGAAGAATATTTCCATGAAAGGATCTTTGGATGAAGCGCAAATATCAAGGATATTCCACTAATTTCATAGAGTATAGAAGTCAAAGTTTTAACCATTTGGGTATAATAAAGAATGGAATAACAAAAGAAATCACCATGCATGCGATAGATCGCGCACGCAGGCGGAGTTATTCCAATGCAGACGAATAAATAACGGAATTCAGTCCGGCCCACAGAAAACGCATTGACAGGATATTCCAAAGAATAATAAAGAATGGGAACGGTCCGGCGTAAAATACACACAGGCAGGATGTTCCAAGCGGAATAATAATAAAAGGCGGAACCGGTCGGTGTAAAACACAGAGATAGGATGTTCCAATAGAATAATAATAAAGAGCGGAACCAGTCGGGTGTAAAACACACGCATGAGGATGTTCCAACAGAATAATAGAAGAATGTCACCAAGTATAGGGTAAACCAAGCGTACACTGAGTTATTCCAACAGAATAATAAGCAGCGGAATAACAACAGTTCTCTTCATGAATAAGAAAGAATAACACCCTTTACTTTTGGTAGGAGATTGAATCTGCAGTGAGTGTAGTAACAAAATACTCTTCTTCTTTCTCTCTTATTCTCTCTATACTTTCTCTCTCTATAGCTTGAATGAATTCGTGAAAATAATGAAGCACTAGGCCTCTATTTATAGAAGATTTCTAGCTTAGCTTTTTTTGCCATGTGAAAAGGCAAGTGGCTTGGATTTGGTGATGTGAAAAGAAAAGTGGTTTGACACACTGTAATGTGAAACGACAAGTGGTTCGGCGCTTTGGTAAAGGTAATTACTATTGACGAAGGTAATTACTATTCACAAAGGTAATTACTATGTGACGAAGGTAATTACTATTGATTGAAGAGACTCTTAGATGATGACATATGGGCCCCCATAAAATAATCAAACTTACCACAAAGCGTCTCATAACATACACTTTATATACATCAAGGATTGAATAAATATTACCACAAATCATTTTATTTTTAATCAACACATATTTAATCTTTCAACAATTATTAATCATTTATAACTTGTCGTCTCAATTATTGATTTAATACTATAACATATTATCTGAGATGATACTATGACAATAATTGAATCAATAATATAAGAGATATGATGCGATAATTCATAGCAATAATTGAGCGTAGGTGAGTGACTTCTCACGTAAGCATCGATGAATCAATATCGTGTGCTACTATACAACTACGCAGTATTACTATACTTTTACTACTAGGGTAGTTCAAGCGGTTTTAACGGTAACACCTCTGTAGTTATTTTTATAGAAAGATAATTTTGTCGTTTTTAACTACGACAATAATACTTCCGATTATGGGGTCCACAATGATTGAGCCGTCGTACGAATATTCCCAAAAAAAAGAATATTCCCAAACCAAACGAATATTTTATAACAACTTGCTTACTTTGCAAAATTTATAAATATTACCCACAATTATAACATTATATCAAATTTATTCCATAATATTCAAAAATAATATTTATAGAAAATTCATCTTTATTTATAAAAGTTGGGGTCTTACAACCTCCCTTCTTATGAAATTTCCCTCGAAATTAGGGTGCGTACACGGTATGTCGAAGAGGTAAGGATACCTTGATTTCATTTGATTCTAACTCCCAAGTCATTTCCTTAACATCGTGGTTCCTCCACAAAACTTTGACTTGAGGTATAACCTTGGAGCGTAGAATATGTTCCTTCTTATCCAAGATTTCTCTTCATCGTCAAATCTTCCGCTATTTAAATCCGGTTCTAACTCAATAATGTGGTTGGGTCTTTCACATATTTACGTAACATGGATATGTGAAAAGCGTTATGAACACGAGACATACTTAGCGGAAAAGCGAGTCTATAGGCCACAGTTCCTACTCGATCGAGGATTAAAATGGACCAGATGAATCGAGGATTGAGTTTTCCTCTCTTTCCAAATCTTGTAACTCCTTTCCATGGAGCAACTCTTAACAACACACGCGATCTCCTATATCGAATTCCCGTCCTTTCGATGAAGATCAAGATAACTCTTTTGTCGATTTTGTGAGGTTTTTATACGTTTTGGATCGTTTGAATCTTTTTCGTAGTCATACGTACCAACTCCGGTCCCAACAACGTTGCTTCACCCACCTCATCCCAGCATACTGGAGAACGACACTTTCTTCCATACAACGCTTCAAATGGAGCCATGCCAATACTTGCTTGATAACTATTGTTGTAGGAAAACTCCACCAATGGTAAGAACTTGTCCCAACTTCCCTTGAAATCAAGGACACAGAGTCTTAATAGATCTTCAAGAGTTTGAATAGTCCTCTCCGACTGTCCGTCCGTCTGAGGATGATATGCCGAACTAAATCGTAAGTCTGTGCCCATAGCTTTTTGCAAACTAACCCAAAATCGTGAAGTGAATCTTAGGTCTCGATCAGAAACTATGGATACCGGCATACCATGCATTCTTATAATCTCGTTTATGTACATACGAGCAAGACGTTCAAGTGTATAAGTTTCTCGTATCGGTAAGAAATGAGCAGACTTGGTCAATCTATCAACAATGACCCAAGTCGCATCTATGCCTTGAGAAACCTTAGGAAGGCCGTAGCTTGAAATCCATGGTAATGTGCTCCCACTTCAATTCGGAATTTCAAGTGGTTGCAATGGACCTTTTGGTACTTGATGCTCCGCTTTAACTCGTTGACAAGTTAGACACCTTGAGATAAGCAGCTATCTCTCTCTTCATATTGCTCCACCAAAATGTATGGCGAATATCATGATACATTTTGGTACTCCCGAGATGGATTGCAAATGGTGTGTTGTGCGCCTCCATCATGATATTATACTTTAAATCGAGGGTCGTTAGGAACACAAAGTGCGGAGTTGATTTCGAAGTATTCCTTCTTCATCGATTCTTGCTTCTAAGACGATGACACCTTCTTGCACTTTCTTCCTCATACGCATCGGCTCCAGTGTGCGTAGCTTGGCGACTTTAACTTTATCGATTAAAGTCGGTTCTACTCGTATACTCGCTATCATCACATGCGTCCCCTGAGTCTTTAACTCTATCTCCATCCTTTGCAAGTCACACAAAATGGGCCTTTCGTTGACAATATCGCTTTTCGTGACTTGCATATGATCTTACTCAATCGCATCGACTACCACGTTTCGCTTTTCCGGGATGGTATTGGATGGTATGATCATAATCATTCAACAGTTCAAGCCAACGTCGTTGTCGCGTGTTGAGTTCCTTTTGAGTGAAGAAATATTTGAGGCTTTTTATGATCCGTAAAGATCTCCACTTTCTCCCCATACAAGTAATCCCTCCAAATTTTAAGTGAAAGACAATAGGCGCCAACTCTAGATCATGAGTAGGATAATTCCTCTCATATTCTTTGAGTTGTCATGAGGCATAGGCTATAACTTTTCCATGTTGCATGAGAAAACATCCCAACCCTTTGCGAAGCATCATTGTAGATGACAAATCCCTCGAGGCGGATGGTATTGTCGCCGAGCAGTCTTTGAAATAAGTCTCCTCTTGAGTTCTTGAAAACTCTTCTCACATTCTTCGCTCCAATAGAACTTTGTATCTTTCCAAAGTCAATTTGAGTCAATGGAGTAGCGATTCGAGAAAATCCTTCCACGAAACTCCAATAATAACCAAATTAACCGAGAAAGCTCATTGCTTGATCATCGATTTAGGTTGTTCCCGACTTTGAATAGCTTCAATCTTTCTTTGGGTCAGCAGATATTCCATGACTTGATACCACGTGCCCAAGGAATGCTACTTCTTCAAGAAAGAACTCGCATTTCTTCAACTTGGCATAAAGCTTATATTCACGAAGCTTTTGGAGTGTCAGCCTCAAGTGTTGCTCATGATCTTCACGGCTTTTGGAATAAATAAGGATGTCATTAATAAAGATGACCACAAAGTGATCCAAACATTCCTTGAATACTCGGTTCATCATATCCATGAAGGCAGCAGGAGCATTAGTCAATCCAAAGGACATGACTAGGAATTCATAATGCCCGTCTCCGAGGTTCGGCGAGTCTTTGGAATGTCATTGTTTCTAATCTTCAATTGGTGATATCCAGGAATGAAGATCAATCTTTGAAAAGAATTTGGCTCCTTCAGAATTTGGTCAAATAGGTCATCAATACGTGGCAATGGATACCTATTTTTGATGGTGACATGATTGACTCTCGATAATCAATACAAAGTCGCATACTCCCATCTTTCTTCTTCACGAATAGAACAGAGCACCCCAAGGAGAAGTACTAGGATGAATAAAGCCAATGTCTAACAATTCCTGCAATTGGGTCTTTAACTCACGAAGTTCAATAGAGCCATTCGATATGGGGCTTTGGAAATAGGTTTTGTCTGGGTTCAAGGTCGATACAAAATTCAATTTCATGCTCTGGGTAGGCCGGAAGTTCTTTGGGAATACGTCGGAAATTTATTAACAATAGAAATATCGTTCAAAATCGGCGTATTTTTGTTTAAATCTGTGACATGAGCTAAGAAAGCTTGACATTCGTTTTTCAATAAACGAATAGCTTTATGTCTTGAGATGACCGTGATTGATTTTAATGGTTTTGTCGCTTGAATTCGCATAATAGGTTGGTTAGGAATATGAAAGCTAACAACCTTACGAAAATAATCAATTTTTGCATGATAAGTAGTTAACCAATCAATCCCTAGAATCACGCCAAATGCAAGTATTTTTAATGAAATAAGATCGACGGTGTAATGTGAGGGTACCGATTTGAACCAAACAAGACTTATAAGCGAGTGGATGTAATGAAGGTTTCTCCCAACGGAGTTTCCACAGATAAGTCAAAGTCTAATTTCTCAGAGTCAAATTTAATCGATAAAGCGCAAGTAGGAGAAATAAAAGAATGGGTAGAACCCAGTATCAAATAAAGTATAGACTTCATTAGAGTTTATGATAAGCTTACCCATGATGACCTCATTGGATTCCTTGCTCTCCGGGAGGTCACAACAAACGCTCTCCTCAGACTTCTGGTTTTGACTTTTTCAGGATGGCCTTTGGTGCATCCATCCTATTGAATTTGTCTTGATGCTTGATAAAATTGAGCTAAGTGACCTTCTCTTCCACAATTATAACATGCTTTGGATGGCATGGTATGATTTGGATGGTGTGTCCCTCTCCTCCGCATTTGAAGCATATGATAGGTGGTCTTTCTCCTTCCTTAACAACGGGTCTTTGGTCTTTGACGTCTTTCCATCATTGTTGAATCTCCTTTTCTTGAAATGTCCATTCTTATTGTTTTTGGCCTTGATTACCACCCAAGTGGTTACCATATCTGGCATGTTGATTCCTCCACGCTTGTTGTCACCGCTCGATGACTACTCTCATTTGGTATTATAATTTTCTTAATTTGCTCTCTTTTAGTTGTGTTGACTCGTTATCGCGCTCCACTAACTGAGCCCTATTTACAATATCTGAATACAAACACAGTTTATGAGAAATAAGATGTTGACGTATCTCCGGCTTCAAACCTCTTAAAAATATTCGCGCCATTCTCTCTTCATTATCCACCAAGTGGGACACAACCCGTGATAACTCCGCAAATTTTGCCTCGTATTGCGACACAGTCATATTGTTTTGTTCCAACTTGATAAACTCCACCTCCTTCATGTGGCGAATACTTTCAGGAAAGTATTTGTCGTTGAACAGCTCCTGGAACTTCTCCCAAGATATCTTGAGACAAAGAAGTTGAGTACGTTTTACCGATTCCCACCGATGAATCGCCTCTCCGCATAACATAAAAGCGGCAAAGGAACCTTTTGCTCCTCGGAACATCCCAAGACGTCAAATATCATGGTAATCTTCTTTATCCATGCCCGCGAAGTGGTTTTGGCTCTCCCTTAAACTCCGGTGGTCCGGCTCCTTGAAGCTGTTTGGCGGTGACCGCCGAGAGTTTTCTGTGTTTCCACCTACGTTTTGGACGAGAGTCGCTCTCTACTTTCTTTGTTGCATGAATTGCATAAAGCCTCTAAACATTTGATCATTCATCATTTGGTCAGTGTTGTTGTTTAAATGAGGATTGTCGCCTTCCTGATGCACATTATCCTTATTATTGATATGTGGTGAATCAACGATCGCCTGTGCTCCATTGCTATTCTCAACATTCTCAGATGTCATTTTCAGATACTGCCACAAAACAAAAGGTTAATTGACATGTAACATATTATCCCTATATTCTGACCAACCAACAAAATAGCACATAAACTTAGGTAGGTCATACTAGCGAAGGTATTCCCCGTCTCTCCCCTCCTAGTACTATCCTCACATCTTAGCCAGGGATCATATCCCTAAGCTCTGATACCAAATGTGACGAACCCAAAATTAGGTATACATCACCCATCTTGGGTAGTCAGATACATGGTACAGAATTTAAATATAACTTACTAATATAACTGTCATGTACAATACGACATAAACTGTGAGTTTGAATACAAATATTGTCTACTAGAGATCATACAAACTCATAAGGAGTCCTCATTACAATTATTATCACACTATTTCACAGAATAGTGAGGACTACTAATGTTATCCTCTGGACCATTACTCCATTCCCCGACTCGTTCCAGCTATATTCTCATTTCCTGAAGAGAACAGTGAAAGAAAGCGTGAGCTCAACTAGCTCAGTAAAAAATATTATGACTAAGATAATGCAGAATAAATTATCGTTAGCTTTCTACAATGATGTTAAACTTATAAAATATAATGAACATCAAGTTTAACTACGATGAAAACAAAGAATCCATTAAAAGAGTCAAGTAGAAAATAAAATCTACTATCTTTTATGATTTAAAGGTTTTTCATCCTTTGTTATAATTTGAGACTCGGGTTTAATAAATATTCCACATCATCGAATCACTTACGCACTACTGGCCGAGGATATTCTTTAGTATCACGACCACAATTATTCATGCACTACGGGCCAAGAATATTTGTGTATTCATTAATGGTCATGATCATGCCAACAATCGTCATCCATCAATGCACTACAGCCATCGAGGATTTTTACCACATCATTTGTAACATTACGGTCATGATTATTAACCGAATAGTCTCTCGGTCATAATCATACCAAGTCCATCTATGCACTAAAGCCACTGTAGATGACTTTCAACATAATATAAACACGAGGATGATGACAATGATATTCAATAAAACAAGTTCAAGAATTAATTTATCTAGGAACCAATAACATCCATTATCATCAACATGATCTTTGCTTTGTAGAGTAAAATTCAAGAATCTTTGAGAAGAATATTTCCATGAAAGGATACTGGATGAAGCGCAAATATCAAGGATATTCCACTAATTTCATAGAGTATAGAAGTCAAAGTTTTAACCAACTGGGTATAATAAAGAATGGAATAACAAAAGAAATCACCATGCATGCGATAGGCACTTACAGTGAGTTATTCAATGAATAATAAATAACGGAACCGAAGTAAGCAAAAACGCATGATGCAGGATATTCCAACAGAATAATAAAGAATGGAACTAGGTCCGGCGTAAAACACATGCGATGGATGTTCCAACAGAATAATAATAAAGACGGAACCAGGTCCGGTGTAAAACACACAGACAGGATGTTCCAATAGAATAATAATAAAAGCGGAACCGGTGGAATTGTAAAACACATGCATGAGGATGTTCCAAATGAGAATAATAGAAGAATGTCACCAAGTATAGGGTATGGCAGCGTATAAAGGTTATTCCAACGGAATAATAAGCAATGGAATAACAATAGTTCTCTTCATGAATAAGAAAGAATAACACCCCTTACTTTTGGTAGGAGATTGAATGCTGCAGTAGTTTAGTAACAAAATACTCTTCTTCTTTCTCTCTTATTCTCTCTATACTTTCTCTCTCTATAGTTTGACACCTGTAATGTGAAACGACAAGTGGTTCGACGCCTGGTAAAGGTAATTACTATTGACGAAGGTAATTACTATTCACAAAGGTAATTACTATTGTGAAGGTAATTACTATTCGACGAAGAGAGACTCTTAGATGATGACATATGCCCCCCCCATAAAATAATCAAACTTACCACAAGCGTCTCTCATAACAGACACTTTATATACATCAAGGATTGAATAAATATTACCACAAATCATTTTATTTTTACTCAACACATATTTAATCTTTCAACAATTATTAATCATTTATAACTTGTCGTCTCAATTATTGATTTAATACTATAACATATTATCTGATGATAATCTTTGTGACAATAATTGAATCAATAATATAAGAGATATGATGCGGCAATTCTTCGTACAATAATTGAAAGCATGGTGAGTGACTTCTCACGTAAGCATCGATAATCAATATCGTGTGCTACTATACAACTACACGTATTCATCGTACTTTTACTACAAGGGTAGTTCAACGGCTTTTAACGGTAACACCTCTGCCTAGTTATTTTTATAGAAAGATAATTTTGTCGTTTTTCTAACTACGACAATACTTACGCTCGGGGTCCACTAATGATTGAGTAGTCGTATTTAATATTCCCCGAAAAAAAGAATATTCCCAAACCAAACGAATATTTTATAACAACTTGCTTACATTGCAAAATTTATAAATATTACCCACAACTATAACATTATATCAAATTTATTCCATAATATTTCAAAATAATATTTATAGAAAATTCATCTTTATTTATAAAAGTTGGGATCTTACAAAGTAAACTCCAAGCGGGACAAAATATAAATAAAAAAGTAAAAGGCCAATAAGTAAACTCTAGGCACCATGAATGTAAATATATATATATATATATATATATATATATATATATATATATATATAAGCGCGCTCAGAGACATAAGTCTAGGCTCAATCGAAGTATAACTCGATAATGTTAGTCTATATATAAAAATATATACATATATATAAGTATATATATATAGACATAAATGAAAACCACCGACCGAAGTCCGGGCATACACACATAACACGACTCTCAACGTGAACAATAATGTATGCAAAGATGAAGAGAAAGGCTTTATAGAGTGTGAGAAGGCTTACAGTGGGCTGCCAAGGCAGGCTTCTATGACTCTAAATGGATAAACACTCAGCTCCTGCCGGTAAAATATAGTTATATGTGGGCTCACAGGTGTTTAAAATGAGAAAGTAGTCAATATGGGGTGTGTACAGAAAAAATTAGACAGGGCTTCCTCGCCTCATTTTTCTCTTACAAATGGCCACCCTAAGCTCTATATTTATAGATTTGGGAGCCGTAGGTATACCTGCGATAGCCACAGATTCATCTGCAGCTGCCCGGGGTACCCTGGGCTCTGCGGGTCTCGTTGTCTCAAAATACGTGCACTCGTGCACTGTGATGTCCGCTCGAACTTGTAGAACTTCAATCCGAGCATCCGAACAAGGTGTACAAGACCTTCTTTGGACTGCTTTTGTTGAGAGTTACGCAATGACATGGGATTAGAGGTTGTACGAAGTCAAGAAGAGGGGACCATGCCCATGGTCTTCAAGCTTCAAATTCTATCTGGTGTGCTGCCACGCGTAATAGTCACTCGGGATTGGAACTCCTTGGCTCTTGTGGGATATTGTTATGTAGAAATGTATGTATGAAATATTGAGACGGCGCGCTAGGGGTTGAGGTGGCAAGATAACAATTTTCCCCTCGCTGGGATTATCTCCGGTTTGGGCTGATAGCAGACGTTGCTCAAGGTTACATCTGAGATTGGACTGTTGCAAGTGTTTGAATTCCGCAGGGTCATCTGTAAGTGTGCATGTCTTCCTGGTGTTAGCTCCGGGTCTTTGGAATGAATGCCTCGGCAGGAGGTCTGAGATTCAAGCTGATTGCATGCATTAGAAACAAGCATTTCCATAGTTATCGCCATAACTGCAACGACATTCCTTGGGGTTATCTCCAAGGATAAAACTCGGGGTTATCTCCGAGGTTGGAATTGATACTCCCGGTGTGTATTCCGGGGTTGAAACTGAGCTTCCGGTAGTATCCAGAATGAATGTGAGCTGTCTTCCAGGGTTATCTCTGAAAGACGAATCTGCCCTCCTGCAATGTTAGTAACAGGTGTGCAGAAAATTTTGAGTGTCTACAATTTCCATGCCACTTCGTTGATGAACTTGGTGTTGTCCCAAGCTATTGGTGGTGCGGACGAGGAACCGCCAACACTAAGTCATTGCCGCTTAGAAGCCATGTCAGAAAAGTTGTTGGGTTGAATAAAAATAGTCCCTAAGCAATGCCAAAACTCTGTAGAAGCACCCCTCAAAACAATGGGTAGTAAATCCCCAATGAAAACCCACTAATTTTTAGCCAAGTTAATCCAACTTTTCTCTCAGGCAAATTATCGAACACCTTGTGTGCGCTCTAAAAACCCAACTAGACAAACCTCGCTTGACAGTGCTCTAACCAGATTTCCTTCAGTTTAAATCACCCCAAATAACAGAGAGAACCAAACCCAAACAAGGAATATCACAAAGAAAAAAAAAGAATAACTAATTGCTGAGAATAAGACCTCTTTACCTTCAAAGTGAAAACCATAGGTTAGAAACAGTCTTGGCTCTAGCTCTGATAAGAAATTTTAGGCTCTCGATGTGTTATGGTGGTTTGAGATGGGGTACGCGATCAACTGTTGGGGCTATAGGGTGGGCTGGCATTCAACTGTCGAGCAGGGCTGATAAGGAGGTGCGTTTTGTGAAAAATGATTGCTGAGGCTGAGTTTTGCCTAATCAAGGCAACTAAAATTCTCCTGTGGTGCCACGGTGTGGCGGTCATTCTTTTGCTTGCTTGTTTGTGGCGTGAGTTAGCAAGATGGAAGTTAGGAAGCTTTAGTGGTAGGCTGCCATGGCCTCAGCCTTTGTTGGTTCAAGGCCATGACGCTAATTAGCGAGAGAGGGTTGGGCTAGTGTTGTGTACGCCGTGGTGTGATTTAAAGGCATGTAGATGGCACTGCAGCGCGAGGTTGGAAATCTAGCTTTTGAACATGGCTCTATGACGCAAGTTATGGTGTATATGCTGGCGATGCGGTGCCAGCTTTGTATCTTGGTTTTTCCTGCCCAATTTAAACCATGTATTAGCCACCATATTAGCAAAATATATATATATATATATATATATATATATTAACCCACATAATAACTAGCTTAACTATACTACTATATATAAAATAGCAACACAAAAGGAAAATATGCTGTCTGCATTCTATAGCCACAAAAACATGCATCCGAGATTATAATTAAACTAGCAAAGAATGTGAACACACTAAAGTTTAAAAGTCTAAATATAAACTAGACATAAGTAAGAAAAACAGATATAATTTGATATCGAGATGGGGTGCCTCCCACCAAGCGCTTTTGTTTTAAAGTCGTCTTCATTGACTATACCGATGTCGCTCAATCCTACATATGTTTAAAAATGACCATTTCATGCTGCCTATTCATTAATTCCTTTAAATATTTGGCAGACATAGATGATTGATCATCCTAATTTTCTTCACCTATCGGCACGAAAAATCTTTCACCACTAGAATTATCCACTAATTCACCTTGTTCATCAATTTGAAAGCGTTCTTTGTGCACTAGCGGGCCCTCCAGGGTTTCCACAGTCGTGAGCATGGTTTCTGGTTGTTGATCAATCTTGACTATACAACCATTGTTGATCCTTTTGTCTTCAACTTCAGACTCCACCGATTGGATAGATTTCACCATGACGTCTCCCTCAACAACTGTGCAGACTCATCGCCTTCTCCTTGCGTATCCACCATGCATTGTTCTACTTTTTCATCGTCGAGATCAATTATGACCGGTAGATTGCCTTGCGATGGATTTGTGATGGCATTAACGAGTTGTCCCAATTGATTTTTAAGGCTTTGCAATGCGGCTTCTTGGCTTGCCATCCGAACCTCATTTCTCTCAATAAAGTTGGTGAGAAGCTCTTCAAGCCTGTTCTCTTCTTCTCAGGTTGAGTACTCAGAAAAGCTCTCATTGGGTTGAGACGTCAACTTATAAAGCAGCAGAGACAGATATTCAACTTGATAGGCATAATTTGGATCATGATATTGCTCTTGACTGTAGTCCCAAGAGTTTGGATAACCCTGACAGTTTGGATGATAGGAGATTGGTTCAATGTCAGCTCGTTCTTGACAGTAGGCATTCTGAGTGGACTGACACTCAAGATTGTCAAAAAACCTCAAGACATTTGCAATTTGAACTTGCAATTGCTCGAGTCCTTCTTCCGAGCTTGGTTGCGTCATCTTCTCATAAGGCCATTGATAACAATGATCGTCCATAACCTGTAAACATAAAAACAAAAAAGAAGATGAAACAAATAAATATATATATATATATATACGTTCAAATTAAGACTATATTTATTTAAATCAATATTGGACAATATTCGAATAATAGTTCCCCAACAACGGCGCCAAAAACTTGTTGGTCGAAAAACCGATCACTAAACACGCGCAAGTATACGCGGTCTAACAAGTAATACAATGATAAGGAAAGTGTCGAACCCACGAGGAACTATCACTAATATTTACCAAGTACAAACTTTGTATCGCTAAAGTCTTATTCGAACAACAATAAATAGAAGTGTGATTAGTCTAGTTATAACTAATTATCAAAGCAGGTAAATGGATAATGAATGGTAATCGAAGGAATTACAAGCTAAGGTTACAATTTCACCCCACACAGGCATTTTGTCGAACACCTGGCATGCTATGCTTCATCAAACTTCCTACCCTTCTCTCTTCGGTCTTAATGGTCACAACAATTTATCGACCGAGAACACACAAGTGCTCATACAGCTCTGTCGAGGTATGCACAAACATATCCTTTCCAGATCCACCTGATAGGGAATATAATAGAAAAGAACGTCCAAGCTAGATACAATCTTACACATGTCTATGCAGATTAATCATAACAAGGATTTAAGCATAAGTTCTCAAATAGGTCGCACGTGGCGCACAGATATATATCTATTCTACGCACAACTTATGCAGTTGAAACCCATAATCATATGTCAATATATTTTGGTGTAAATCTACAATCCTTCTTTTAATATCATGTTAATTACCAAAATCATCACTAATTTCTTAGCGAGAATCATTAAGCATGAATATATTAAACCAAACCATATGGTACCAACCAAAGAGATAAGACAGTAGATTTAAATAACAAACGGTTCAATTATAACCTTAGAGAAAATACTCAATTCATAGCTATTGAACAAAATATAAGTAGCAATAAAGACAACATTAATAGAATACAAAATCAGCAAAAATAAATAGATAAAAATAAACTCTGTCGAGGTTCTTCATTCTCCAAGCATTTTGCTCCTCTCAAGCTTTCTAATCCATGTAACTCATTGCTCTTGATGCTCCAAAGAAATCCCAGACTTCTCCCTAATCTACCTAATCTATATTTATAGACATTATCTAAGAACTAGAGAGAGAAAGTACAAAAGAAGAGAAAGAACTAAGCTATTTTATCCTAATTTATCTTATGATGTCTGATGTTTGATATTTTATTGCAGAGGCTTGCTTGATATATATATATATATATATATATATATATATATATATATATATATATATATATATATATGTTTCCTTCTTTAGCTAGGTCAAACCAAACCCTTCTCTATCTGGGCACCGGAGCTCGCGCTGCGGCGCGGGCAATAGACCTATAGGTGGCGCTGCAATGCCGCATCAGCTTGGAAAACGCTTTGAGCTCATGCAGAAGCGCGAGTCCATGAAGGAACCACCATGGTAATTGCAGACTACTGGGATGACATCGGTGAGGGTGGTGTCAGAAAGTGCGAGCACAAGGCTTGGCATTAGCGTCGCGGTGCCAGTGTATGAAATTTGTCCGTTTTGTCCCCTGAAAGCTAGAAAAGTCCTGCAAAGCCTTGCAATACGTCGGTTAAGCATAATAACACAATAATCATATAAAACTATATAAAATCTACGAAGATGATGCAACTATTTAAGCCATAAAGTATCCAATTCGCGGGTGTACATCCCACTCATCAATGAGCTATGACATGCTTATCATGTTTTATATTTATAACAATATATGATTTGAAGAAGTATAACAATTTAAAATTTAACTGATAGTTGCTACAATTTCTGGAATTTCTTTTTCAACCATTTCTGGACTTTTTATTTTTGTCAGTCACACAAACTTAGAAACTTTTTTTAGATATGAGATAGGGGATCAGCCTACTCAATATCCTAGGAGTATGCATCTCATCCTAATAGTGCTCACATGTACCCAACGTTAATATATTATTGACCAAACATCGATCCCTTTTCGGGATACCCAACTTCAGTATAAGATGTCTTACCAAATCAATTTGGTTTGACACAACAGTTTATGCTCAATAAATAATATTATATGAATAAATGATTCATTTCTGAGTTATGCTGAAATAATAGCAATAATTTTTCAACAATTGGAAATTCAAGTTTAGGTTTGGTATAACATATCAGTAGCAATTCAAGATAGAATCTTGTTCAACGAATAAATAGGGTTTGAGAAATTTGCGTAAGTAATTAATAATTTGGGTTTAGTAAACTTGCCTGAGCGAAGATCAATCAAGCAATGCTACTCAATTCATTAATAAATACCTAAGATATGCATTCATATAACAATACTCAAATACATAAACTACATACGTTCGGGTTAAGTTTGATATGGTTTCGGTGTCCAAAGACTTTACCGAGTATTTAATAAGTTGATAAATCGACTAAATTTTTTTTATAAGCTTTATTATATTTTAGATAATTTAAATATCCTTTATAATAATTTCTGGAAGCTTATAATAATTTTTAAGTATTTATTTATCACTTAAATGATTTTTAAATCATTTATTTCTATTTCTAAATAATTTAATATTTACTTAGAATATTATAAAACTTTGTTTACTATTTTAAATAATTTATAATAATTTATTATAATTTTTATATCATTAATATTATTTTTCAATAATTATTTATTATTTATAAGTAATTATTCTAATTACTTTATTATTAACTTACTTATTAATAATATCCAAATAAATTAAAATGTTTATTGAATTTATGTAAAAATATTAAAAGTTAAATATTATAACTTAAAATAATTTTTAAAACTATTTTTATAATTATTTATATTTATTTATTAATTATTTTTAATTTTTATTAATTAATTTATTAGAAAACATTTTATGTTTGTCGCTAAAGCCTTATAGTGACAGCAAGTGTCGCTAAAGGTGTTCTTGAGTTTCTGGGAATCAGTTGGTCATGATCTAGGGACCACTTTGACCTTGATCCATTTTGTTACAGTTGATGATTTTGGGTTTGGTCAGGTATGGATGTTATAGTACTCATACAGTAGTTGTGACAACCCGAGAATTTAGGAAATTATTTAAATCTTAAATGATGGATTAAAGGTTGAATAATAAACCTAGACAGAAAATAAGTGAATAGATTTGTCATTTATGGGGAGGAATTTTGTGAATTTAAAATTTTTTGTGGTGAATTATTCATGATTAAGGGTATAAGTGCATACGTTCTGTGTACATGGTCATAAATGTGTGAAGTTTGTGGTTAAGGGTCAAGGGTTGACCAAATAAATTATATTAGTGTCAAACCCTAACAATATATTCAGAAAGTCAGTGTTCAGTTAGAAAACCCAAGCGATTGATAAGAAACCCTATTACCGGCTATGGAAACCCTAATTTTAGTTCGGGAATTTGAAACCCTAATTTGGATTACAAAAACCCTAACTTGGAAATTCAAATTCTAGTATAAGGCTTAAGTGTATTAATTACAAACTTAATTAGGGAATAACCCAATTTGATTAATCAGAAAACCCTAATTGCAAAATTAGAAACCCTAATTTCTAATTCTAATTGCTAAATTAGAACCTTAATTGCAAATTTAGCAAACTTTATGCTAATTTGCAAATTTTAAACTTAATTTCCAAGATCAATGTGATTAGAAAACCTAATGTAATTAGAAAACCCTAAATTACATTTTTTTAAAGCTTAAATTTCCATTTTTGGCCTAATAAGAAATCCTAGTAAAATAATTGTGAAACCTTAGGGTTAAACCCTAAGGGTCAAACCCTAAAGGTTGGTTAAGGTTACAAGTATGCCATTAAAATATATAGCAAAATGTCTAGAATACCCTTTTTGTATTCTTTATTTAGGGAGTGTACAAATCTTGGCAAATAATGAGTTGGTGACCTAATATGTTGACCATATGCTCTAAAACATCAGATATTTTAGCCATTATATCAGCTAACTTCATTACACTTAGTTATTTAAAGATCAAAGAGAGAGAAAGCAAACAAATCTTGTTCATTTGCTATCTTACACTCAACCAACTTTTCTCTCTCCTTACCCACGAAATCCATAAGTGGATCAGTCCCTAGAATGATCCATAGTATCTCAAGAACAGATCATGATGATCAGATTCAAGGATCAAAGCCTAAAGAGGTATAACCCCTAAAATTTCTAAATTATGTGATTTGATGTTAGATGTTGTTGTTTGTTGTTCTAAGTTGTGTATTAGGGTGTTAGTTAGTGATCTGGGTTGTCATAACTTGGATCCATAACATCTAGATGCTCAAAATTAAAGTTTTTAGAAATCTAGAAAAAACTGGAAAAGATGTATGACAAGCAAATGTCAGGGACTCTAGATTCTTTTGTATTACTGATTTACGGTGTTTGAAGTTATATATGTGTAGTATGTCATGTATACTGTGATCTAGAATTAGAAAAAGGGTCAGATCATGTCTAGATCGTAAGATATATGCAGTCAAACCTCGTTGACCGTTCACGAAAACATAATTTTTATGCAACCCAGAAACCCAGATTTCGTCTGACAATGATATCTAAGCTTCTGATCTTATATGTGTTAAATAGTTTGGCCAAGTTGTTGTTATGTTGTAGACTGGTATATGAACTATGCAGACAAGTCATTAGAATACCCAGATCATGATCAGGATCAAATTTAAGCAAAGTCAAAGTGAGTTGACCGAATTGCCTTACGAAGGTTTCTGGAAAACCCAGAACCTTCAAGAGTCGAATTTTCTGACATGGTTTGACCATGCCAGATGTGACGCCCCCAAAAATAGGTATACATCACCCATTCTGAGTCTTCAAATACATGGTACAAAATACAAATACAAACTTAATTATACAACATGAGCTGTGAGTTTTAATACAAATATTATCTTCTAAACAGTATTCAAACTCAAAATACAACAAAACATATCTGAGAGTTTTAACACGAATATTGTCATCTAGACAATATCCACACTCAAATTCAATTTTATTACATTTATTATCACAATATTTCATAGAATAGTGAGGACTACTAATGCTATCATCTGGACCGTCACTCCGATCCCCGGCTAGTCCCTGCTACGTTCTCATTTCCTGAAGAGAACAATGAAAGCAAAAAGGGTGAGCTCAACTAGCCCAGTAAGAAATATTATGACTATGATAATACATAATAAATTATCATTAGCCTTCAACAGTGTTAAACTGATAAAATATAACAAACATCAAGTTTAACTGCAGCGGAACAAGCAATCCATTAAAAGAGTCAAGTAGAGAACAAAATCTACTATCTTTTATTATTTAAAAGATTTTTCATCACTTTTATCGTTGAAACTCAGCTTAATAAATAATCCACATCATCAAATCATCCCTGCACTATAGGCCAAGGATATTCTTTAGTATCACGGCCACAAATTATCCATGCACTACGGACTAAAGATAATCATGTTTTCACCAACGGTCCTGATCATGCCATAAAATAATTCATCTTTGCACCCTTGGCCGAATAGAATCCATAGCCATAATCATACCAAAAACTGTCCATCAATGCAGTACGGGCCAATGAGGACTTTTTCCACATCATTTGTAACATTACGGTCATGATTATACCGAATAATCCCTAGTCATAATCATACCAAGTCCATCTATGCACTACAGGCCACAGATGACTTTCAACATAATATAAACATGAGGATGATGACAATGACATAATAATTCAATAAAACAAGTTCAAGAATTAATTTATCCAGGAAATAATAACGTCCAAATTGTCAACATGATGCTTCTTTGTAGAGTAAAATTCAAGAATGCTCAGAAGAATATTTCCATGAAAAGATACTGGATGAAGCGCAAACATCAAGGATATTCCACTAATTTCATGGAGTATAGAAGTTAAAACTTTAACCAACTGAGTCTAATAAAGAATGGAATAACAAAAGAAATAACCAGGCATGCGATAGACTGCACAGACAGGTTATTCCAACAGAATAATAAATAACGAAACCAGGTCATGGTAAACGCACAGACATGATATTCCAACAAAATAATAAATAATGGAACCAAGTCATGCGTAAACGCACAGACAGGATGTTCCAACAGAATAATAAAAAATGGATTAACAAAAGAATTTTTACCATGTATGCAGTACTTCGAATAGACAGGTTATTCCAACATAATGATAAAGAATGGAATATAGAAGAATTTCACCATGTATGTGGTACTTCGTATAGAAAGGTTATTCCAACATAATGATAAAGAATGGAATAACAGAAGAATTTCACCAAGTATAGGGAAGTCCACATATACAGGTTATTCCAACAGAATAATAAATAATGGAATAACAGAAGTTCTCTTCATGAAGACGAAAGAAATAATACCCCTTACGAGTACAACAAATAATATCCCTTACCTTTGAAAGAAGAGTATTCCGACTGGTAGGGCGAGGATATACTCGAAGAAAACTTGCACTACGCTCAAAGCTTTCCTAAACTCTAAAGTAATACGCTCAAGATTATAGAAGAAGAATTTTCTCTATAGTTTCTCTCTCTAGAGTTTCAGTGAATTCGTAAGAAATTATGAAGGAATGTGCTTCTATTTATAGGAGAATGGACTGAATAGTAACTAATTCATGAACAGTCTAGATTGATTTACTTTTAATTGGATGGTCCATATTGATTTACTATGCAGGCACTATGCAACACTATGCATAATAAAATATAATAAATTCTAATTATTGTCTAATAAAACAAATAACTTTATAAAAGTATTCTGTTTTATATAAAAAGATTTTACTATGAAAAACACTATGCATAATAGAATATAATATATTTTATTAATAGTCTAATAAAACAAATAACTTTATAAAAGTATTCTGTTTTATATAAAAGCTTTTCTATTTTATTACATTAATAATACTAATAAAACAAAATTTATATATATATATATATATATATAAACTTTCGTGACTTCATAAAAAGACACCTCAATATATCTAACAACATTTATCATCATTATTATAATTCACAATATTAACCCAATGTGAGTTCTCAGAAAGAGGGGCTTTCAATAAGGATTTCTCCCTATTGGTGCGCAATTAGGTGACCAAATCTCTCCTCGCGTAACTTCTAGACATCGTTAATATTGCAAATAATAATATTAATAACTTCGTCGTCTCAATTATTGATTTAATAATATATAAAATATCGACAATAATTGAATCAAATAACGTGAGATACTATGCAACAATTACTAAAGTAATAATTAAACAAAATTGAGTGACTTCTCACGTAAGCATCAATAATCAATACCGTGTGCTACTATGCAACCACGCGTATTACTGTACAATTACTACCGAGTAGTTCAACAGTTTTAACGGTAAAACTTTCGCCGTTATTTTTATAAAAATATTTTTGTCGTTTTCTCAATCTGACAATAATTCTGTTCTGGGGTCCACCAATGATTGTACCGTGGTACGAATATTTCCCGACAAAAAGAATATTCCCCAACCAATCGAATATTATACAACAACTTGCATACTTTTCAAAATTTATAAATATTATCCACAACTATAACATTATATCAAATTCATTCCATAATATTCAAAAAAATATTTCGAGAAATTTAAATCTTTATTCATAAAATTTGGGGTCTCACAATCTCCCCTCCTTATGAAATTTCGCCCTCGAAATTTATGTACGTACCTGGTATGACGAAGAGATGAGGATACCTTGACTTCATTTCAGATTCTAACTCTTGAGGTATAACCTTTGAGTGTTGAATACGATCCTTCTTATCCAAGAGTGTAACATGTATCTCCTTATACATTAAATCTTATGCTTTCTCATCTAGTTCTAATTCAATAATATGGTTTGGGTCATCCACATATTTACGTAACATCGATACGTGAAAAATGTTATGAATACGTGACATACTTGGCGGTAAAACGAGTCTATAGGCCACAGTTCCTACTCGATCGAGGATTTCAAATGGGCCAATTAAATTGAGGGTTGAGATAACGCCTTCTTGAACCTTCTTCTTCATATTCATCAGATTCGGGTGTGTAGCTTGAGCGGCTTTAACTTTATCGATTAAAGTCGATTATACTCGTATATTCGTTATCTTCACTTGGGTCCCTAGAGTATTTAACTCTATCTTCATCATTTTTAAGTTATATGAAATGGGTTTTTGTGTTAACAACATCGCACTCGTAAACGCATACGATCTTCTACTCAACGCGTCAGCTACCACGTTCGCTTTTCCACGATGGTATTAAATGGTATGATCGTAATCTTCAACAGCTCGAGTCAACGTCTTTGGCGCATGTTACATTCATTTTAGTTGAAGAAATATTTGAGGGTTGTAGAAATGGGTTTTGTACTGGGGTCAATACAAAATTTGATTTCACGCTCTGTGGTAGGTCAAGAAGTCTTCAAGGAAAACATCAGGAATTTATTAACGATAGAAATATCATTCAAAACTATGACTCTCATCCAAGACATGGATATCACATGTAATGAAGGTTTCTCCTAATGGAGCTTCAACAGATAAGTCAAGTCTAATTTCTTCGGAGTCAAATTTAAACCTTGAGCGCAAGCAAGAGAGATAAAAGAATTGGTAGAACCGGTATCTAATAAGGTATAGACTTCGCAAGAATTTATAATTAACTAACTCGTGGTAACTTCGTTCGGGTTACTCGCTTTTTGAGAAGTCACGAAAAACTCTCTTCCTGAAACCACTGACTTTATTTTGTCCGTATCCGCCTTTGGTGCCACCGTCCCAGCTGGACTTGACTTTGGTGTATGACAAAATTGAGCTGAATGACCTTCTCTTCTTGAAATTTCCACTTCTATTATCTTGGCCATGATTACCACCGAAGTGGTTACCATTCATGGCATGATAATTTCCCCCACGATGGTTATCATTGTTCCGATGGTCGTTGCCACCGGTATGATTATTATCGTGTTGCTGGTCGTTACCTTTTGGTTGTGCTGACTCATTATCGTGCTCCACTAACTGAGCCCTATTCACAACATCTGAATATAAACAAAGTTTGTGAGAAATGAGGTATTGACGTATATCGGGTTTCAAACCTCACAGAAACATTCGCGTCATTCGCTCCTCATTATCGACCAAATGGGATGCAAACTGGGAAAACTCCGTAAATTTAGCCTCGTATTGCGACACGATCATATTGTTTTGCTCCAACTTGATGAACTCCACCTCCTTCATGTGACGAATACTTTTAGGAAAGTACTTGTCGTTGAACAGCTCTTGGAACTTCTCCCAAGACATCTTAAGTGCGTCAGTCTGGGTATGTTTTACAGATTCCCACCAGTAATCTGCCTCTTCACGCAACATAAAGGTGGCAAAGGGAACCTTTTGCTCCTCTGAGCATCCCAAGACATCAAATATCTTGGTGATCTCGCTTTAACCACGTCTCAACCTTAAGTGGTTCTGGCTTTCCAAAAACTCCGGTGGTCCCAGCTCCTTGAACTGCTTAGCGGTGACCAACCGTGGGTTGCCATTATTTCCACCTATATTTTGAACATGAGTCTCTCTTACCGTTGTTGCATGAATTCAGATAAAGCCTCGAACATTCCATCGTTCATCATTTGGTCGATGTTGTTGTTTGCCTAAGGATTGTCGCCTTCGATGCACATTATCACGATTATTGATCTGTGGAGATTTAAATTCTCTCATGCTCCATTGATGTTCTCAACATTCTCGGATGTCATTTTCAAATCGCCACAAAACAAGGGTTAATTAAGATATCACATATTATCCCTATACTTTAACCGACCAATTAAATACCAAATAAATTTAGGTAAGTTATACTAGCGAAGGAATTCCCGTCTCTCCCTCCTAGTTCTTGTCTCAAGATCTTAGCTGTGGATCATATATCCTAAGCTTTGATACAAACCGTGGACGCCCCCAAAAAAATAGGTATACATCACCCATTCTGAGTCGCCAAATACATGGTACAGAATACAAATACAAACTTAATTATATAACATGAGCTGTGAGTTTTAATACAAATATTCTCGTCTAGACAGTATTCAAACTCAAAATACGAAAAAAAAATATCTGAGAGTTTTAACACGAATATTATCATCTAGACAATATCCACACTAAAATTCAATTTTATTACATTTATTTTCACACTATTTCATAGAATAGTGAGGACTACTAATGCTATCATCTGGACCGTCACTCCGTTCCCCGACTAGTCCCTGCTACGTTCTCATTTCCTGAAGAGAACAATGAAAGCAAAAAGGGTGAGCTCAACTAGCCCAGTAAGAAATATTATGACTAAGATAATGCATAATAAATTATCGTTAGCCTTCAACGGTGTTAAACTGATAAAATATAACAAACATTAAGTTTAACTGCAGCGGAACAAGCAATCCATTAAAAGAGTCAAGTAGAGAATAAAATCTACTATCTTTTATAATTTAAAAGGTTTTTCATCACTTTTATCGCTGAAACTCAGCTTAATAAATAATCCACATCATCAAATCATCCCTGCACTACACGCCAAGGATATTCTTTAATATCACGATAACGAATTATCCATACACTACGGGCTAAAGATAATCATGTTTACATCAACGGTCCTGATCATGCCATAAAACAATTCATCTGTGCACCCTTGGCCGAAGAGAATCCATAGCCATAATCATACCAAAAACTGTCCATCAATACACTACGGGCCAATGAGAACTTTTTCCACATCATTTGTAATATTACGATTCATGATTATACCGAATCCCTCGGTCATAATCATACCAAGTCCATCTATGCACTACGGTGCCATGATGACTTTCAACATAATATAAACATGAGGATGATGACAATGACATAATAATTCAATAAAACAAGTTCAAGAATTAATTTATCCAGAACAAATAACGTCCAAATTGTCAACATGATACTTCTTTTTGTAGAGTAAAATTCAAGAATGCTCGGAAGAATATTTCCATGAAAAGATCTTTGGATGAAGCTTGCAAAACATCAAGGATATTTCACTAATTTCATGGAGTATAGAAGTTAAAACTTTAACCAATGAGTACAATAAAGAATGGAATAACAAAAGAAATCACCAGGCATGCGATAGACCACACAGACAGGTTATTCCAATAGAATAATAAATAACGGAACCAGGTCATGCGTAAACGCACAGACAGGATATTCCAACAGAATAATAAATAATGGAATTAGGTCATGCGTAACGCATGCATGTGATGTTCCAAAAGAATAATAAAAATGGAATAATGGAAGAATTTTCACCATGTATGCGATTACTTTGCATGACGTAAAGTTATTCCAACATAATGATAAAGAATGGAATACGAAGAAATTCACCATGTATAATAAAGCTTATCAAGATGAGCGTAAAGTTATTCTAACATAATGATAAAGAATGGAATAACAGAAGAATTCATGAAGACAAAAGAAATAATACCCCTTACGAGTACAACAAATAATATCCCTTACATTTGAAAGAAGAGTATTCCGACGGGTAGGGCGAGAATATACTTGAAGAAAACTTGCACTACGCTCAAAGCTTTCTTAAACTCTAAAGAAATACGCTCAAGATTATAGAAGAAGAATTCTCTCTATAGTTTCTCTCTCTAGAGTTTCAGTGATTCGTAAGAAATTATGAAGGAATGAGCTTCTATTTATAGGAGAATGGACTGAATATTAACTAATTCATGAACGGTCCAGATTGATTTATTTTTAATCGGACAGTCCATATTGATTTCCTATGCAAAATAATATGCAGGCACTATGCAACACTATGCATAATAAAATATAATATATTCTAATTATTGTCTAATAAAATAAATAACTTTATAAAAGTATTATGTTTTATATAAAAAGATTTTACTATGCAAAGCACTATGCATAATAGAATATAATATATTCTACAAATAACTTTCTAAAAGTATTCTGTTTTATATAAAAAGTTTTTTACATTTTATTACATTAATAATACTAATAAAACAAAATTTATATAATATATATATATATATATATATATAAACTTTAATTGACTTCATAAAAAGACACATCAATATATCTAACAACATTTATCATCATTATTATAATTCACAATATTAATCGACCGTGTCGTTCCCGTGAAAGAGGGGCTTTCAATAAGGATTTTCTCCTATGGCGCCTGATTAGGTGACCAAACCTCTCCTTCAAGCAGAACTTCTAGACATCATTAATATTACAAATAATAATATTAATAACTTCGTCGTCTCAATTATTGATTTAATAATATATAAAATATCGACAATAATTGAATCAAATAACGTGAGATACTATGCAACAATTATGAAGTTAATAATTGAACAAAACCGAGTGACTTCTCACGTAAACATCAATAATCAATCTTTGTGTGCTACTATGCAACCACGCCAGACATTGTATTTTTACTACCGAAAGTAGTTCAACAGCGGTTTTAATTCAGAAAACTTCCGTCGTTATTTTCATAAAATATTTTTGTCATTTTCTCAATCTGACAATAATTCCGTTGTGGGGTCCACCAATGATTGTACCGTGGTACGAATATTCCCCGACAAAAAAGAATATTCCCCGACCAATCGAATATTATACAACAACTTACATACTTTTCAAAATTTATAAATATTACCCACAACTATACCATTATCTCAAATTCATTCCATAATATTCAAAAAAATATTTCGAGAAATTTAAATCTTTATTCATAAAATTTGCGGTCTCACACCAGATCTTACACATGTGTTGATGTTATGATGATCGGATGTTATATACTTGTACCCTGACATCTCTTCTACAGGTTGGAACCTTTAGATCTCACTAAGTGAACTCAGAAGACAAGTTATGGAGATCATAAGTAGCCAATCTGAACTATTCTTCATTTCTGGAAAACCCAGAAATGAAGAACAGCTTTTGACATGTTTTGTGAGGCTCGAATCTCTCTGTTGTGTAATTATTTGGCCATGATAGTTGTTTATGGTTGTAATACCACATTAGTACTACAAACTTAACACCTTAGTAAGCCAGAAAACCACAAGGGCACGAATCTATTGATGGTCAAACATACCACCATGCTAACTAGGTTTGAAGATTTAGGCAGGCTCAAGAATAGTGACGGTTCTGTCGCTATAGGGCCCTTTAGCGACAGATAAATTAAAAAATGAATTATTTTATTTAATAAATAGATAAAAATAGTTTTTAATTATTAAAAATTCATAATAAATTACTAAAAATTATTTTAAAGCCTAAAAATGGGTTTTTAATAATTTGGAATTTATTTCATATATATTTAATATTTTTGGAATATTAATGGTATTTAATTTATTTAATTATAATATAAAATAAATTATTTAAAAATAATTTTATTATATGAAAATCGATTAAAATATATTATGGTGTTAGAAAATATTTTAAGTTATTTTTGATAACTTTTAATATTATGTGATGAATTTCATTAATTAATTAATATTAATGGTAATTAATTTATTAAAAATTATGGAAAAAAATAGACTTAATGATTTAAAAATCAAATATAAAAATATTTGAAGTGTTGTAAAATATTTGAAGTTATAAAATATAACTTTTGATATTTTGTCATGAAAATATTAATATTTTAATATTAATAGCAATTATCGGATCTGAGATTTAAGCTGTTAAAAATTATATAAATATGATTTTGAAGTATTAAAATACTTTGATATATTATAAATATATTATAATAGTATGTTATGATTTTCATTAATATTTAATATTAAGTAAATATTAATGATAAATGGATTATGTGGTATTTAAATTATATAAATACGATATTAATGATTGAAAAATCATGATAAATGGTAATAATTATCTGAAAATTATTACGAGCCTATGAAAATTATTATGACTAAATAGAAAATTGTTTAAGTTAATTGTTAAGTGTTTAGGCAGAGTTTAATTGAACTTAAACTCGATAATTTTTCGAGTAGGATGTCGGGATGTTAGAATTATGCCAGATTTCAACTCAGACTGCAATAGTTTGACTTGATACTAGGTCTTATGTGTTGTATAGACTGATAAGGTTATGTGTTATGTGTTTAGGTTATTCTAGTTTTATATATAATAGTATTATATTGTGATGATATTATTCTAATATTTGAAAATCAATATTATTAATATTAGGCCTTCAGACAAAGCTAAATAAGTTGCGTATCGATAATCAACGGACCAAGGAAGTTTTTCTTAAACTATTCATTTAACTTGTGGTTAATCATTGTTGATTGTCATGTCTAAGAATTATAAAATCGTATTCAGTGCATACTGCATGTATTCATCAGGTATGAAAGGTTGATCACCTTCATTACCATTTGGTTGAGATATATTTGTTTATGTTCAATGTTAGTTCAGCTATGAAAGTTTGTTAATGCTAGTTCACAATTATATTGTTGAATGTTAGCCAGCTATTATTCAAATTCTTTCAATCATGATATATCCTCAAATAAAAGTATACTTGTTGGGCAAACTTATGCTCACCCTTGCTATATTGCAGATTAAGACGAATACATCCGATACAAGGAAAAGTTAAAGATAAGTCCAGCTTGGGAATTATGTGTGCAGTTACATTTATAATATTAATGTATGATAATAACATTGTATGTTAGATAGGATATTGATTCAGGTATTATGTGAAGGTTTTCGACCTTGGGGTTAATGTGTAAAGTTTAATGTATAAACAGTTTATGTTTATATCTTTCGTAATAGTTATAGAAATAGTATACTAGATCCTTGGTGATTAGGACCAGGATTTGGGGATGCTACAATTGGTATCAAAGCTGTTGGTTATAAACCTTAGGTAGGGTTACCCGAGACTAATAACTGCAGTGATTAGGATTATGTCTAACTCAAATAGTGTTAGTAAGTCGGTAAAATTCAAAGGCGAATGTCGGCGGGTTATAAAGATACAGAGTTCCCTAACTCTGATAATAAAGGTGAACAGTAGTGATGAATAGATAGAGTCTAAGAAACTAAAAGTACAGGGTTATGAGATCGTAAAACAAAACGATCAAGACATAAAAATGAATCGTAATATATACAATGAGATCACCCCGTGATCTGATAAGGTTATAGTATGGAGAAGGATCAAGCGAATGATTGAAAAGTTTACAACAAAGATTGATGTGTGTCAGTTGTACTATGAATTGGTACAGATTCAGGAAAGGATTATGAATACGAGTTGAATGAAATTCGTATTGAGAAGGGAATTAGGATTAAGTGGGGATTATGAAATGTTTATGTCGCGCTATTTGTTATAAGCATATTGAGAGGGTGATTCCTTTCTCATGTGTATAACAGATAGATAGCTTCTAAGTAGAGAATATCAGGTTAAGTATAAGTTCCTAAAACTCATACTTATGGTACATTTGTGACTCATGATTATATGAAATGTTTATTAACCCCTCAGCGAATGGACGCCAAAGGTCTGACTAGGACAAGTTCTTAAACTCATATGATTGTGGAAAGTTTCTGAACTCATGAGTGTGGTTTGATGAACTGGGATTAGTTATGTGTGAATAGAGAATTGAGGAATATAGGAATAGATAGATTACTAAGCAATTGATCATTAGTGGAGACATTAGGTTTTCCAAATCTTCTAGCTATCCTATACTCAAAATTTTTGACATCAATCTATATACGCATTATGTGTTTTTGAAAAATGAATTTTTATTCTCAACTACTGGTGACCATTGTGTATGCGTGGACTTCGGGCCACCGACACCTCATTATCAGTTAAGATTTTAAAACTGATTTGCAAAGATTTTTGAACGATTTAAAGAATAGTCTATGCTACTTGTTTCGGCTAGATGAAAATGACTTTGAAATATCAAAATTTATTTATCATTAATGTATCATGTAACCTGGTACATTGATGATAAAAATGATAGAGTTGTAAATAAAGGAATACTTAGTATTGAATTCGATCTAAAAATCGTTGTCCCACTATTGTATGATGTGTTATGACAAAGTCATTAAATGACGACATGTTCAAACGGATTGTAAATACAGTACGGTATCATGACGTTATAAAATTATTTTCAAAATTTTAATTTGCCAACGGCGTTTGGCTATACACATTCGTATATCAATTAAAATTGAATTCTTGATATGGGTTTAAATTATTTTATTCGGCTATACCAATGTTTATGAAAACTCTAAGCAGTCTATGAAAATTTTCCCGAAACAAACTATTTTGGTTCGGATTCCGTTAAAGACTGAGGTAAGAAAATTTTGTGCGCCCAAGGCGGATAGAGGGAACGGGGAAAAATTGTTCCAACCAGTAGTACTTGGCCAGTACAGGCCATATCGGGTTAATTACCCTATGTGTCTGTAAGTATGATGATTTTGCGGATGAATTTCTGTATAACCTTTTCAAAAATGATAGACAACAGTCTATATAACTCCTCAGCACTATTTAAAAATTTTTACTTTTGTGAGGAATGTATTGGGTAGCATATGATGCTGTGTATGAATGGTGAATGGTGCATGGTATAAGGTGTAAGTTAAATTTTGGGGACGACATTCT
The DNA here is from genome assembly GCA_020205615.1 of Panax quinquefolius. Lineage (NCBI taxonomy): Eukaryota > Viridiplantae > Streptophyta > Magnoliopsida > Apiales > Araliaceae > Panax > Panax quinquefolius. Next base: position 63,189,395 of record CM035159.1, read on the forward strand.
TAGAAGAAGGGGTGAATGTGACAACCTGAGAATTTAGGAAATTATTTAAATCTTAAATGATGGATTAAAGGTTGAATAATAAACCTAAACAGAAAATAAGTGAATAGATTTATCATTTCTGGGATGGAAATTTGTGAATTTAAAAATTTTTGTGGTGAATTATACATGATTAAGGGTTGAAGTGTATATGTTATGTGTATATGGTCATAAATGTGTGCAGTTTGTGGTTAAGGGTCAAGGGTTGGTCAGATAAATTACATAACCGTCAAACCCTAATAATATATTCAGAACGTCAGCGTTCAGTTAGAAAACCCTAGCGATTGCTAAGAAACCCTATTACCTGCTCTGGAAACCCTAATTTTAGTTCCGAGAATTTGAAATCCTAATTCGAATTACGAAAAACCCTAACTTGGGAATTTAAATGCTATTATAAGGCTTAAGTGTATTAATTACAAACTTAATTAGGGAATAACCCTAATTGATTAATCAGAAAACCCTAATTGCAAAATTAGAAACCCTAATTTCTAATTGGTGATCATAATTGCTAAATTAGAAACCCTAATTGCTAATTTAGCAAACTTTATGTTAATTTGTAAATTTTAAACTTAATTTCCAAGTTCAATGTGATTAGAAAACCCTAAATTATATTTTTGAAAGCTTAAATTTTCATTTTTAGCCTATTAAAAAATCATAATAAATTAATTGTGAAACTTTGGGGTTAAACCCTAAGGGTCAAACCCTAAGGGTTGGTTAAGATTACAAGTATGCCATTAAAATGTATAGCAAAATGTCTAGAATACCCTTTTTGTATTCTTTATTTAGGTAGTGTACAAATCTTACCAAAATAATGAGTTGGTGACCTAATATGTTTACCATGTGCTCTAAAACATCAGATATTTCTGCAATTATATCAACCAACTTCATTACACTTAGTTATTTAAAGATCAAAGAGGGAGAAAGTAAACAAATCTTGCTCATTTACTATCTTACACTCAACCAAACTTTTCTCTCTCCTTACCCACGAAATCCATAAGTGGATCAGTCCCTAGAATGATCCATAGTATCTCAAGAACAAATCATGATGATCAGATTCAAGGATCAAAGCCTAAAGAGGTATAAACCCTAATATTTCTAAATCATGTGATTTGATGTTAGATGTTGTTGTTTGTTATTCTAAGTTGTGTATTAGGGTGTTAGTTAGTGATCTGGGTTGTCATAACTTGGATCCATAACATCTAGATGCTTAAAATTAAAGTTTTTAGAAATCTGGAAAAAACTGGAAAAGTTGTCTGACAAGCAAATGTCAAGGCCTCTAGATTCTTTTATATTACTGATTTATGCTGTTTGAAGTTATATATGTGTAGTATGTCATGTATACTGTGATCTAGAACTGGAAATAGGGTCGGATCAAGTATAGATCGTAAGATATATGTAATCAAGCCTCGTTGACCGTTCACAAAAACTGAGTTTCTGGGCAACCCAGAAACCCACATTTCGTTTGACAATGATTTTTAAGCTTCCGATCTTACATATGTTAGATAGTTTGGCCAAGTTTTTGTTGTTATATTGTAGACTGGTAAGTGAACTATATATACAAGTCATTAGAATACCCAGGTCATGACCAGGATCGAATTTAAGCAAGGTCAAAGTGCATTGACCGAATTGCCTTATGAAGGTTTCTGGAAAACCCAAAACCTTCAAGAGTCAAATTTTCTGACATGGTTTAACCATGCCAGATCTTACACATGTGTTGATGTTATGATGATCGAATGTTATATACTTGTACCCTGACATCTCTTCTACAGGTTTGAACCTTTAGATCACACTAAGTGAACTCAGAATACAAGTTATGGAGATCATAAGTAGCCAACTTGAAATGTTCTTCATTTCTGGAAAACCCAGAAATGAAGAACAACTTCTAACATGTTTTGTGAGGCTCGAATCTCTCTGTTGTGTAATTATTTGGCCATGATAGTTGTTTATGGTTGTAATACCACATTAGTACTACAAACTTAACACCTTAGTAAGCCAGAAAACCACAAGGGCACGAATCTATTGATGGTCAAACATACCACTATGCTAACTGGGTTTGAAGATCTGGGCAGGCTCAAGAACACCTATAGCGACAGTTCTGTCGCTATAGGGCCCTTTAGCGATAGATAAATTAAAAAATGAATTATTTTATTTAATAAATAGATAAAAATAGTTTTTATTTATTAAAAATTCATAATAAATTACTAAAAGTTATTTTAAAGCCTAAAATGGGGTTTTTAATAATTTGGAATTTATTTCATATATATTTAATATTTTTGGAATATTAATGGTATTTAATTTATTTAATTATAATATTAAACAAATTATTTAAAAATGATTTTAATATATGAAAAATTATTTAAAATATATTATGGTGTTAGAAAATATTTTAAGTTATTTTTGATAACTTTTAATATTATGATGATGAATTTCATTAATTAATTAATATTAATGGTAATTAATTTATTAAATAAATTATGGAAAAAATAGAATTAATGATTTAAAAACATATAAAAATATTTTTAAGTGTTGTAAATATATTTTAAGTTATAAAATATAACTTTTGATGTTTTGTCATGAAAATATTAATATTTTAATATTAATAGCAATTATCGGATAATGGATTTAAGCTGTTTAAAAATCATATAAATATGATTTTGAAGTATTAAAAATACTTTGATATATTATAAGTATATTATAATATTATGTTATGATTTTCATTAATATTTAATATTAAGTAAATATTAATGATAAAAGAATTATATAGTATTTAAATTATATAAATACGATATTAATGATTGAAAAATCATGATAAATGGTAATAATTATTTGAAAATTATTCTGAGCCTATGAAAATTAGTATGACTAAATAGAAAATTATTTAAGTTAATTGTTAAGTGTTTAGGCAGAGTTTAATTGAACTTAAACTTGATAATTGTCCGACTAGGATGTCGGGATGTTAGAATTGTGCCAGATTCAACTCAGACTGTAATAGTTTAACTTGATACTAGGTCTTATGTGCTGTATAGACTGATAGGGTTATGTGTTATGTGTTTAGGTTATTCTATGTTTATATATAATAGTATTATACTGTGATGATATTATTCTAATATTTGAAAATCAATATTATTAATATTAGGTCTTCAAACAAAGCTAATTAAGTTACGTATCGATAATCAACGAACCAGGCAAGTTTTTCTTGAACTATTCTTTTAAATTTTGGTTAATCATTGTTGATTGCCATATCTAAGAATTATAAAATTGTATTATGTGCATACTGCATGTATTCATTAGGTATTAAAGGTTGATCACCTTCATTACCGTTTAGTTCAGATATATTTATTTATGTTCAACGTTCGTTCAGCTATGAAAGTTTTTTCATGCTAGTTCACAATTATATTGTTGAATGTTAGCCAACTATTATTCAAATTCTTTCAATCATGATATATACTCAAATAAACTTATACTTGCTTGGCAAACTTATGCTCACCCTTGCTATAACATAATAAACATTGTTGATTAAGGCGAATACGTCGGATACAAGAAAAAGTTAAAGACAAATCCAGTTTGGGAATTATGTGTGCAATTACATTTGTAACATTAATGTATGATAATAATATTGTATGTTAGATAGGATATTGATTCAGGTATTATGTGAAGGTTTTCGACCTTGGGGTTAATGTGTAAAGTTTAATGTATAAACAATTTATGTTTATATCTTTCGCAATAGTTATAGAAATAGTATACCAGATCCTTAGTGATTAGGACTGGGATTTGGGGATACTACAGTAGTACAACATCAGACCAATTTCATGTTTTAACCTACATATAACAAGAAGTTATAGAGGCTCAAAGTCGTTGTCAGAGCTGTTCTTGAGTTTCTTGGTGACCCAGAACAGTGGTCATGGTCGGTCAACGGTTTTGTAGCTTCTATATCTTTCAATCCGTGTGATTGATTTATGTTTTGTTTGTTGTATTAGGTAGTCTATATGTCAAAGTTCATATATATAACACTGATTTGGACAAAGTATGATTTTAAGGTCTCGATCTATGTTGGTCAAAGTACAGCCAAAGGCTGTTCTTTATGTTCATCAGTTTTTTGGGTAACCTAGAAAATATGGTCATGCTCGGTCAACGACTTTTGACCATTAATTCCAGTAATCCTATGAATTATTTAAGCAATTCAGTGTCATAGGTATATAGTATGTATGTCAATGTATTAATTCATCACAAAAAGTCATTATAACAACAAACAGAAAGTGATTAAGAGGCTGGTCAAAGTAAGTAGCCGGTTCAACCTATTCTTGAGTTTTCTGGGTAACCCAAAAAATAGAACTTCGTGATCGGTTAACCACTTTTGACCACCTATATCTTGTCATATATAGTTCTAATGAATCTGATTTCTTTTCCAGATTAAAGATCTCATGTCATACTATAAATAACATACAATTAACAGACCTAACTATTAACATACACGGATCTACAGGATCTGACATTCGACTGTCAGACCTATTTTTCCAAAATTTTGAAATTCATTAAAACACTAATTTGATGCATCTAGACGTTATGAAATCATGTTCTATTAGCTTAGCATACTTTCTAACATGTTATTACATGTATCTAAACATCTAAACAATAATTTGAACATAGCATCAATGATCTAGCTATAAATTAGGGTTTATACCTTTCTTGCTTGATTTTTGATTTTTGGCTATTAAATCTATTGTTTCTATCACCAGGGCTTGTATTGGCAGGTTATATGGGTGTATAGGATTATAATTTTTGTGGGTTTGCACTGATTTATGGTTTCCTTTTATAGAATTTTCCAACTTGGCTTTTTGGTCATTTTTCCACCTACTTGCCTCCTAAAAGATCTTATCTGTGACTATGGTGGTGTTTGGGAGTTTGGAAGCATGTCATGTGATGTCTTGAAACTTCTATGGATGACTCCCAACCTACTTGTGAGCTAGTTGACTAAATTAGTAGCTTAATTTTGTCATAATCCTCACTAATCTTGATTAGGGTTTTGTTTTTTATGATTAGGGTTACTTAATGATATTTATTAGTACCTAATTAAAGTTTAGCTGTAACATCCAAAATTTTACGAATAAAGATTTAATTTTCTCGAAATAGTTTTTTAAATATTATGGTGTGGATTTGAGATAATGTTATAATTGTGGGTAGTATTTATAAACTTTGCAAAGTATGCAAGTTGTTATATTATATTCGATTGGTCGGGGAATATTCTTTATGTCGGGGAATATTCGTACTACGACACAATCATTGGTGGACCCCACAACGAAATTATTGTCGGATTAAGAAAATGACAAAAATATTTTTATGAAAATAACGGCGGAAGTTTTACCGTTGATACTGTTGAACTACTCAGTAGTAAAAGTACAGTAATACGCATGGTTGCATAGTAGCACACGGTATTAATTATTGATGTTTACGTGAGAAGTCACTCTGTTTTGTTCAATTATTGCTATAGTAATTGTTGCATAGTATCTCACGTTATTTGATTCAATTATTGTCGATATTTTATATATTATTAAATCAATAATTGAGACGACAAAGTTATTTATATTATTAAATTGTAATATTTACAATGTCTAGAAGTTCTGTCAAGGAGAGGTTTGGTCACCAAATTGCACGCCAATAGGGAGAAATCCTTATTGGAAACCCCCTCTTTCCTGGGACCAACCTGGTTGTTAAATATTGTGAGTTATAATATTAATGATGAATAAGTTCGTGTTAATTAAAGATTAATTTGATAGTTTCATTATGTTGGGATTATTTGTGTTAGTAGAAATCGATATCTATTTCGATGATAATTGATGTCTGTAGGTTATATTGTTCAATCGGGTATTCGGGACACTTTTTGTGTCAGAGTTACTATTCACGAGTTACTATTCACGGGGTACTATTCACCCGAACAATATATTTCTTTTCAGTCCAAATTATTTTTGGGTACAATATTATTCCATTAGGAGATGTGCTAATTTTTCAGACCGTTGGTTGAATTTTTAACACTAAATCAATATGGATCACTGGTTTAAAGTTTTAATAGTGAATTAGTATGGACCGTCGCTTTAAGTTTTAATATGGACCGTCCATTTAAAAGTAAATCAATCTAGAACGTTCATGAATTAGTTATTATTCAATCTATTCTCCTATAAATAGAAGCTCATTCCTTCATTATTTCTTACGAATTCACTGAAACTCTAGAGAGAAAAATTATAGAGAGAAAGAAGAAGAGTATTCTGCTACTTCATTACTTCAATATCCAGTTTCTTCTTTATAAGGTAAGGGATATTATTTGTTATACCGTAAGGGGTATTATTCTTTCGTATTCATGAAGAGAATTTCTTTCTTTCAATACTCGTAAGAGTTGTTATTCCATTCTTCATTATTATGTTGGAATAACTTTGTTTATGCTGGCACCGCATACATGGTGAAATTCTTCTATTATTCCATTCTTTATTATTACATTTGGAATATCCTGTCGGTCTTGAATTTAAATTCGACACTGGTTTCATTCTTTATTATTCTATTGGAATAACTTTGTTTATGTGAAGTACCGCATACATGGTGAAATTACATTGTTATTACGTTCTTTATTATTACGTTTCGGAATATCACATGCGTGCGTTACATGGGACTGGTTCCATTATTTATTATTCCGCATTTATTATTCCGATTTCGTCAATAAAGTGCGTTTACGCCGGGACCGGTTCCATTATTTATTATTACATTTGGGAATAACATGTATGCATGCGGTCTCTATCGCATGCATGGTGAATCTTACGTTATTCCATTCTTTATTATTACATTGGGAATAAACATGCATGCGGTCTCTATCGCATGCATGGTGAATCCTTCTGTTATTCCATTCTTTATTATTCTGTTGGAATAACTTGTCTATGTGGATTACCACATACATGGTGAATGATCCTTTGTATTCATTCCTTATTAAATCATGGAAATGATCTGTATACGTGGATTATCGCATGGCGGGTGAAAATCCATTTGCAGTTTCATATATTCTTTATTATACTCAGTTGGTTAATGTTTTGACATCTATACTCTATGAAATTAGTGGAATATCCTTGATATTTATGCTTCATCCAGTATCTTTTCATGGAAATATTCTTCTGAGCATTCTTGAATTTTACTTTACAAAGAAGTATCAGGTTATCAATTTGGACGTTATTAGTTCTTGGATAAATTAATTCTTGAACATGTTTTATTGAATTCTTATATCATTGTCATCATCCTCATGTTTATATTTTATTGAAAGTCATTTGTGGCCTGTAGTGCATAGATAGACTTGGTATGATTATGACCAGGGATTATTCGGTATAATCATGACCGTAATGTTACAAATGATGTGGTAAAAGTCCTCATTGGCCCGTAGTGCATTGATGGACAGTTGTTGGTATGATCATGACCATATATGAATACACAAATATCCTTGGCTCGTAGTGCATGGATAATTTATGGTCGTGATACTAATGAATATCCTTGGCCGTAGTGCAGGGATGATGTGGATTATTTATTAAGCTGAGTCTCAGCGATAAAAGTGATGAAAAACTTTTTAAATCATAGAAGATAGTAGATTTTATTCTCTACTTGACTCTTTTAATGGATTGCTTATTTCGCTGCAGTTAAACTTGTTGTCTATTGTATTTTATCAGTTTAACATTGTTGAAGGCTAATGATAAGTTATCCTGCATTATCTTAGTCATAATATTTCTTACTGGGCTAGTTGAGCTCACCCTTTCTTTCACTGTTCTCTTCAGGAAATGGGAACGTAGCAGGGACTTGTCGGGGAACGGAGTGATGGTCTAGATAATAGCATTAGTAGTCCTCACTATTCTATGAAATAGTGTGATAATAATTGTAATGAGGACTTATTCTGAGAGTGGATAGTGTCTAGAAGACAATATTTGTATTAAAACTCACAGCTCTTGTTGTATATTTAAGATTGTTTTTGTATTATGTACCATGTATTTGGCGACTCAAGATGGGTGATGTATACCTATTTTGGGGGCGTCATAGTTGGTATCAAAGCTTAGGGATATGATCCCTGGCTGAGATGTGAGACAAGAACTAGGAGGGGAGAGACTGGGAATTCCTTCGCTAGTATGACCTACCTAAGTTTATTTGTTATTTAATTGGTTGATCAGAGTATAAGAATAATATGTGATATGTTAATTAACCCTTATTTTGTAGCAGTATTTGAAAATGGCATCTGAGAATGTTGAGAACATCAATGGAGCACTGGAGACCATTGAGTCTCCACAGATCAATAAGAAGGACAATGTGCATCAGGAAGGCGACAATCCTCATGCAAACAACAACACTGACCAAATGATGAATGATGGAATGTTTAGAGGCTTTCTGCAATTCATGCAGCATCAGGCAAGAGAGACTCCTGTCCGAAATGCAGGTGGAAACACTGGTAACTCTCGGATGATCAGCGCTAAATAGTTCAATGAGCTGGGACCACCGGAGTTTTTTGGAGAGCCAAAACCACTTAAGGCGGAGACGTGGATAAAGCAGATCTGCAAGACATTTGATGTCTTGGGATGCTCCGAGGAGCAAAAGGTTCCCTTTCCCACCTTCATGTTGCGTGAAGAGGCAGATTACTGGTGGGAATCTGTAAAACGTACTCAACCTGACGCACTAAAGATGACTTGGGAGAAGTTCCAAGAATTTTCAACGACAAGTACTTTCCCGAAAGTATTCGTCACATGAAAGAGGTAGAGTTCATCAAGCTGGAGCAAAACAACATGACCGTGTCACAGTACGAAGCCAAGTTTGCCGAGTTGTCCTAGTTTGTGTCCCATTTGGTTGATAATCAGGAGAGAATGACGCGGATGTTTCTAAGAGGTTTAAAACCCGAGATATGTCAATACCTCATTTCTCATAAGCTTTGTTTGTATTCAAATGTTGTTAATAGGGCTCAGTTATTAGAGCGCGATAATGAGTCAACCCAACCAAAAGAGAGCAGCCGACAAAATGATAATACCAGTGATAGCAGTCATCGAAGCGGTGACAATAAGCGTGAAGGGAATTAGCATGCCAAAAATGGTAACCACTTCGGTGGTAATCTTGGCCAAAATAATAAGAATGGATATTTCAAGAAGAGGAGATTCAACAATGATGGAATGACGTCAGCACCAGCACCTATTGTTAAGGAAGGAGAACGACCACCTATCATATGCTTCAAATGCGGAGGGAAGGGAGACATCAGTCCAAACTGCGCGATGCCATCCAAAGCATGTTATAATTGTGGAAAAGAAGGTCACCTAGCCCAATTTTGTCGTTCACCGAAGACAAGTTCAGCTAGGATGGAGGCACCAAAGGCCGTCCTAGAAAAGTCAAAATCGGTAGTGCAAGGAAGAGCATTTTTTGTGACTTCTCAAAAATCGAGTAACCCGAACGAAGTTAGCACGGGTTAGTTAATTATAAATTTTTACGAAGTCTATACCTTATTAAATACCGATTCTACCCATTCTTTTATCTCTCTTGCTTGCGCTCAACGTTTAAATTTGACTTCGAAGAAGTTAGACTTTGACTTATTGGTTGAAATTTTGTTAGTAGAAACCTTCGTTACCTCCACTATTTATAAATCTTGTTGATTAAATCGACACTTTCACGTTACCTGTCGATCTTATCTCTTTGAAAATACTTTCCTTTGATGTGATTTTAGGAATCGATTGGTTAACTACTCATCATGCTTTTCGTAAGGTTGTTAGCTTTCATATTCCTAACCAACCTGTTATGCGAATTCAAGCAACCAAACCACTAAAGTCAATCACTGTTATATCAAGCCATAAGTAAAAAGCCCTGATCTTTTTGTTGTCGACTTCCTTGTGTGGAATGCACCGAAGCCAGACTTTTTGTAGGCGACGTCGTGAATGACGATGGCAAGTTGATAGGTATCAATGTGACATGTTATCCAAGTCTTGGATGAGAGTCACAGTTGTGAATGATATTTCTATTGTTAATAAATTTCCTGGTGTATTCTTGAAGACTTCTTAGCCTACCCCTAGAGCGTGAAATCAAATTTTGTATTGACCCTAGTACAAAACCCATTTCTTAAACCCTCAAATATTTTCTTCACCCAAATCGAACGTAACATGCGCCAAAGATATTGGCTTGAGCTGTTGAAGATTACGATCGTACCATTCAATATCATTGTGGAAGAGCGAACGTGGTAGCTAACGTGTTGAGTAGAAGATCATATGTGTTTACGAGTGCGATGTTGTTAACACAAAGACCCATTTCGTATAAATGATGAAGATAGAGTTAAAGAGTTTAGGGACCCACGTGAAGATAATAAATATACGATTAGAATTGACTTTAATCGATAAAGTTAAAGCCGCTCAAGCTACAGACCCGGAGCTGATGAACACAAAAAAGAAGGTTCAAGAGGGCGTTATTCTAGAAGCAAGAATCGATTAAGAGAGAAAATTTCAATCCTCGATTTAATTGGCCCATTTGAAATCCTCGATTGAGTAGGAACTATGGCTTATAGACTCGTTTTACCGCCAAATATATTGTGTGTTCATAACGTTTTTCACATATCGATGTTACGTAAATATGTGGACGACCTGAACCACATTATTGATTTAGAACCGGACAAGATAACAGATAATTTAACGTATGAAGATGTACCTGTTAAAATCCAAGAATATATTCTACGCTTAAAGGTTATACCTCAAGAGTTAGAATCTGACGAAGTGTACTCATCTGCTCGGCATACCAAGTACGTACGTAAATTTTGATGGCGAAATTTCATAAGGAGGGGAGATTGTAAAATCCCAAATTTTAAAAATAAAGATTTAATTTTCTCAAAATATTTTTTTGAATATTATGGTGTGGATTTGAGATAATGTTATAATTGTGGGTAGTATTTATAAATTTTGCAAAATATGCAAGTTGTTATATTATATTTGATTGGTCGAGAAAATATTCTTTGTGTCGGGGATTATTCGTACGATGACACAATCATTGGTGGACCCCACAACGGAATTATTGCCGGATTGAGAAAACGACAAAAATATTTTTATGAAAATAACGGCGGAAGTTTTACCGTTAATACTATTGAACTACTTGGTAGTAAAAGTACAGTAATACGCGTGGTTGTATAGTAGAACACGGTATTAATTATTAATGTTTACGTGAGAAGTCACTTAGTTTTGTTCAATTATTGCTATAGTAATTGTTGCATAGTATCTCACGTTATTTTATTCAATTATTGTTGATATTTTATATATTATTAAATCAATAATGGAGACGACAAAGTTATTCATATTATTAAATTGCAATATTTACAATGTCTAGAAGTTCTGTCAAGGAGATGTTTGGTCACCTAATTGCTGCTTGATAGGAGAAATCCTTATTGAAAGCCCCTCTTTCACAGGAACAACTTTGGTTGTTAAATATTATGAGTTATAATATTAATGATGAATAAGTTCGTGTTGATTAAAGATGAATTTGATAGTTTCATTGTGTTGGGATTATTTGTGTTAGTAGAAATCGACATATTTCGATGATAATTGATGTTTGGAGGTTATATTGTTCAATCGGGTATTCGGGACTTTTTGTGTCGGAGTTACTATTCACGAATTACTATTCATGAGTTACTATTCAGGAGTTACTATTCATGAGTTACTATTCATGAGTTACTATTCACAGGGTACTATTCACCCGAACAATATATTTCTTTTCGGTCCAAATTGTTTTTAGGTACAATATTATTCCATGAGGAGATGTGCTAATTTTTTAGACCGTTGGTTGAATTTTTAATAGTAAATCAATATGGATCGCTGGTTTAAAGTTTTAATAGAGAATCAGTATGGACCGTTTCTTTAAGTTTTAATATGGACCGTCCGTTTAAAAGTAAATCAATCTGGACCGTTCATGAATTAGTTACTATTCAATCTATTCTCCAATAAATAGAAGCTCATTCCTTCATTATTTCTTACGAATTCACTGAAACTCTAGAGAGAGAAATTATAGAGAGAAAGAAGAAGAGTATACGCTACTTCTTCTACTACCGATATCCGGTTTCTTCTTTATAAGGTAAGGGATATTATTTGTTTATCTAGTAAGGGTATTATTCTTTCGTATTCATGAAGAGAATTACTTTCTTTCAATACTCGTAAGAGTTGTTATTCCATTCTTCATTATTATGTTGGAATAACTTTTGTTTATCTAAGCACCGCATACATGGTGAAATTCTTCTATTATTCCATTCTTTATTATTCAGGTTGGAATATCCCATCGGTTGCAAATTTTTCGATCTGGTTCCGTTCTTTATTATTACTGTTGGAATAACTTTGTTTATGTGAAGTACCGCATACATGGTGAAATTACATTGTTATTACATTCTTTATTATTCGCCGGAATATCTTATGCATATGCGTTCGTGGGACTGGTTCCATTATTTATTTTTTTTATTTATTATTATTACGTGCGGAATATCCATACATCGTTTACTAGGACTGGTTCCATCATTTATTATTCTGTTAGGAGTAACCTGTCTGTGCGGTCTCTATCGCATGCATGGTGAATCCTTCTATTATTCCATTCTTTATTATTCTATTGGAATAACCTGTCTATGTGGATTGCCACATACATAGTGAATGATCCTTTGTATTCATTCCTTATTAAATTGTGGAAATGATGCGTATATCGTGGATTCTGCATGGGTGAGTTAAAATCCATTTGCAGTTTCATATATTCTTTATTATACTCAGTTGGTTAAAGTTTTGACTTCTTTAGAACGAAGAGATTTTATTAATATAACTGAATTTACATATCCTAGTATTATTAGGGTTTTGGGGTTTTATAATCTTGCCACTTTTAAAAGTAGAAATCTCCTCTTCAGAGGCTGTCTCTACAACCTTTGCAGGTATGGGCGAATTTAGGACATAAGAAATCTTTTCAGCAGTGAGAACAATTCTCAGATTCCTTAACCAAATTCAAGTGAAATTGATTCAAATTCGGTTTGTTAGCATCAAGTATTCTACGTAGTGAAATTAGTGAGTGTGACATTTTTAAAAGTTCTACATGTAAAAAGATAATATTTTAGCAAACATTCATTTATTAAGTTATTTTACCAAAATAAATTAGGTCTTGTTTTATATTGGTATCTCTCACTATTTTCTTCAAACTATATTACCCTCATGAATATAGTTCGACAATTTCTAATTAAAGATTTGCTAGTGAGAATAAGGATCCCATTTCAAATGTATATAGCCTTGTGTGTCCACAACAAACTATATATAAATAAATAGGTAGACAACTCTTGTCAATTACATCATTATGCAACTCCTTATATTTTGCCTCTTAAATCATAATGGTCAAGTGTGTGCACATCCGAACTAAGATGATTTAAGTTAAGTTATACCTAACATTTCCATATAAGTGAAGAGAAAAATACAGCCCTTGTGTGTGAACAACAAAGCGGTAATGTTCAATTCCTTATAAATATCATATGTAATAAAAACAACATCACAAATATTTAATACTCACCTTGTGTGTGCACAACAAACTCATATTAAATATTCAATGCTCTATTGTTTTTATCATGCTAGAAGGCGACGCTCGATATTCCAAATATCTTTGAACGTTATAACTTAATATAATTTCATTGAGGGGTTTGTTATTATTAGTCTCATCTTGTTTAGCGCGCATACAAATATATATAAAATATGTGTCATATTATTAAACATGTGAAGCATGTTTGCATAATATATAATAAATATATATATATATATATAATACTAGCATGCACATATAGAATAATATATTCTACCCGGATTGATTATGGACTTTTATTCTAGTTTGGCTCACTAGAGCCACCAAGTGAACTAAATGGTCAAATCCTAGGATGCAAAAATAAACATTTAAATATAAATATTACATTTAAACCCGGGCTCCATTACAAATGGGTCTTCAAGCGCTCCTTGCTTCCTGATATCTGGTTCTTCAAAAAAAATCTAACTAATCCTATTACATTAAACTATTTAATTTAGATAGAAACCTTGATCAGCAGTCAAGGGGAAGTACATAGGAGAGAAATAGAATTTTCCTCAAGAATGAAACAAGAAAATACGAGGTACGCAGACCCCATTTAATAAAACTCATTCATTCAAAAATCCAACCAAAATAAAGCCAATCACATTGGTCAATAGTGTAAGACCGCAACTTTCATAAATAAAGATTAATTTTTCTTGAAATATATTTTTGAATATTATGGTGTGGATTTGATATAATGTTATAGTTTGGTTAATATTTATAAATTTTGCAAAGTATGCAAGTTGTTATAAAATATTCGATTGGTCGGGAATATTCGTTTTAATAGAAAATATTCGTACGACGGCACAATCATTGGTGTACCCCACAACAGAATTATTGTCGGAGTTAGAAAATGATAGAAATATCTTTTTATGAAAATAACGGCGAAAGTTTTACCGTTAACTGTTGAAATACCCGGTGATAAAAGTACAGTAATACGCGTGGTTGCATAATAGCACACGGTATTGATTATTGATGCTTACGTGAGAAGTCACTCAGTTTTATTTAATTATTGCTATAGTAATTATTGCATAATATCTCACGTTATTTGATTCAATTATTGTTACAATATTTTATATTATTAAATCAATAATTGATATGACAAGTTATTCATATTATTATTTGCATAATTAACAATGTCTAAAAAGTTCTGTCAAGGAAAGGGGTTTGGTCACCTAATTGTGCGCCAATAGGGAGAAATCCTTATCGAAAAGCCCCCTCTTTCCTTGAAACGATCTGGTTGTTAATATTGTGAGTTATAATAATGATGAATAAATGTTGTTAAAAATTTTGAGGGAATTTTTTATGATGTATTTTTTGTAAATTTTGCTTATTATATGGACCCTCACTTACTCATTTTTCAATAATCGGTAGAAAGTTATTCAATATATATATATATCTATATATATATATATATATTGCAAAATCTGAAATTTTACGAATAAAGATTTAATTTTCTCGAAATATTTTTTTTAATATTATGGTATGGATTTGAGATAATGTTATAGTTGTGGGTAGTATTTATAAATTTTGCAAAGTATGCAAGTTGTTGTATTATATTCGATTGGTCGGGGAATATTCGTTTTAGCAGGGAATATTCGTACAACGGCGCAATCATTGGTAGACCCCACAACAGATTTATTGTCGGATTGAGAAAACGACAATATTTTTATGAAAATAACGGCGGAAGTTTTACCGTTAATACTGTTGAACTACTCAGTAGTAAAGGTATAGTAATACGCGTGGTTGCATAGTAGCACACGGTAGTGATTATTGATGCTTACATGAGAAATCACTCAGTTATACTCAATTATTGCTACAGTAATTGTTGCATCATATCTCTCATATTATTTATTCCATTATTGTCACAGTATCATTTTCATTATATGTTATATTATTAAATCAATAATTGAGATGACAAAGTTATTCATATTATTAAATTATAATATTTACAATGTCTAGAAGTTCTGTCAAGGAGAGGTTTGGTCACCTAATATTGTGAGTTATAATATTAATGATGAATAAGTTCGTGTTGATTAAAGATGAATTTGATAGTTACATTGTGTTGGGATAACCTGGTTTCGTATTTATTATGTTGCTGGAATAACTTGCCTGTGTGATCTATCACATGCCTGGTGATTTCTTTTGTTATTCCATTCTTTATTATACTCAGTTGGTTAAAGTTTTGATTTCTATACTCCATGAAAGTAGTGGAATATCCTTAATTTTTGCACTTCATCCAGTATTTTTTCATGGAAATATTCTTCTGAGCATTCTTGAATTTTACTCTACAAAGAAGTATCATGTTGACAAACTGGACGTTATTAGTTCCTGGATAAACTAATTCTTGAACTTGATTTATTGAATTCTTATATCATTGTCATCATCCTCATGTTTATATTTTTGAAAGTCATCGTGACACAGAGTGCATAGATGGACTTGGTATGATTATGACTGAGGATTATTCGGTATAATCATGATCGTAATGTTACAAAATGATGTGGAAAAAGTCCTCATTGGCTAGTAGTGCTTTGATGGGATGATTGTTGGCATGATCATGACCATTGATGAATACACGAATATCCTTGGCCCGTAGTGCATGGATTATTTGTGGTCGTGATACTAATGAATATCTTTGGCCATAGTGCAGGGATGATGTGGATTATTTATTAAGCTGAGTCTCAGCGATAAAAGTGATGAAAAACCTTTTTTTTAAATAATAAAAGATAGTTGATTTTATTCTCTACTTGATTCTTTTAATGGATTGCTTATTCCGCTGCAGTTAAACTTGTTGTCTATTGTATTTTATCAGTTTAACATTGTTGAAGGCTAATGATAATATATCCTGCATTATCTTAGTCATAATATTTCTTATTGGGCTAGTTGAGCTCACCCTTTCTTTCACTGTTCTCTTCAGGAAATGAGAACGTAGCAGGAACTAGTCGGGGAACGGAGTGATGGTCCAGATGATAACATTAGTAGTCTTCACTATTCTATGAAATAGTGTGATAATAATTGTAATGAGGACTTATTCTGAGAGTGGATATTGTTTAGAAGATAATATTTGTATTAAAACTCACAGCTCTTGTTGTATATTTAAGATTGTTTTTGTATTATGTACCATGTATTTGGCGACTCAAGATGGGTGATGTATACCTATTTTGGGGGTGTCACAGTTGGTATCAAAGCTTAGGGATATGATCCCCTGGTGAGATGTGAGACAAGAACTAGGAGGGGAGAGGGGGAATTCTTCGCTAGTATGACCTACCTAAGTTTATTTGGTATTTAATTGGCCTCATTGAGTATAAGGATAATATGTGATATGTCAATTAACCCTTGTTTTGTGACAGTGTTTAAAAATGGCATCTGAAAATGTTGAGATAAGCAATGGAGCAAAATAATATGATCGTATCACAGTACGAGGCTAAATTTGCGGAGTTATTCCGGTTTACATCCCATTTGGTCGATAATGAGGAGCGAATGACGTGAATGTTTCTAAGAGGTTTGAAACTCGATATACGTCAATACCTTATTTCTTATAAACTTTGTTTATATTCAGATGTTGTGAATAGGACTCAGTTATTGGAGCGCGATAATGATTTAGCACAACCAAAAGGTAATGACCAACAACACGATAATAATCGTACCTGTGGCAACGGCCATCGGAACAATGATGACCATCGTGGGGGAAATTATCATGCCAAGAATGGTAACCACTTCGGTGGTAATCATGGCCAAGTTAATAGAAGTGGAAATTTCAAGAAGAGAAGGTCATTTAGCTCGATTTTGTCTTATAGTGAAGTCAAGTCCAGCTGGGACGGTGGCACCAAAGGCGGATATGGACAAAACAAAGTCGGTGGTTTCAGAAAGAGCGTTTTTCGTGACTTCTCAAAAAGCGAGTGACCCGAACGAAGTTAGAACGGGTTAGTTAATTATAAATTCTTGTGAAGTCTATACCTTATTAGATACCGGTTCTACCCATTCTTTTATCTCTCTTGCTTGCGCTCAACGTTTAAATTTAACTCAGGAGAAGTTAGACTTTGACTTATTGGTTGAAACTTCATTAGCAGAAACCTTTGTTACCTCCACAGTTTATTAATCTTGTTTGATTCAAATCGACACTTTCACGTTACCTATCGATCTTATCTCTTTGAAAATACTTGCCTTTGATGTGATTTTAGAAATCGATTGGTTAACTACTCATCATGCCTTTCATAATGTTGTTAGCTTTCATATTCCTAACCAACCTATTATGCGAATTCAGGCAACCAAACCACTAAAGTCAATCATTGTCATATCAAGCCATAAGTAAAGAGCCCCGATCCTTTCGTTGTTGACTTCCTTATGTGGAATGCACCGAAGCCATACTTTCCATAGGGGGCGTTGTGAATAACGATGGCAAGTTAATAGGTGTCAATGTGACATGTTATCCAAGTCTTGGATGAGAGTCACAGTTGTGAATGATATTTCTATTGTTAATAAATTTCCTGGCGTATTCTTGAAGACTTCTTAGCCTACCCCTAGAGCATGAAATCAAATTTTGTATTAACCCAAGCACAAAACCCATTTCTTAAACCCTAAAATATTTTCTTCACCTAAACCGAACGTAACATGCGCCAAAGATGTTGGCTCGAGCTGTTGAAGATTATGATTGTACCATTCAATATCATTGTGGAAGAGCAAACATGGTAGCTGACGCGTTGAGTAGAAGATCATATGTGTTTACGAGTGTGATGTTGTTAACACAAAGACCCATTTTGTATAAATGATGAAGATAGAGTTAAAGACTTTAGGGACCCATGTGAAGATAACGAATATACGATTAGAATCGACTTTAATTGATAAAGTTAAATCCGCTCAAGCTACATACTCAGAGCTGATGAATGTGAAGAAGAAGGTTTAAGAAGGCGTTATACTAGAAGCAAGAATCGACGAAGAGAGGAAATCTCAACCCTCAATTTAATTGGCCCATTTAAAATCCTCGATCGAGTAGGAACTATGGCTTATAGACTCGTTTTACCGCCAAATATGTTGTGTGTTCATAACATTTTTCATATATCGATGTTACGTAAATATGTGGACGACCCGAACCACATTATTGATTTAGAACCGGACGAGATAACGGATAATTTAACGCATGAAGATGTACCTTTTAAAATCCTGGAATATATTCTACGCTTAAAGGTTATACCTCAAGAGTTAGAATCTAGCGAAGTGTACTCATCTCGTTTCATTAAGCATACCGAGTGCGTCACGTAAATTTCGAGGGCAAAATTTCATAAGGAGGGGAGATTGTAAAATCCCAAATTTTACGAATAAAGATTTAATTTTCTCGAATTTTTTTTTTAATATTATGGTGTGGATTTGAGATAATGTTATAATTGTGGGTAATATTTATAAATTTTGCAAAGTATGCAAGTTATTGTATTATATTCAATTGGTCGAGGAATATTCATTTTTGCAAGGAATATTCGTATAACGGCGCAAACATTGGTGGACCCCACAATAGAATTATTTTCGGATTGGGAAAACGATAAAAATATTTTTTTGAAAATAACGGCGGAAGTTTTACCGTTAATACTGTTGAACTACTCGGTAGTAAAAGTATAGTAATACGCGTGGTTGCATAGTAGCACGCGGTAGTGATTATTGATGCTTACGTGAGAAATCACTCAGTTATCCTCAATTATTGCTACAATAATTGCTGTGTCATATCTCTCATATTATTGATTCGATTATTGTCACAGTATCATTTGTATTATATGTTATATTATCAAATCAATAATTGAGACGACAAAGTTATTCATATTATTTAATTTCAATATTTACAATGTCTAGAAGTTCTGTCAAGGAGAGGTTTGGTCACCTAATTGCGCGCCAATAGGGAGAAATCCTTATTGGAAAGCCCCCTCTTTTCTGGGAACAACCTGTTTCTTAAATATTATGAGTTATAATATTAATGATGAATAAGTTCGTGTTGATTAAATATGAATTTGATAGTTTCATTGTGTTGGGAATTTTTTTGTTTGTAGAAATCGACATCTATTCCGATGATAATTGATGTCTGGACGTTATATTGTTCAATCAGGTATTCAGGATACTTTTTGTGTCAGAGTACTATTCATGAGTTACTATTCACGAGTTAGTATTCACGAGTTACTATCCACGAGTTACAATTCACGAGTTACTATTCACGAGTTACTATTCATAAGTTACTATTCACGAGTTACTACTCACCCGAACAATATATTTCTTTTCGGTCCAAATTATTTTTGGATACAATATTATTCCATGAGGAGATGTGCTAATTTTTCAGACCGTTGGTTGAATTTATAATAGTAAATCAATATGGATCGCTGGTTTAAAGTTTTAATAGTAAATCAATATGGATCGCTGGTTTAAAGTTTTAATAGTAAATCAATATGGACCGTTGCTTTAAGTTTTAATATGGACCATCCGTTTAAAAGTAAATCAATCTGGACCGTTCATGAATTAGTTATTATTCAATCCATTCTCCTATAAATAGAAGCTCATTCCTTCATTATTTCTTACGAATTCACTGAAACTCTAGAGAGAGAAATTATAGTGAGAAAGAAGAAGAGTATTCTGCTACTTCACTACTTCGATATCCAGTTTCTTCTTTATAAGGTAAGGGATATTATTTGTTGTACTCGTAAGGGTATTATTTCTTTCTTATTCATGAAGAGAACTTCTGTTATTCCATTCTTTATTATTCATTGGAATAACTTTTGTTTATGCTGGCACCGCATACATGGTGAAATTCTTCAATTATTTCATTATTTATTATTCTGCTGGAATAACCTGTCTATGTGAAGTACTTCATACATGGTCAAATTTTGCTGTTATTCCATTCTTTATTATTCTGTTGGAATAACCTATTATGCGAAGTACCGCATACATGGTGAAATTCTTCTATTATTCAATTCTTTATTATTATGTTGGAATAACCTTGTTTATGCGAAGTACCACATACGTGGTGAAATTCTTCTATTATTAGTTCATTATTATTACCGCGGAATATCGGTATCGTGTGTTTTACGTCGGACTGGTTTCGCGTCTTTATTTTACATTTGGAATATCATGTTATGCATGCGTTTTACGTCGGACTGGTTAAAATCTTTATTATTACATTGGAATATATATTGTATATGCTTTTTACGTGGGACTGGTTAAAATCTTTATTATTCTGTTGGAATATCATATGCATGCATTTTACGCTGGACTCTAGTTCCAGATTTATTATTACATTGGAATAACCTGCCTGTGCGATCTATCACATGTCTGGTGATTTCTTTTGTTATTCCATTCTTTATTATACTCAGTTGGTTAAAGTTTTGATTTCTATACTCCATGAAATTAGTGGAATATCCTTGATATTTGTGCTTCATCCAGTATCTTTTCATGGAAATATTCTTCTGAGCATTCTTGAATTTTACTCTACAAAGAAGTATCATGTTGACAATTTGGACATTATTAGTTCCTGGATAAACTAATTCTTGAACTTGTTTTATTGAATTCATATATCATTGTCATCATCCTCATGTTTATATTTTTGAAAGTCAAATACGTGGCTGTGAGTGCATAGATGTACTTGGTATGATTATGACCGAGGATTATTCGGTATAATCATGACCGTAATGTTACAAATGATGTGGTAAAAGTCCGCATTGGCCCGTAGTGCTTTGATGGATAGTTGTTGGCATGATCATGACCATTGATGAATACACGAATATCCTTGGCCCGTAGTGCATGGATAATTTGTGGTCGTGATACTAATGAATATCCTTGGCCGTAGTGCAGGGATGATGTGGATTATTTATTAAGCTGAGTCTCAGCGATAAAAGTGATGAAAAACCTTTTTTTTAAATCATAAAAGATAGTAGATTTTATTCTCTACTTGACTCTTTTAATGGATTACTTATTCCGCTACAGTTAAACTTGTTGTCTATTGTATTTTATCAGTTTAACATTGTTGAAGGCTAATGATAATTGATCCTACATTAACTTAGTCATAATATTTCTTACTGGGCTAGTTGAGCTCACCCTTTCTTTCACTGTTCTCTTCAGGAAATGAGAACGTAGCAGGAATTAGCCGAGGAACGGAGTGATGGTCCAGATGATAGCATTAGTAGTCCTCACTATTCTATGAAATAGTGTGATAATAATTGTAATGAGGACTTATTCTGAGAGTGGATATTGTCTAGAAGACAATATTTGTATTAAAACTCACAGCTCTTGTTGTATATTTAAGATTATTTTTGTATTTTGTACCATGTATTTGGCGACTCAAGATGGGTGATGTATACCTATTTTGGGGGCGTCACACACACACACACACACACATATATATATAAGGTGGGGCCCACATGTTGGATGAATTATGGGTAGGGCCCACGTGTGATGAAAAATGGAAATGCTTGGGGGAGTTTACGTGGAAGGAAGGGAATATATATAATTATATTTTATAAGTTTTTTTTTTATGAAAAATAGAATATATTATATTTTATTATGCATAGTGTTTGCATAGTATATGTATAGTGTTTCCATAATAAATAAAAAAAATTATTCGGCCGAAGAATTCGGCGCCCGTGATTCTTACTGTTGGTCTGTGAATTTTTTTCTAAATAGTATCCTTCCATTCTCCTATAAATAGGATGCTTTGTTTAGAATTGAAAATCACACCTGAATCAAAAAATTCTTCTTTTATAATATTGAACGTATTTCTTTCGAGTTTTAGGAAGCTTTGAGTGTAGAAAACAGTTAAAGTTTTCTTTAAGATTATCCCCGCTATACCAGTTGGAATACTCTTCTTTTTAAAGTAAGAGATGTTATTTTTGTTCAATATTCGTATGAAATAATATTTTCTTCCATACTCTATAGTATGTTAGTAATATTATTTCGTTTCAGATTCTGAATTCTACACTCATTTTGTTAAAGTATTGCTTTTATACTCCATAAAATTAGTAGAATATCCTTGAAATTTATGTTTTATCTAGTACCTTTTTATGGAAATATTATTCTGAGCATTCTTGATAATTTTTAATCTTTTTATGCATGAGTACTATTCACGGGGTACTATTCCTGAATTACTATTCACGAGGTACTATTCACTTGATTACTATTCATCAGGGGTACTATTCATGACAAAAATTGATTTCTTTTCGGTCCAAATCATTTTTGATACAATATAAATCTTGAATTTTACTCAACAAAGCATTATCATGTTGACAATTTGAACATAATTGAATTCTGGATAAACTAAATTATAAATCTTTAAAAATTTATCATATTCTTTCTTTTAATTGAATTCTTATATCATTGTCATCATCCTCATGTTTATATTGTGATAAAAGTCATCTTTGGCCTGTAGTGTATAGATGGACTGTTGATTGGTATGATTATGACTAGGGATTATTCGGTATAATCATGACCGTAATTTTACAAACGATTTGGTAAAAGTCCTCATTGGCTCGTAGTGCATTGATGGATAGTTGTTGGCATGATTATGACCATTGGTGAAAACACAAATATCCTTGGCTCGTAGTGCATGGATAATTCGTGGTTGTGATACTAATGAATATCCTTGGCCCGTAGTGCATGGATAATTCAGTTATGTGAATTATTTATTAAACTGAGTCTCAGCGATAAAATTGATGATAAACTTTCTAAATCATAGAAGATAGTAGATATCATGCTATACTTGACTCTTTTAATGGATTGCTTGTTCCACTGCAGTTAAACATGATGTTATTGTATTTTATCAGTTTAACACTGTTGAAGGCTAACGATAATTTATTCTCTATTATCTTATTCATAATATTTCTTACTGAGCTAGTTGAGCTCACCCTTTTTCTTTCATTGTTCTTTTTAGGAAATGAGAACGTAGTCGGGACTAGTCGGGGAATGGAGTGATGGTCCGAGATGGTATTATAGTAGTCCTCACTATTTTATGAAATAGTGTGATAATAATTGTAATGGGGACTCCATTTGATTTTGGATATTGTCTAGTAGACAATATTCGTATTAAAACTCTCAGCTATGTTTTGTCGTATTTTACACGACGGTTGTATAATTAAGTTTGTATTTGAATTTTGTACCATGTATTTGGCGACTCAAGATGGGTGATGTATACCTATTTTGGGGGCGTCACAGTTGGTATCAAAGCTTAGGGATATGATCCCTGGCTAAGATGTGAGGCTAGAACTAGGGGGAGAGACAGGGAAATCATTAGCTAGTATGACCTAACTAAGTTTATTAGTTATTTAATTGGTCGGTCAAATTATAGGGATAATATGTGACATGTTAATTCACCCTTGTTTTCTGACAGTATTTGAAAATGGCATCTAAAAATGTTGAGATAAGCAATGGAGCACAGGAGACCGTTGAGTCACCAAAAACTAATAACCAGAATAATGTGCATCAGGAAGGCAACAATCCTAATGTAAACAACAACACCGACCAAATGATGAATGACGTAATGTTCAGAGGCTTTCTATAATTCATGCAACATCAGGCAAGAGAGACTCCTATTCAAAATGCAGGTGGAAACACTGGCAACTCTCGAACGGTCTCCGCTAAACATTTCGAGGAGTTGGGACCACAGGAGTTTTTGGAAAAGCAAGAACCACTTAAGGCAGAGATGTGGATAAAGTAGATCACCAAGATATTTGATGTCTTGGGATGCTCCGAGGAGCAAAAGGTTCCCTTTGCCACCTTCATGTTGCGAGGAGAAGCAAATTACTGGTGGGAATCTGTAAAGCGTACTCAACCTGCCGCACTGAAGATGTCTTAGGAGAAGTTCCAAGAACTGTTCAATGACAAGTACTTTCCCAAAAGTATTTGTCACATGAAAGAGGTGGAATTTATCAAGCTAGAACAAAACAATATGACAATGTTGCAGTACGAGGCTAGGTTTGTCGAGTTGTCCCGGTTTGCATCCCATTTGGTTGATAATGAGGACTGAATGACGCGAATGTTTCTGCGAGGTTTGAAACCCGAAATTTGTCAATACCTCATTTCTCACAATCTGTGTTTGTATTCAGATGTTATAAATAGGGCTCAGTTATTGGAGCGTGATAATGAATCAACCCAACCAAGAGAGAGCAGTCGGCAAATCGATAATACTAGTGGAAGCAGTTGTGACAACCGAGATTTTGTGATTTAATTTTAATATTTATTGGATTGAATAAATATTTTTTTTCGATGAATTAATTATTAGATTAAATGATTAATTGCTGAAGTTGTGGTAGATTAATTTAATTATATGTGTTATATTTATTAAATTAATGTGGAGAATCTTTATTATCGAAGTATATGATTATGTGAGCTTATTGTATTAAAAGAAATATTTAATAAGCCTAGTGTTATTTTAATTAATTTAATTATTAATTAGAGATTTAAGAATTTGACATTGTTATTAAAGGAGAAATTTAATTATGTGACTATGTGAATTAATGAGAATTTACTATATTTTATTTAAAATTAATTAAATAAGATATTGAATTTATTTTATAATGGGTGTGACATTATTTAAACTATATGATAAGGTTTTATTAAATTAAATGATTTTTGAAACCTATTCTAGCTAGCTAAACATGGCCCTAAAGGGAGTTGGGGGCAGTTAACCCATGACTGGGTAACTGACCACCAACGCGTCAGTTGTTCCTAATTTAATTTACGTCTTCTTCTTTCTTCTTCATTATTTGCCTAAGTCTAGAAAGCGTAACAGAGAGAGATACAGAGAAAGAGTTGGGAATTCAGAGATTTTTGAGAGGATTATGAGAGTCATCTGAGAAGGAATTCATCTTCTATTAATTCTACGCTTGGGTAATCCTTTAACCCAATTATTTTCTACGTCATTTAGATTTATATAATATGGCTCTCCAATTACTGTAAAATTCTCTGTAGTTGGAAAGTGTATTGACTATGTGGTTATATACGTGATTTTATGTCATGGTAGCATGTTTAATATGTATTTTATATGATACCATATCATCAGTTTTATAAAATTTCACAGTACGTGATTATAGAGTATGTTATATGGCCATATGGCTCTTATACATAATTTTAATATGTCAACCATAAATTTTCTATAAAATTTCCACTTATATGTGATTATGCATGCTAAAACAAACAAAACGAAATTTGAATGGTTGGATTTGGTTTTATAACGAATTCGTGGCGTTGAATTTTAGGAATTTATGTTCTACACTTTAAGAACATCAAGAACAGTACAAATTGCATGATTTAATTCTATGATTATGTGTATTAATGGGTTAAAATCACTATATAAATGTTGGGTATTGATTATATATGAATTCTAACATGTGTGTATGTTTAATTTGGGGAACTAATGATTATGTAGTGTTTATTTTATTTGAATTTCGTGTTCTTCGTGAACCGGAAATCAGAATTCTGAGATGTCGTGTCGTCTTGTACCAACTCCTAGTTCATTTCATATACATGCCACAGCAGTTATAAGTACTAAAAGCATGCATGCAAGACCCAAGACAAAAGTGAAGTGCAAAGCCACACTTTAGCTTAAATGTCCATAAATGCATTTTTTCAATGTTCAAGTATAGAAATATGTTATTAACCTAGTCTAATGAACATAAAAACTTGTTAGACATATAATGAGGTGTTAAAATAAATTCTTAACATGTCCATAACACAGTTACGTGTGAATTGAATGTTTGAATGCATAGTTAGCTTATTGTTCGTGAAATATTAATTTTGACAATAAGTGTAGTAATTGACTAAGTATAGTCATGAATTCGAGTTAGACAAAGAATAAACGTGTGATGTCTAGTAAGTTATAATTGACTGGTATTGTGAATGTAAATGATATGTAGGATTTAAATCAAAGAACGAGTTTTACTAACGTGTAATCTACGCACGAGGCAAGTTTCCTAACCCTACTTGTTATCATTATACTAGTTGATGAATTCACCTTTCTACATTGAGCAAGTTCCCATTATTATTGATCCAGTCTGTTTTGTTATATTAAAGCCTATTTATCTTTCAAGCATGATGTTGTTATACAATAATTATTCTATTGTATACCTTTTGAGATTTTATTCAAGTTAAATATTCAGTTACTGTTAAACCTTGTTAGACTAGCGAACCCTTAATGATTCGACTAGTCCATAGTTGATGAGTGTTCTAAATTTCAGAACCCTTGATAAATTATCCAAACCAAACTTCCTTTGGTGCGGACTCGAATGTCAAACTGAGATGAACAACCCTGTATATGGGATTATTTATGCATTAGCGTTAAGATATTATGCACAGTATGGTACTGAGGGCTGATCCCCCTAAGTACGAGAAGAAGAGTCCATAGTCTTATGACTGTTAAAGGTTTCAAGTATAAACACTTGACAACCTAGGACATAGTTCAAGGTCTTATGACCCTCGGAATTTATTTTGATTCTTGTTATTCATTCTTGATTCAAAAGTTGAGCTTTTATATCAGAAGTTGTTAATTTATTCGCATGTTATTATTCATTGTTATATTGTTATACTTGTGGGCAATTGTGCTCACTCTTGCATAATAATAACATTGCAGTTAAGAACGAAAGAACAGACGAACCTTCCACTAGTAAGGGCAAAGGCAAGATTAGCAAGTAATGAACACTATTTTATTATTGTGGTTATGTAATGATAATTAGACTTGATGTTACTTAAGACTTATTTGTTTATGGTTCCGCACAAATGTTTAAGGTTAGAGCAACCTATGATTTTTATTATGCAGTTGATGTAACCCCATAAGGGGAGATTTATTTATTATTTCTTTCTATTGCATGGTTTGCATTTATTTATGGGTAGATAGATAGATGATATTGGTACAGTGAACACCAAATCCTGTGGAAATGGAAGTACCGGATTTGGGGGTGTCACAGGTTGGTATCAAAGCTGTAGGTTATGAACCTTAGGTGGGGAAACAACCTTAGGTTGTAGCCTTGTAGAAGATTGAGAACATAGTGGTGGTAAACTCTTATCGAGTTATAAGAAATGAATTTCTAAATTCATTAAAGAAAATAAAAGACTTTATGTGCTTATGTGTTAATCTATGTTTTCGCTAGCACGGATTAGTAACTAAAACTTAAAATTTTATTGTCAGGATGTCTGATGATGGAGGAGTTAGTCGAGCTGGGGAGGAGGAACCCCGAGTACCTACGGAGGAGGAGCCCCGAGACATTCATGTCATCAGGGAACAGTTGGTGCAGAGAGAGCCATCTCCATTGATCAATGTTGTTGGTCGGGAGCATGAGCCTGAGACTGATCCAGAGGAGGATTCTGATGAGGAAGAGAAGGAAGAGAAGTTTACACTGAACTCCATTGATGCTGAGATGTATGATGCACTTTATGATCATAACATAGAGTTGCAGGACACTGTTCAGGAGCTGACAAAGAGGACTATTATGTAGCAGAGTACCATCGAACAGAAGGATGGGGAAATTGTGACTCTTCACACACGTTTAGGAAACGTGGAGTGGGACTTGGTTCACGAGAAGGGTCAGACTGAGGAGAATACCGAAGAAATAGAGAAGTTAAAGAAAGATCTGAAAGAGAGTTCAAAGAGACTGGCATTAGCAGAGGAGGGCAGG
Source organism: Panax quinquefolius (assembly GCA_020205615.1). Lineage (NCBI taxonomy): Eukaryota > Viridiplantae > Streptophyta > Magnoliopsida > Apiales > Araliaceae > Panax > Panax quinquefolius. The sequence continues at coordinate 63,217,651 of CM035159.1, forward strand.
GTAAGAGAGTCGCGTCATGCTGATCTCGTAGAAGATGATTGTCGTGTAAAGAAGGCTAAGCTTGGGGAGACGTACTCTACATTTCACAATGCAATTGATACGGCCCAGGATTGAGTTATAAAATACCCAATCCAGTTTGAAGGTCTACCATCATACATGCTTGATCGTAGGACGATGTCTCGCATTATGGAAGAAGAATGTGGCAAGGATATCCAACGTCTTAATAGGCAGTGATAGTATTAGTTTAATTATGTGAAAACTTTTTGGTAGTTAATGATGTAAATTCCGATGTGTTTATAAACAAAGGAATATTTTGATGTTTTAAATCCTGTAGATTCTTTATCTCGGGATAGTGGATGTAAATAGCAATGATGCTATCTCTTGATGTTAAAACATTTGAATTAAATGAAAATGTCAGAGTTTAATTGAATTGATGTGTTAAGTGAATTATGATTGAATGTTTTAGTTAAGTCTTAAATGTTTAAAAGATTGAATAAAGACCTAATAAGCGTATATTCTTAATAGAAATAAGCCGCCTAGAAGAAGACAGAACCGTCTGCAAGCACAAGAAGAACCAATGAATAACAACGACTTAATGCTAAACCTCGTTCGTTGAGTTGGTGAACCTTCTGGCTGGGGCAATTAACAATCAACCACAAGCTCCACCAAACACCTCGTTTAAGGACTTCAAGGCGGTGGGACCGCCAGAGTTTAAGGGTTCCATAAACCCAATCGAAGCTCAGACTTGGGTAATGGAGATGGAGAAGGTGTTCAACGTTGCTCGAGTAAGGGAAGATCAGAAGATCGCGTATGCAACATTCATGCAAAAGTCCGAAGCCAGTTATTGGTGGCAGGCAAACAAAGTGAGAGGAGGTGAAGGTGTAGTATCCTGGGAAAGATTTAATGAGATGTTCTTCGAGATGTACTTTCCGACCAGTTCACAAAATCAGATGGAAGTTCAGTTTCTAGAGTTGAAATAGGGGAGTATGTCAGTAGCGGATTATGCGACAAGGTTCAACGAGTTGGCTAGGTTCGCCACATACCAAGTGCATACCGATGAGAGGAAGGCAAGACTATTCGAGCAGGGACTAAAGCCCTGGTTGTATAGCAAAGTGTCAATGTTCCAATTGAACACTTTTACTAGAGTGTTAGAGAAGGCCATACTCGCTTAGGGTGGAAGCCATGTGGTAACAAAGTATAATCAGGATCAGAAGAAGAAGAAAAGTGAGAATGAAGGTAATAACAAGACTGGTGGGAGTAGCACTGGGGGAAATCGCAATCAGAAGAGGAAGTGGTCTGACAACTCGTCGGCTGGAAGTCAATAGGGAGGGTAGAAGAAGAAGATCGAAGCGTGCCCAACCTGCGGAAAAACTCATTTGGGAGTTTGCATGAAAGGGAAGCGAGTGTGCTACAATTGTGGCCAGGAAGGCCACATAGCACCAAACTGTCCAAACCCAAAGAAGGGTGCCTGTTTCACATGTGGCTCAAAGGACCATCTTGTAAGAGATTGTACTAAGAAGGAATCGGGAGGGACGAGTTCAGGAGGAAACAGAGGAAATACTGGTGGAAGCACTCCGACCATTGCAGGACCAACCGCAACCAATTGACCGACAGCCAGAACATTCAACATGACAGTACAAGACACAGTGCAATCTCGCGATGTGGTGTCAGGTATCATTCCAATCAATAAAATTAATGCCTATGTATTATTTGATTCGGGTGCTACTTGTTCGATGACTTTGCTAAGAACTTAGAATTGCTTAAGGATGAGTTAGAATACCCCATGAACATAGAGATTGCGAATAGAGAAATAATCCATGTTAAGTATGTGCACAAGAACTGTAGAGTAGATATTAAGGGTAATATCATGAATGTAGATCTTATCCCTATTCGACTCGGAGAATTCAACGTTATTTTGGGTATGGATTGGCTACCCAATTATGGGGCGGTAATTGACTGCCAGAAGAAGCGTATTAATCTTATGACTCCGTCAAAGGTTGTGTTTTATGGTAGCAAGTCGCCTAGACAAGTGAGTTATCTGCCGATGATACAGGCCAGGAGATTATTAAGGCAAGGCTGTGTAGGATATCTAGCTTACATAGTCGATAGTCGGAAAGAGAATCCGAAAATAGATGAGATACCAGTAGTGAGAAATTTCACAAACGTATTTTCGGATGATTTGCTAGGACTTCCTCTAGATAGAGTAGTTGAGTTTGTAATCGATTTGGCTCCAGGAACGGCTCCAATATCAAAGGCACCATACCGAATGGCACCGGTAGAGATGAAGGAACTAATGGTCCAACTACAAGAATTACTGGACAAGAAATATATTCAACCAAGCGTATCACCGTGGGGAGCGCCGGTTTTATTTGTGAAGAAGAAGGATGGAACAATGCGACTCTGCATAGACTACAGAGAACTAAATAAGGTCACGATTAAAAATAGGTATCCATTACCGCGAATCGATGACTTGTTCGATCAGTTGAAGGGAACAAGATACTTTTCAAAGATAGATTTGAGGAGTGGTTATCATACTGAAGGTGAGACCAGAGGATGTACCGAAGACAACATTTAAAACACGATACGGTCACTATGAATTTTTGGTAATGTCATTTGGTCTAACAAATGCTCCTATAGCATTTATGGGCTTAATGAATCGAGTGTTCAAACCGTTTCTGGACGAATTCGTAGTGGTATTCATAGATGACATTTTAGTGTATTCGAAAACCAAGGAAGAACACGAAGAGCATTTGAAGATGACATTAGAGGTATTGAGAAGGGAGAAGTTGTATGCCAAGTTTTTGAAATGTGAATTTTTGATTGAAAGAGTACAATTTCTAGGACATGTGATTGATAGGGATGGAATTTCGGTGGATCCTGCAAAGTCGAAGTCGTGATTAATCGGGATCACCAAGACACCGCTTAAGTAAGAAGTTTTCTTGGATCAAGGGTTATTACGGAAGATTCATTCAGATTATTCCAAGATCGCAACTCAGTTGTGAATTTATTTACTAAAAGTCGGTCAAATTTGTTTGGACAGAGAAGTGTGAGAAAAGATTTCAAGAATTAAAGAAGAGGTTGAGTTCAACACCTGTGTTATCTCTTCCAGATGACACGAGAAATTTTGTGGTATATAGTGATGCATCGCATAAAGGACTTGGCTGTGTGCTTATGCGAGCTATGAGTTATTGCGTATCGCCACGATAAGCGAAAGATTGTGAGAAGGGGTATCCGACCCATAACTTAGAGTTAGCTGCAGTGGTTTTGGCTTTGAAAATCTGGAGACACTATCTTTACGGGGAGAAGTGTGAAATATATACAGACCACAAGAGTCTGAAATATACTTTTACACAGAAAGACTTGAATATGTGCCAAAGAAGGTGGTTGGAGTTAATTAAGGACTACGATTGTGAGATTCTATACCATCCGGGTAAGGCAAATGTAGTGGTCGACGCCTTAAGTAGAAAGGGTCGGGAGAAACTGATGTTGTTGACCGTACAGGAGGAGTTAATTTCAGTAATGGAAAAGCTAGAATTAGAAGTAAAGTGTCCTATGGAGATCGATGAGAAGCTATTTCAGATACAATCTGGTACAACTCTACTAGAAAAGGTTAAGGAGGCTCAACTTTATGATGACGAATGTCAGTCGGTGAAAAAGAAGATATCCGAAGGAACCGAATCAAGATTCAAGATTGATAAGGAAGGAATACTGAGATTTGAGAATAGAATTTGGGTACCGCCAGTAACGGAGATTAAGGAAGAAATTTTGAGTGAGGCTCATAACTCAAGATATTCGATTCACCTTGATAGCACCAAGATGTATCAAGATCTTTGAAAAGATTTTTGGTGGCCAAATTTGAAACAAGAGGTTGCAGAATGTGTTGCCAAATGCCTGACATGTCAGAAAATGAAGGCAGAACACCAGAGGCCAAGTGGGTTGCTACAACCTTTTGAGATTCCAGAATGGAAATGGGAACATATTACGATGGATTTCGTGGTTAGCCTATCGATAACTCAGAAAGGCTACGACGCGGTATGGGTTATTGTTGACCGATTAACGAAATCTGCACACTTCCTTCCGATCAAAATCAGATTCAACTTAGACCAGTTGGCAAGGTTATATGTGAAAGATATAGTTTCAAGGCACGGAGTTCCGGTGTCAATTGTTTCTGATAGAGATCCGCGTTTTACATCAAACTTCTAGAAACGTCTACAAGAATGCATTGGTACACAGTTGCGAATGAGCACATCATATCACCCACAGACAGATGGACAGAGTGAAAGAACAATTTAGACATTGGAAGATATGTTAAGAGCTTGTATAATGGACTTTAAAGGAAATTGGGATTACCATCTACCGCTCGTAGAGTTTGGCTACAACAACAGTTACCACGCTAGTATTGGCATGCCACCCTATGAAGCGTTATACGGCACAAAGTACAGAACTCCACTATATTGGGATGAAGTTGGCGAAAGACAACTACTAGGCCCGAAATTGGTACAACAAACAGCAGAAATAGTGAAAATGATCCGAGCGAGATTGACAGCAGCTCAAGATAGACAGAAGAAATACGTCGATCCACATCGTAAGAATGTTGAGTTTGAGCCGGGTACTTATGTGTTTTTAAAGGTCTCTCCCTAAAAGGGAAAGATCAGATTTGGGAAGAAAGGGAAATTAAGCCCAAGATTCATTGGACCCTTTGAAGTTCTACGAAGGGTCGGAGAAGTTGCTTATGAGGTAGCCTTACCTCCATTCTCAGAGAATGTCCACAACGTTTTCCATGTCTCAGTCCTACGACCCTATAAACCCGATTACAAGCACGTGATTGAATATGAACCCCTACATTTCGATAAAGATTTATCTTACGAAGAAATTCCTGTTCAAATTGTCGACCGCAAAAGAACAAGTTCTGAGAAATAAAGTAATACCTTCTGTTAAGGTAATTTGGAGGAACCACAATGCTGAAGAAGCTACGTGGGAACTCGAAGAGAATATGATGAAAAATTATCCTCAATTATATACTTAGATTGTTATAAGCGATTCTGGGGACAGAATCTTTGTAAGGGGAGAGAATGTAATGGGACGAATTGTTGAGTTGTGATTCTGAGGACAGAATCCTTTTAAGAGGGGAAAGATGTGACAACCGAGATTTTGTGATTTAATTTTAATATTTATTGGATTGAATAAATATTTTTTTTTCGATGAATTAATTATTAGATTAAATGATTAATTCTTTGAAGTTGTGGTAGATTAATTTAATTATATGTGATATATTTATTAAATTAATGTGGAGAATTTTATTATCTAAGTATATGATTATGTGAGCTTATGTATAAAAAAAATATTTAATAAGCCTAGTGTTATTTTAATTAATTTAATTATTAATTAGAGATTTAAGAATTTGACATTGTTATTAAATGAGAAATTTAATTATGTGACTATGTGAATTAATGAGAATTTACTATATTTTATTTAAAATTAATTAAATAAGATATTGAATTTATTTTAAAATGGGTGTGACATTATTTAAACTATATGATAAGGTTTTATTACATTCAATGATTTTTGAAACCTATTCTAGCTAGCCAAACATGGCCCTAAAGGGAGTTGGGGGCAGTTAACCCATAACTGGGTAACTGACCACCAACGCGTCAGGTGTTCCTTATTTAATTTACGTCTTCTTCTTTCTTCTTCATTATTTGCCTAAGTCTAGAAAGTGTAACAGAGAGAGATACAGAGAAAGAGTTGGGAATTCAGAGATTTTTTAGAGGATTGTGAGAGTCATCTGAGAAGGAATTCATCTTCTATTAATTTTACGTTTGGGTAATCCTTTAACCCAGTTCTTTTCTACATCATTTAGTTTTATATAATATGGCTCTCCAATTTCTGTAAAATTCTCTGTGGTTGGAAAGTGTATTGACTATGTGGTTATATACGTGATTTTATGTCATGGTAGCATGTTTAATATGTATTTTATATGATACCATATCATCAGTTTTATAAAATTTCACAGTACGTGATTACAGAGTATGTTATATGGCCATATGGACCTTATACATAATTTTAATATGTCAACCATAAATTTTCTATAAAATTTCCACTTATATGTGATTATGCATGCTAAAACAAACAAAACGAAATTTGAATGGTTGTATTTGGTTTTATAACGAATCCATGGCGTTGAATTTTAGGAATTTATGTTCTACAGTTCAAGAACATCAAGAACAGTACAAATTACATGATTTAATTCTATGATTATGTGTATTAATGGGTTAAAATCACTCTATAAATGTTGGGTATTGATTATATATGAATTCTAACATGTGTGTATGTTTAATTTGGGGAACTAATGATTATGTAGTGTTTATTTCGCTGAATTCTGTGATCTTCGCGAACTGGGAATTCAGAGTCTGGAGTGTCGCGCCACAGCGCCAACTCCTAGATCATTTTTCCATAGCGCCATGTACCATAAAGCCAAGTACCAAAACCATAGTACCAGTGATGCGAGACAAGATAAGAAAAGTAAATAAATACAATACCACTTAAGCGTAATGTCCATAAATGCATTTTTTCAATGTTTAAGTATAGAAATATGTTAGTAACCTAGTCTAATGAACATAAAAACTTGTTAGACATATAATGAGGTGTTAAAATAAATTCTTAACATGTCCATAACACAGTTACGTGTGAATTGAATGTTTGAATGCATAGTTAGCTTATTGTTCGTGAAATCTTAATTTTGACAATAAGTGTAGTAATTAACTAAGTATAGTCATGAATTCGAGTTAGACAAAGAATAAACGTGTGATGTCTAGTAAGTGATAATTGACTGGTATTGTGAATGTAAATGATATGTAGGATTTAAATCAAAGAATGAGTTTTACTAACGTGTAATCTACGCATGAGGCAAGTTTTCTAACCCTACTTGTTATCATTATAATAGTTAATGAATTCACCTTTCTACATTGAGCAAGTTCTCATTATTATTGATCAAGTCTGTTTTGTTATATTAAAGCCTATTAATCTTTCAAGCATGATGTTGTTATACAATAATTATTCTATTGTATACCTTTTGAGATTTTATTCAAGTTAAATATTCAGTTACTGTTAAACCTTGTTAGACTAGCGAACCCTTAATGATTCGACTAGTCCATAGTTGATGAGCGTTCTAAATTTCAGAACCCTTGATGAATTATCCAAACCAAACTTCCTTTGGTGCGGACTCGAATGTCAAACTGAGATGAACAACCCTGTATATGGGATTATTTATGCATTAGCGTTAAGATATTGTGCATGATGGTAATCGAGGGTTGATCCCCTAAGTACGAGAAGAAGAGTCCATAGTCTTATGACTGTTAAAGGTTTCAAGTATAAACACTTGACAACCTAGGACATAGTTCAATGTCTTATAACCCTCAGAATTTCTTTTGATTCTTGTTATTCATTCTTGATTCAAAAGTTGAGCTTTTATATCAGAAGTTGTTAATTTATTCGCATGTTATTATTCATTGTTATATTGTTATACTTGTGGGCAATTGTGCTCACTCTTGCGTAATAATAACATTGCAGTTAAGAACGAAAAAAATGCATTTAACCTTCCACTAGTAAGGGCAAAGGCAAGATTAGCAAGTAATGAAGACTGTTTTATTATTGTGGTTATGTAATGATAATTAGACTTGATGTTACTTAAGACTTATTTGTTTATGATTCCGCACAAATGTTTAAGGTTAGAGCAACCTGGGATTTTTATTATGCAGTTGATGTAACCCCATAAGGGGAGATTTTTTATTATTTCTATCTATTGCATGGTTTGCATTTATTTATAGGTAGATAGATAGATGATATTTGTACAGTGAACACCAAATCCTGTGAAAATGGAAGTACCAGATTTGGGGGTGTCACAGCAGTCATCGAAACGGTGACAACAAACGTGAAGGTAATCAACATTCCAGAAATGGTAACCACTTCGGTGGTAATCATGGCCAAGATAATAGAAGTGGAAATTTCAGGAATAGGAGATTCAACAATAATGGAAAGACGTCAGCACCAACAACCTTTGTTAAGGAAGGAGAACGACCACCAATCGTATGCTTCAAATGCAGAGTTGAGGGTCACATCAGCCAAAAACGTGTTACAATTGCAGAAGAGAAGGTCACTGTGACAAATGTGATTATTTGTAATTTAATTTGAATATTTATTGAATTAAATAAATACTTTTTGATGATTTAATTATTAGGTTAAATAATTAATTGATGAAGTTATGCAAGATTAATTTAATTATATGTGTTACATTGATTAAATTAATGTGGAGAATTTTTATATTCAAAGTATGTATTTAATTGAGCTTATTTGATTAAATGAATTAATTAATAAGCATAATGTTATTCTAATTAATTTAATAATTAATTAGATGTTCAATAATTTGGCATAATTAATAAATAAGAATTTTAATTATGTGACTGTGTGAATTTATATGATTTTATTCTATTTTATTAAATTAAATTAAATTAATTGATTAATTAGATGTGTTACCATTAACTATATAATAAGAGTTAATTAAAATAAATGGAAAGGGAGAATAAAAGATTAGCCAAACAAGACCTTAATGGGAGTTGCACCAGTTAACCCATTACGGATTAACTGACGCCACTAACTCACTCATTACTCACCCATTATATATTATATGTATTATACTTATATCTTATATCATACGCCATATTAGTTCCTACTTTCATCAGAGAAAAACTAGAGAGAAAATTGAGAGAATTGATTAGAGAGGAATTAGAGAATTCAAGTTTGTATTACCTTCAAACAGAGAAAGCAAGGGTAAACCCTAATCTAAGTTTTATATTTCACGTATTATATTTTCTCCCAACTAAGTTCTCTGATAATGGGATTTCATGAGTTCTTGTTTATTACTTAATGTTAGATGTCTATTAACATACATAACTCAATTGTATGTGATTTATATATGTTTTAAATTAATTGATCCACAAAATCATATTATATATCTCTATAATATATAATATATCTCTATATATGTATTACAAATTGTTCATAACATATTATATATCATGTATGCATGATTCACAATGATTAAATTCATGTAATTATGTGTTAATTGGTTTTGTGGAGTTAGAGAGTATAAAAGTTGTATTTAGGGCCCATATGGCCCTTACGTACAAAATAAATGCTTTAATCATATGTTTGTATTAAAATTGGCACTTGAATATGCTTATGTATGTTGAAACAAACAAAACAGAGTTTAAACGAATGGATTCGGTGAATTAACGAATCTGTAATGTTAAAATTCATGTTTTTCATCAAAACTTTACAAAATATGAAAAAAAAGTGAAATTGAATGTTGTAATTTGTGTAATTACGTGAATTAAAGTGTTAGAATCATGATAAAGGCTTTGTGTGATGTTTTTGTGAAGTCTATACTTCATGGGTAGCAATAAAATTCATCATGTTAGTTTAATTTTGGTTTTATTGGCCCTGTTCTGTGTTCTTCACGAGAACATATAGTTGAACTTTTATGAGATTTTTTGGCCTAAATTGGTCTTGTTATGTGTTTGCGAACTGCAGAAACTGAGTCTGGGTAACCCTTCCCCCGACGGGCATTACCAAACTAAATTACTTCGCCCCGGCGGGCAAAAAAAAATTAAAAAAATAAAATAAAATAAAATATTTATCAAATAAAATGAATATTTTAATTGAGATATTTATGGAATAAAATAAATATTTGATGAAAATTATTATTAAAATATTTATAAAATAAAATGAATATTTTAATTGAGATATTTATGGAATAAAATAAATATTTGATGGAAATTATTATTAAAATATTTATCAAATAAAATAAATTTTTTAGTTGAAATATTTATGGAATAAAATAAATATTCGATGGAAATTATTATTAAAATATTTATCAAATAAAATAAATATTTTAGTAAAAATATTTATGGAATAAAATAAATATTCAATAAAAATTATTATGAAATAATTTATTCGAGTGTAATAATAGTAAGGGAATGAAAATATTCTAATTTAATTAAGTAATTAAATTAGAAGGGTAATGATTTGTTAAATAAAGTGGAGTTATATTAAATAATTAAGTGAAAATGTAACTAATGAATGTCGTGAATACATATAGTATGTGTGTGGGACTTGTGGTGAACGGGAGTAGTAATCGTTTAGCCTACGCACGAGGCAAGTTCTCTAACCCTAACTGTGACGCCCCCAAAAATATAGGTATACATCACCCATCTTGAGTCGCCAGATACATAGTACATAAATTCAAATACAACTTAATTATACAACAGTCGTGTAAAATATGATAAAACATAGCTGAGAGTTTAAATAATAATATTGCCTTCTAGACAATATCCACTCTCAATGGAGTCCTCATTACATTTATTATCATACTATTTCACAGAATAGTGAGGACTACTAATGCTATCATATGGACCGTCACTCTGTTCCCCGGCTAGTCCCAGCTATATTCTCATTTCCTGAAGAGAACAGTGAAAGAAAGGGTGAGCTCAACTAGCCCAGTAAACAATATTATGACTAAAATAATGCAGGATATATTATCATTAGCCTTCAACAATGTTAAACTGATAAAATACAATAGACATCAAGTTTAACTGCAGCGAAACAAGTAATCCATTAGAAGAGTCAAGTAGAGAATAAAATCTACTATCTTCTATGATTTAAAAAGTTTTCATCAATTTTTATCGCTGAGACTCAACTTAATAAATAAACCACATCACCGAATCATCCCTGCACTACGAGCCAAAGATATTCATTAAATCATTAATGGTCATGACTATACCGAATAATCCCTGGTCATAATTATACCAAAAACTGTCCATCAATGCACTACAGGCCATTGAGGATTTTTACCACATCATTCGTCACATTACGGTCATGACTATACCGAATAATCCCTGGTCATAATCACACAAAGTCCATCTATGCACGTAAGCCAAAGATGACTTGTATCACAATATAAACATGAGAATGATGACAATGATATAAGCATTAATTAAACGAAAACAAGGATAAATATTAAAGACTTTAAATTTATCCAAATATTATTAATCACTTAATAAACTCATAATCTAATATTATTAATATTATAACAATATTTTAATTACTTCTTAAACTTATAAACAATTTATTTTAATTGTTTATACTTTACCAAATAATGCATTTAATCATTCAAAAATGCCATACTCATAAGATTTCATCACCAATGATCAAATCCTTTATCAAAAATCTGCATGTACCCTATATAGGATTTTCAAGCCATAAAATCCTATTTTCCAACTTTGTTACTTCACATAACATATTTAACTCATATGTTCGTAACTAAACCATTTTCATGAAAAATACCAAATCAGTCCCAAAAATATTTCTTTTATGGGATTTAGCAAAATTTAGTCCCATAATGAACATATATTTTTCTCGGAATTTTTAAAATTCATTTACTATTTTTCAAAAATCAACTTCTAATTAATTCCTTAAGAAATTAGCTACCTCAAGTTTAACTCCAGAAATTCCCAACTCTTGGCAGGATCTTACACATGTTAACATGAGCTTCCAGTTTAAATTTCATGGTCATCGGAGTTATAGAACTCCGGTTATAGCATTTTTTGTCGAAAAAACCTAAATATTGAAATGGTCAAAACTTGCTCATTTTAAGTCGGAATGAGCTCATTTTTGGACAGGAGGTACTTTATACCATATACTTTCATGTTCCAAAAGGCCAGAATTTTTCTCACAAATTAAGTGGTCAAACAAAGCCTTTTTAATTTTCTCAGGCAGTAGTATTTTTCTCTTTTTTGCGACTTTTGACTCATTTGCTAAAAAAAAAGCGATCACACTTTAAAATCTGTAAATCCTTTTTAAGTGATTCCACTTGGATAAGTTAGAAAACTCATAGATCTAACTCTAGAACTTGACCACACCCAACAATTCAAAATATAATAGGAGATATGGTCAATTGAATTTCATGTTCTATTTTTACCAAAATCTGATTTTCAACCCTTTGTGATATCTAAGAAACTTTCATGTTTTCACATAATAACCAACATAACTCATGGAGTAAAATTTCATGTCCAAATTTCATGTTCTATTTTTACCAAAATCTGATTTTCAACCCTTTGTGATATCTAAGAAACTTTCATGTTTTCACATAATAACCAACATAACTCATCATGACAATGACATAATAATTCAATAAAATAAGTTCAAGAATAAATTTTAAAGATTTATAAGTTAATTTATCCTGAGTTAATTTATGTCCAAAGTTAATTTCATGTCCAAATTGTCAACATGATACTTCTTTGTAGAGTAAAATTCAAGAATGCTCAGAAGAATATTTCCATGAAAAGATACTGGATGAAGCGCAAATATCAAGGATATGCAACTAATTCCATGGAGTATAGAAGCCAAAACTTTAACCAACTGAGTATAATAAAGAATATATGAAACTGCAAATGGATTTTAACCCGCCATGCGGTAATACACTAATAAGGAATGAATACAAAGGATCATTCACCATGCATGTGGTAATACATATAGACAGGTTATTCCAACAGAATAATAAAGAATGGAATAACAGAAGAAATCACCATGCATGCGATAGATCGCGACCCAAGCGAGTTATTCCTAATGAGAATAATAAATAATGTAACAATCAGCATCAAAGCGTATCGCCTTGACGGGATATTCAACAGAATAATAAAGAATGGAATAACAACTGAAATCACCATGCATGCGATAGTTCACACAGATAGGTTATTCCAACTGAATAATAAATAATGGAACCGTGTCACGCAGAACGCATACGCATGAGGATATTCGAACGAATAATAAAGAACGGAATAATAGAAGAAATTCACCATGTATGCGGTACTTCGCATAAATAGGTTATTCCAACATAATAATAAAGAATGGAATAACAAAAGAATTTCACCAAGTATAGGGTAGTCCGCGTATACAGGTTATTCCAACAGAATAATAAAGAATGGAATAACAAAAGTTCTCTTCATGAATACAAAAGAAATAATACCCCTTACGAGTACAACAAATAATATCTCTTACCTTAAAAAGAAGAGTATTTCGACGGGTAGGGCGAGGATATACTTGAAGAAAACTTGCACTACACGCTTCAAAGCTTTCTTAAACTCTAAAGAAATAATATTTCAAGATTATAGAAGAAGAATTCTCTCTCTAGAGTTTTAGTGAATTTGTAAGAAATAATGAAGGAATGATCTTCTATTTATAGAATAATGGACTGCATAGTAACTAATTCATGAACAGTCCAAATTGATTTAATAAAATATTCTAATAAAATAAAATCCTTTAAATAAAATATAATATATTCTATTTATAATCTAATAAAACGAATAACTTTATAAAAGTATTCATTTTATATAAAAAAGATTTTACTATACAAAACACTATGCAGCACTATGCAACACTATGCATAATAAAATATAATATATTCTAATTATTGTCTAATAAAACAAATAACTTTATAAAAGTATTTTGTTTTATATAAAAAGATTTTACTATGAAAACACTATGCATAATAGAATATTATATATTCTATTTATAGTCTAATAAAGCGAATAACTTTATAAAACTATTACTGCTTTTATATAAAAAGCTTTTACATTTATTACATTAATAATACTAATAAAAAAACTCATCATCATTATTATTATTCACACTATTAATCGACTGTGTCGTTTCTAGAAAGAGGGGCTTTCAATAAGGATTTCTCCCTATGGGCGCTTGATTAGGTGACCAAACATCTCCCTTGGCGTAACTTCTAGACATCGTTAATATTGCAAATAATAATATTAATAACTTTGTTATCTCAATTATTGATTTAATAATATATAAAAATAATGACAATAATTGAATCAAACCGAGTGACTTCTCACATAAGCATCAATAATCAATCACTGGTGTGCTCTTATGCAACCACGCAGACATCTTGTACTTTTAACACTGGGTGTTTCAACAGTTAATGATAAAATTCCGCCGTTATTTTCATAAAATATTTTTTTGGCGTTTTCTCAATCCGACAATAATTCCGATGTGGGGTCCACCAATGATTGTGTCGTTATACGAAAATTCCCTGCTAAAATAAATATTCCCCGATCAATCGAATATAATACAACAACTTGTATACTTTGCAAAATTTATAAATACTACCCACAACTATAACATTATCTCAAATCCACACTATAATATTAAAAAATATTTCGAGAAAATTAAATCTTTATTCATAAAATTTGGGGTCTCACACTAACTTTATTTGAGCAAGTTCCTAAACCTTGTTTCTTTACATAAACTGTGACGCCCCCAAATTAGGTATTCAACTCCCATTCTGAGTCGCCAAATACATGGTACAGAAACAACTACAACTTTATTATTACAATTGTCGTGCAAAATACGACAACACATAAACTGTGAGTTTAAATACAAATATTATCATGTAGACAATATTCACACTCAAATAAGTCCTCATTATAATTATTGATACACTATTTTACAAAATAGTGAGGACTACTAAAACAACTTCTAGAACCATCATTCCACACCCCGACTAGTACTTGCTACATTCTCGCCTCCTAAGAAGAAAAATGGAACAAAAAAGAAAAGTGTGTGCTCAACTAGCCCAGAAAAGAATATTATGACTAAGATAATATAGAACAAATTATCGTTAGTTCTCAACAGGGAAAAATCTGATAGAATATAATAGACAACAAGTTTTAAATCAATATTCGCAGCGAAAATAATAATTCATTAGAACAGTTACGTAGAGAATGAAATCTACTTTCTTCTATGAATTTAAAAGTTTATCATCAATATTTTATCCCTGTAACATCAATCAACATACATCTTGAATCAAATATTCATCTTTGCACTATAGGCCAGAGATATTCATCAGTTGGTCATGTGCATCTCAACACCTGTTCATCTTTGCATTACGGGCTAAAGATATTCATCAAAAAATCATTCATCTTTGCACTACAGGCCAAAGATATTCAGTAATATCATCATTTAGGACTGAGGATGATGAAAAATATTTTAAAGAAAACGAATCAAGTGAAACAAAAGAATAAATATTAAGGATTCGTACTTTAAACAATCCAAGTTCAAAAATACTTTATAAATAACCATAGTGGAGTAAAATTCAAGAATGATCAAAACATGGATACAATCAAAGCTAGTATCCATAATAGATATCTTGACAAAAAAAAATAATTTTTTTTAATTTTTTCGTGAATAGTGCCAGATACGTGAATATCGTGAATGAATAGTAACCCCGACACTAAAAGACAAGAATTTCACAAGAAAAATCTTACCAATATTTAAGATAATGATATTGAAAGAAATAATATCATTTATAAAAAAAATAACATCCCTTACCTCGAAAAAAGACAAGATTTAATTGGAATACCAGATATAGTGCTGAAGGGAACTTGCACCGTATAGCAACACTCAAAGTATCAAAATACTCACAATAATACGCTCGATAATATAGAGAGAAAAGATTTCAGTTTCTGGTGTGATTTTTAATTCTAACCTAAGCATCCTATTTATAGGAAAATGCTTAGAACACCAAAGCAGAAAATTTAATAAAATATAAATATATTTTTCTTAAATTTCTACGCCCACACTTTTGGTCAAGACATCAGCCATACAAGTGCCAAACTCACCAAAAACATTTTTCATATAAAAAATCATTTAAAACTCCAAAAAAAAATTCAATTATTCTGGAACTTCAATAATTCACAATAAATAGCCCTTTTATCAGAAAAATTCGATTCTTTTGTTTATTCCATAGGAAATTCAATTCTCTACAACTTTCTAGTTTTAAGTTTTTCTAAATTCCAAACAGAAATTGACCGAAATCCACATACGGACGATTTTGCAGGCTATAATCAAATTTCAGTCAAGAAATGGGGTCCACCAACATGAAAAACATGTTTTTAACATTTATTGTAACAAAATTACTCTTCCTCCTCATTTACTCATATATCACACATTCATTGTAAAAATATCACCATTATTATATTATAATAATATAATAAAATATTATTTTATCAAAAAAGATAAAATATCAATTTTCAACAATTGTCACTTTAAAAATTTTCTCCATCTATATCCACATAAAATGAATATTTTTCTTCTCACATAAATCAATAACTAATTATAAATAATATTACTGAATCACAATACTGGTAACCAGACTGTTCCCAGGAAAGAGGAGGCCTTCCGGTAAGGATTTCTCCTTATTGGCGCGCAATTAAATAACCTATCCTAGACAAAACTTTCTAGACATTGTCAATAATGTTATCTAATAATATTATTAAAATAATATGAATAATATTGTGCAGTGACAATTATCGAAACAACAATAATATAAAAATATCAACGTAGCAATTATTGAATCAATAAAATAAAATATTGAATAGTAATTACTGTAACAATTATTGAGTAGTGCCTTCTTACATAAGAATCAATAATTGGTGCAATACCGTGTGCTACTGTGTTTTAACCATCGGGTATTCCAACAATATTAACGGTAACAATTACACCATTATTTATAAACAACTTATACTTATCGTTTTCTTCATCCAATCGCTTTCAAGTATGGGGGGCCCATAATAAGGTCGCTACCGCCGCATTTAATATTCCCGATAAGAAGAATATTCCATGACCAAACGAATATTCTCTAACAACAATGAATATTTTATAACCACTTGCTTATTTAAGATATTTGCGCATTTTACCCATAAACCACATTAATCAAATCAACCCTTACTATTTCAAAATAATAAATAGAGGAAATTCAATTTTATTCATAATAAGTTGGGGTTTTACAACCTCCCTTCCTTATGAAATTTTGTCCTCGAAATTGACGTACGTACCTGGTGTTTCGAAAAGGTGAGGATACCTCGCTTTCATTTTCGTTTCCAACTCCCATGTCATTTCTTCAATAGCATGGTTCATCCACAAAACTTTGACTTATGGTATGACCTTTGTGCGTAGGACATGCTCTTTTCTATCCAAGATCTTAACAGGTACCTCCTCATACGTTAAGTCTTCGGCTATCTCATCCGGTTCTAACTCAATAACGTGGTTCGGGTCTTTCACATATTTACGAATGACAGATATGTGAAAAAAATTATGAACACGAGATATACTTAAAGGTAACGTGAGTCTATAGGCCACATTTCCTACTCGGTCAAGAATCTGAAATGGACCAATAAATCGTGGATTGAGCTTTCCTGTTTTCCCAAATCTTGTAACTCCTTTCCATGGAGCAACACGCAACAATACATGATCCCCAATACTAAATTCCGCGTCCTTTCGATGAAGATCCGCATAACTCTTTTGTCGATCCTGTGCCATTTGTATATGTTGTCGAATTAATTGGATCTTTTCCGTAGTCATACGTACCAATTCTGGTCCCAACAATGTTGCTTCACCCACCTCATCCCAACATATCGGAGAGCGACACTTTCTTTCATACAATGCTTCGAATGGAGCCACACCTATACTTGCCTGATAACTATTGTTGTAGGAGAATTCAACCAATGGTAAATACTTATCCCAACTCCCTTTGAAGTCTAGGACACAGAGTCTTAATAACTATTCAAGAGTTTAAATAGTCATCTCTGATTGTCCGTCCATTTGAGGATGGTATGCCTAACTGAATCGTAAATCCGTGCCCATAGCTTTCTGCAAGCTAACCAAAAATCGTGAAGTGAATCTTGGGTCATGATTCGAAACTATGGATACTGGCATGCCATGCAACCTCACAATCTCATTCACGTATATACTAGCAAGACGTTCAAGGGAAAAAGTCTCTCGTATCGGCAAGAAATGAGTAGACTTAGTTAATCTATCAACAATAACCCAAATAACATTTATACCTTTAGAAACCGTGGGAAGACCCGTAACGAAATCCATGGTAATGTGTTCCCACTTCCATTTTGGAATCTCAAGTGGTTGCAATGGACCCTTAGGCACTTAATGCTCCGCCTTTACACGTTGACAAGTTAAACACCTCGAGATAAACTTCGCAATCTCCATCTTCATATTGTTCCACCAAAATGTATGTCGAAGATCACGATACATTTTGGTACTTCCAGAATGGATTGCAAACGGTGTATTGTGTGCCTCCATTATGATCTTGTATTTTAAATCAGAATCATTAGGAACACAATGTCTGGAGTGGACTCAAAGTATTCCTTCTTCATCGATTCTTGCTTTTGGGATAACACCTTCTTGTACTTTCTTCTTCATATGCATCAGCTCCGGGTCTGTGGCTTGAGCAACTTTAACTTTATCGATTAAAGTTGGTTATATGCGTATACTTGACATCATGCATGGGTCCCAGGAGTCTTGAATTCTATATTCATCTTTTGTAAATCACACAAAATAGGCCTTTGTGTTAACAACATCGCACTCATTCCCGCATATGATCTTCTACTCAACGCGTGAGCTACCACGTTTACTTTCCAGGATGGTATTGAATAGTGTGGTCGTAGTCTTTCAACAGCTCGAGCCAACGTCGTTGCCGCATGTTGAGTTCCTTTTGGGTGGAGAAATATTTGAGGCTTTTATGGTCTGAATATATTTCTACTTTCTCCCCATATAGATAGTGCCTCTAGATCTTTAGTGCAAAAACGACTGCTGCCAATTCTAGATCATGAGTAGGATAATTCCTCTCATACTCTTTAAGTTGTCATGAGGCATAGGCTCTAACTTTTCCACGTTGCATGAGAACACATCCTAACCCTTTGCCTAAAGCATCGCTGTAGATAACAAATCCATCCGTACCAGATGGTATTGTCGTAACAAAGCCGAAATGAGTCTCCTCTCGAGCTCTTGGAAACTCTTCTCGCATTCCTCGTTCCATACTTAATTTTGTATCCTTCCGAGTCAGTTGAGTTAACGGAGTAGCGATTCGAGAAAACACTTCCACGAATCTCCGATAATAACCAGCTAAGCCCAGAAAGCTATGTACTTCGGTCAACGTCTTCGGTTGCTCCCAACTTTGTATTGCTTCAATTTTCGTCGGGTTAACAGATACTACATGTTTTGACACCACGTGCCCAAGGAATGCTACTTCCTCAAGCCAGAACTAGCATTTCTTCAACTTGGCATAAAGCTTGTTTTCACGAAGCCCTTATAGTACTAGCTTCAAATGGTGCTCATAATCTTCACGACTTTTGGAATATATGATGATGTCATCAATAAATACAACAACGAACTGATCCAAATATTCTTTATATACTCGGTTCATCATATCCATGAAAGCTGCATGAGCATTAGTCAACCCAAAAGACATGACTAAGAATTCATAATGCCCGTACCGAGTTCTGAATGTAGTCTTTAGAATATCCTCAGTTCTAATCTTCAGTTGATGATATCCAGAACGAAGATCGATCTTTGAAAAGAATTGTGCTCCTTGCAACTGGTCAAACAGGTCATCAATGTGAGGTAGCGGATACCTATTCTTAATGGTGACGTGATTCAATTCCCGGTAGTCAATACAATGTCGCATACTCCCGTCTTTCTTCTTTACAAATAAAATAGGAGCACCCCAAGGAGATGTACTAGGAGGAATGAAACCGATGTCCAACAACTCCTGTAGTTGGACCTTTAACTCCTGAAGTTCAATAGAAGCCATTCGATATGGGGTTTTATAAATGGGCTTTGTACCAGGTTCAAGGTCAATAAAGAATTCAACTTCACATTCTGGGGGTAGACCGGGAAGTTCTTCAGGAAATACATCAAGAAATTCACTAACAACAGAAATATTATTCAAATCTGACGTGTCTTTATTCAAATCCATAACATGGGTTAAGAAAACTTGACATCCATTTTTTAATAAACGAATGGCTTTATGGCTTGATATGACAGTGATTGATTTTAGTGGTTTAGTTGCTTGAATTCGCATAACTGGTTGGTTAGTAATATGAAAACTAACAACCTTACGAAAATAATCAATTTTGGCATGATGAGTAGTTAACCAATCAATTCCTAAAATCACATCAAATGCAAGTATCTTTAAAGAGATAAGGTCAATAGGTAATGTGATGGTGCCAACTTGGATCAAACAAGATTTATAAATAGTGGATGTAATGAAAGTTTCTCCTAATGGAGTCTCCACAGATAGGTCAAAGTCTAATTTCTCCTGAGTCAAGTTTAAACGTTGAGCACAAGCAGGAGAGATAAATGAATGGGTAGCACTGGTATCTAGTAAGGTATAAACTTCACAAGAATTTATGATTAGCTTACCCGTGATCACCTCATTTGGGTTCCTCGATTTTGATCCACCACGACAAACGCTCTTCCAGAACCGCCTGACTTGGACTTTTCTCGGGGATGACCTTTTTGAGTCACCATCCACATTGGACTTGGTTTCGCTCTGATCGCAATCTCGAGAGATATTTCCTTACTTTCCACAATTATAATATACCTTAAACTGTTCAGGCGGTTTTCAATGATATCGTTCTTTTCCGTGATTTATAAGATACGACCGGTGGTCGTTCTCCTCCCTTAGAACTAGTTGTCTTTGGTGCCGTCGCCTTCACATTGTCGTCATTGTACCTCTCTTTTTAAAATCTCCTCCCGACTCGCTTCTTCTATTATCATGGCCATGACTACCACCACGAGAGGGTTTTTTTGTTCAGATTTTTCTTTCCTTGGTTGGTTATCGTTGTTCGATGATCTCTTGTCACCGAGATGACCTCGGTTGTGGGTCCTCGGTTGAATGTACTCGTTATCTTGCTCTAATAATTGAGCCTCGCTGACAACATCTCGAATATAGAGAAAATTTATGAGAAATGAGATATCTAACATATGTCGGGTTTCAAACCTCTCGTAAACATCCGCGTCATACGTTCCTCATTCTCCACCAAATGAGGTGCAAACTCGATAACTCGCGAACTTTTCCTCTCACATGGGACACCGCCATGTTGTTCTACGCCCAGCCTAATAAACTCCACTTCCTTCATATGATGAATACTTTCGTGAAAGTACTTGTCATTGAACAGTTTCAAACGTTTTCAAGACATGCCGAAGTGTAATTTGGATGGGTACGCTTCATAGATTCCCACCTAGTAATCGCCTCATTATGGAACATAAAGGTGGCGAATGGAACCTTCTGTTCCTCCGTGCATCCCAAGACATCGAATATCTTGGTAATTTGCTTGACCCACGTCTCTGCCTTAATCGGATCCTGCTTTCCCCAGAATTCTGGTGGTCCCAACTCTTTGAACTACTTGGCATTGACAAACCGTGCATTGCTATCATTTCCACCTGTATTTTGTACACGAGTCTCCCTCGTCTGATTTTGCATGAACTGCAAACAGCTTCTAAACATCCCGTCGTTCATCTTTTGCTCAGTGGTGTTGTTTACAGGAGGAACATTGCCGGCATGTTGCACGTTCTCCTCATTGGTGAGTAAAGGTGTCTCCACGGTCTTATTTACTCCACTGTTAACATTCTCAGTCGTCATTCTCAAATACTGCTATAAAACAAAGGTTAATTAAAGAAATTAACATATCACATAATATCCCTATATTCTGACCAACCAACAAATAAGCTTAGGTAGGACACACTAGCGAAGGATTTACTCGTCTCTCCCCTCCTAGTTCTATTCCCCGATCTCCGCCAGAGATCATATCCCTAAGCTCTGATACCAACTGTGACGCCCCCAAAATAAGTATACAACACCCATTCTGAGTCACCAAATACATGGTACAGAAACAACTACAACTTTATTATTACAATTATCGTGCAAAATACGACAACACATAAACTGTGAGTTTAAATACAAATATTATCATCTAGACAATATTCACACTCAAATAAGTCCTCATTACAATTATTGATACACTATTTTACAAAATAGTGAGGACTACTAAAACAACTTCTAGAACCATCATTCCACACCCCAACTAGTACTCGCTACATTCTCGCCTCCTAAGAAGAAAAATGGAACAAAAAAGGAAAAGGGTGAGCTCAACTAGCCCAGTAAAGAATAATATGACTAAGATAATATAGAACAAATTATCGTTAGTCCTCAACAGGGAAAAATCTGATATAATACAATAGACAACAAGTTTTAAATCAATATTCGCAGCAGAAATAATAATTCATTAGAAGAGTTACGTAGAGAATGAAATCTACTTTCTTCTATGAATTTAAAAGTTTATCATTAATATTTTATCCCTGTAACATCAATCAATATACATCTTGAATCAAATATTCATCTTTGCACTACAGGCCAAAGATATTCATCAGTTGGTCATGTTCATCTCAACACATGTTCATCTTTGCATTACGGGCCAAATATATTCATCAGAAAATCATTCATCTTTGCACTACAGGCCAAAGATATTCAGTAATATCATCATTTAGGACTGACGATGATGAAAAATATTTTAAAGAAAACGAATCCAGTGAAATAAAAGAACAAATATTAAGGATTCATACTTTAAACAATCCAAGTTCAAAAATACTTCATAAATAACCATAGTAGAGTAAAATTCAAGAATGATCAAAACATGGATACAATCAAAGCTAGTATCCATAATAGAGTAAAATTTCAAGAAAATCAAAAAATGGATCGTGAATAGTGTCGATATCGTGAATAATGTAATATATGTATACGTGAATAGTAACCCCTATTAATTAAAAGACAAGAATTTCACAAGAAAAATCTTACCAATATTTCAACATAATGATATTGAAAGAAATAATATCATTTATTAAAAAAAAATAACATCCCTTACCTCGAAAAGACAGTATTTCTAGCTAGAATACCAGATATAGTGCTGAAGTGAACTTGCATCGTATAGCAACACTCAAAGTATCAAAATACTCACAAGAATACGCTCGATAATATAGAGAGAAAAGATTTCAGTGTCTGGTGTGATTTTTAATTCTAACCTAAGCATCCTATTTATAAGAAAATGCTTAGAACACCGAAGCAGAAAATTTAATAAAATATAAATATATTTTTCTTAAATTCCTACGCCCACTCTTTTGGTCAAGACATCAGCCATACAAGTGTCAAACTCAACAAAAACATTTTTCATATAAAAAATCATTTAAAACTCCAAAAAAAAATTCAATTATTCCGAAACTTCAATAATTCACAATAAATAGCCCTTTTATCAGAAAAATTCGAATCTTTTGTTCATTCCATAGGAAATTCAATTCTCACAACTTTGTAGTTTTAAGTTTTTCTAAATTCCAAACAGAAATTGACCGAAATCCACATACGGACGATTTTGCAGGCTATAATCAAATTTCAGTCAAGAAATGGGGTCCACAAACATAAAAAACATGTTTTTAACATTTATTGTAACAAAAATACTCTTCCTCCTCATTTACTCATATATCACACATTCATTGTAAAAATATCACCATTATTATATTATAATAATATAATAAAATATTATTTTATCAAAAAAGATAAAATATCAATTTTCAACAATTGTCACTTTAAAAATTTTCTCCATCTATATCCACATAAAATGAATATTTTTCTTATCACATAAATCAATAATTAATTATAAATAATATTACAGAATCACAATACTGGCAACCAGTTCGCTCCTGTGAAAGAAAGGTGGCCTTAGGTAGTAAGATTTCTCCTTCATTGGCCAAGCAATTAAATAACCTCTCCTAGACAAAACTTTCTAGACATTGCCAATAATGTTATCTAATAATATTATTAAAATAATATGAATAATACTATGCAGTGACAATTATCAAAACAACAATAATATAAAAATATCAACGTAGCAATTATTGAATCAATAAAATAAAATATTGAATAGTAATTACTGTAACAATTATTGAGTAGTGTCTTCTTACGTAAGAATCAATAATTGGTGCAATACCGTGTGCTACTGTGTTTTAACCATCGGGTATTCCAACAATATTAACGGTAACAATTACGCCATTATTTATAAACAACTTATACTTATGCTTTGCTTTCATCCAATCGCTTTTCATCCAATCGCTTTCAGTTATGGACATTTAATATTCCTCCGACAGAAGAATATTCCACGACCAAACGAATATTCCCCGACAACAATGAATATTTTATAACCACTTGCTTATTTAAGATATTTGCGCATTTTACCCATAAACCACATTGATCAAATCAACCCCTACTATTTCAAAATAATAAATAGAGGAAATTCAATTTTATTTATAATAAGTTGGGGTCTTACATAAACCAAGTTCTTTATTCTATCTTGTTTATTCTTGTTCAAGTCAAGATTTCATATTAGATGCTATCATTCTTTAGAAGCATGATTCCTGTTATACAATACTTATTTGATTGTATACATCTTGAATTTTATTATTCAAATTAAATATCAATTATTGTTGAACCTTGTAAGACTAGAGAACCCTTATTGATTCGACTAGTCCATAGTTGATGAACGTTCTAAATTTTAGAACCATTGTTGAGCTTATCCAAACCAAACTTCTTTTGGTGCGGACTCTAATGTCAAACTGAGATGAACAACCTGTTATAGGGGATTAATTATGATTTAGCGTTAAGATATTGTGCACAGTATGGTACTAAGGGTTGATCCCCCTAAGTACGAGAAGAAGAGTCCATAGTCTTATGATTGTTAAAGGTTTCAAGTATAAACACTTGACAACCTAGGACATAGTTCAAGGTCTTATGACCCTAAGAAGTTCTTTTGATTCTTGTTATTCATTCTTGATTCAAAAGCCAAGTTTTCTTATTTCAGAAGTCTTTAATTCATTTGCATGTTATTATTTTATTGTTATATTATTATACTTGTGGGCAATCGTGCTCACTCTTGCGTAATAATAAAATTACAGTTAAGAACGAAATGTCTGACGAGCCTTCTACTAGCAAAGGCAAGGGCAAAGTTAATAAGTGATGAAAACTTGTTGTTTATTTTATGTATTTATGTTTTAGACTTATGTTAAAGTTATGTAAGACTTATTATTTGTTTATGTTTCCGCATTTGAGATGTTAGTATGACATGGGATTGATGTATTTACATTTAGATGTTGTAACTCCATAAGGAGGGGATTTATTTCTATCTATTTATGGTTTTTCATTTATTATGGGTAGATAGATATATAATGTTTGGACAGTGAACACCAAATCTCGTGGGAATTGAAATACCTGGATTTGGGGGTGGCACAGGTTGGTATCAAAGCTATAGGTTATGAACCTTAGGTGGGAGAAAAACCTTAGGTAGTAGCCTTATAGGAGATTGAGAACATAGTGGTGAAAAACTCTTATCAAGTTCTAAGAAATGAATTTCTTAATTCATTGAAGATAATAAAAGAATTTATGTGCTTATGTGATAAACTTATGTGCTCGCGAGTATCGATTAATAACTAAAACTTAAAACTGTGTTGTCAGGATGTCGAATGTTAGAGGATCTAGTCGAGCTGGGGAGTAAGAACCCCGAGTACCTAGAGAAGAGGAGCCCTGAGACATTCATGTTGTCCGGGAGTAGTTGATACAGAGAGAGCCATCTGCGTTGATCACTGTTGTTGGTCAAGAGCATAAGTCTGAGTCTGATCCAGAGGAGGACCTTGAGGAAGAAGAGGAGGAAGATGAGTTCCCATCAAACTCTATTACAGCTCAGATGTATGATGAGGTATATGACCGTAACATCGAGCTTTAGGATAGAGTCACAGAGTTAGAAGAGTTGGCATACGAACACCAAGCCACTATAGGACAGAAGAATGAGGAAATCTGAGGTCTTGATGCACATCTTAGAAATGTAGAGTGGAAATTGGTTCACCTAGAGGGTGAGAATAAGGAGCTAGTGGTAGAGGTTGCAAAGATGAAGGATGATCTGAGAGAGGAATCTTCCAAACGAGCCAGAGCTGAAGATGCTTATGAGAAGGCTTCCCAGCGAGCAGATGTAGCCGAGGAAGAGGTACAAGCAAAGAAGTCAAGATGGTGGAGATGGATTATGCATTCAACACTGCGGTGAACAAGGCCCAATATCGAGTTATGTACTATCCAATTCAGTTTGAGGACTTACCTGCGTACATGTTTGATCGTAGAACGATGTTTTGTATCATGGAAGAAGAGCGCAGAGAAGCTATTTGACGTCTTAATAGGCCGTGATAGGAACAATATGAATTATGTGAATATCTATGTTAGTTAAAAATGTAAATTCCGATATGCTTATAAATAAAAGAATTTTATGATGATTTAATCCTGAAGATTCTTTATCTCAAGATAGATGATGTAAATAGCAATTATGCAATCGTATGATGTTAAAACTTTTAATTTGAATAAAATATCAAAGTTTATTTGAGATAATGTGTTAAGTGATTATGTTTAAATGTTTTAGTTAAGCCTTAAATATTAAAGGAATTGAATAAAGACCTAATAAACGTATATTCTTAACAGAAATATACTGCCGAGAAGAAGACCAAATCGTTAACCGGCCCAAGAAGGGTCGATGAACAACAACAATGCCAATGCTGACCCCGTTTTGCAGTTGGTGAATTTATTGGTTGAAGCAATTAACAATCAACCTCAAGCTCCACCAAATACAACGTTCAAGGACTTTAAGGCGGTGGGACTATTGGGTAAAATCTAATTACGCACAACACGCAAGTATACGTGATCAACAAGTAATAAAGTGATAAGTTGAGTATCGTTCCCACAGAGAATTATTTAATAAGAATTACCAATTACTAACCTATGACCAATTTAATCTTATTTAAACAAATAATTTAATTTAAAATAATTAAATAAACTATTACTAACTATCCCTAGAATGAAACAAGATATTGAAGACTTGAGATTACAACTTCACTTATTATTTCATTTAAATCAACACACTTCCTGTTAAGTCAAATTATTTATATTGGACTGTTAATCAAGAACAAAAAAGTAAAATATGTTCATCTCTCAATGCACCATACTCATATCAAATCAAATCCACAGATGATAGAATCAATTTGAACACCTTAATTAACTAACCCACTATATCTCTATGTGAATTACAATTAAAAAGGGTTTAAGTTCAAGTTCTTATTAGACTACATATGGCGTAAAAGTATATATCTATCCTAAACACGAATCATGAATTCCATCTATGCAGAAATCACAAACACATGCTATCATGATCAGATCTAAATCTATACTTCATCTCTCGAGTTCATATAGATTATCACGGTAATTGTTAGCTAGGCAATTAAGCAGTTAAGGACAAATCATAATAGACAATCCAAATATAGCTAATAAGACTAACAAAGAAGTATATCAAAGTAAACTACACAATAAGATCCATAGTATTCTCAAAATAGAGTTTAATTCATAAATGAACTAGAATCCATCATCCACAATTGATTAAGCATTAAAAGATACAAATAAATAAGAAAAGAAATTAGAATTGAGATAAACAAATCTACATTCTCTTGCTTCCAATTTGATTCTCTAATGATAATCAACAGCTTCAATCTTCAATTCTAATCTAATATAGGGCTCCTAATCTAAGAAAGAAAATAAAGAAAAAGTTAATAAAAATCTATCCCAAGAGGGATTTAATGGAGTCTTAGAACTAACCTCCCAATCCAAGTTAAAATCAAGTATTTATAGTTCTAATGGACACCCTAGCATGTTAGGCAACTAAGAATCCTGTTCTAGCTCAATTTGGACATCAAATAACCCAAATCAGTTGTTTCTGAAAGTAGTATGAACACAAGCCAATCATGTTTGATGATAAAGCATATACTTTGTAACAATCTTATTCATTTATTAATAAAAAGTATTAATTTATTAAAGGCTTTTAATTATCTACATGATGCTGTTTTATAATATGTGATAAACCCATAGTTTTAAGCAATGCTTTTAGAATAATGATGATGATCATTCTAATGAGATCTAAATTCTTAGAAAGCTTAAAACTAAAATAGTTCCCAATCGTTGGATTACTAAATTGGGGATTAGTGAATCCGGATAGATTGGTACATACGTTGCTTGCTCATTGGATGAGGATGATTAATCTCGTGATCATTTGTGTGGAGACACTAAAGCAAGTATGTAGGTGCTTATTAGAGAATAAGTTCACTGAACGTGGCTCGCAAAGGAATACCTAATGGAGTTTTACTTTTTGTCAATAGGAATTCTGTAGTGATAGTAAGTACAAGTGATCCTTGGACTTGAGATCATCATAGTATCTTGTGTATGATGAGTTATACTTTGACTTATTCCTTAAGACCTTTAGGGTATATCAAAGGGTATGCTTGGGTATAATAAGTTGTATATGGAGATAATAATGTATGATCAATAAAGAATCTACCACTTCTAATAAAAGAAGACAAATGTCTATGTGATTTGATAAATGACAACTTGAAGAGTCCTTGGGTTAAGGCGTAATGAAATTAGAAATGAGTTTCTAATTTGCATTATTTGAGTTGTGCATTTAAGGATCGAAATACATATAATTAAATAAAATAAGACTTGATGTAATTCCATGTCTTATATTTAATTGGGACATTGTATGGTGGAAGGATTGAATTATACAGTAACTATTTACTCAAATGTTCTTTAATGATTAATGTTGAAATCTATATTATCCGGAAAGTCGTTGATCGCTAGGGGAGGCTTATCCTATTGTAGAATAAATATTATTTATTTAAATAAATTAATTGTTTAATTTATTTATTTAAATAAGATTAGAATTGTTCTAATTGATATATTCACAACTTAGGTTTAATATGGAGAGAACCTAAAGGGTCACACCATAAAAGGAAGAATAATTATTTAAGAAGTTAATGGCATAATCGTAATAATATGTTAAGTATATTTAATTTAATCTATGGTGATAGAATAAATTAAATAGCTTAATATTTATTATTTTAGAAATATTAAATATAAATTAATAAGAGGAGTCTTATTAATATTATTACAATTATTATTATTTTAATTTCTAAAAGAGTTTAGAAATTAATTTAATATAAGTACTCTTATTTATTCCTAATTGGATTAGGAAGGAAAATTAGTTAAAAGAGTTTAATTAATTATCCCTAATAAGATTAGGGAGCTTAATTAATTAAAAGAATTTAATTAATTAAATAAATCCCAATTCCTTAATTGTTAAGGTGGGTTGCCCACATCTATAAATAAGAGGAGTCTTATTATGGGTGGTGGGGGTTGTTGACTTTACAACTACGTAATAATTATAATTTGTTGGAGAGTACGCCCTTTTTCTATAGAGATAGGAAAAACTAGGGTTTGAGCCAATACCCCTTCTTCTTGAATCTTTATTTTTCCTTGGTGGATCACCTCTAGAGGCCAAACATATGGGTGGCTAACGTTGATCAAAGGAAGGAACCAAACCCGGTGGATTCAAGTTGAACGCGAAAAGGATTGGAGGTGAACTTGTACCTGAGGAAGCTCAGATCTTCAAGGGTATGATTCTTGTCCTTCATATTTTCGTTTAATTAATAATTATGCATAAAGGGTGATCCAGGGTTTATGGTTTGTAAAATTTTTAAACTCGATTTTACGCTTTAGCATTTTTATGCAATTTGATTGCGTTCATGAATATTACAAACCTAACAGTGGCATCAGAGCCAAACCTTTATGCAAATTATTAATTGTTTTAACTTAATATCTATATTGATATGTGTTTAGAACAATTTAATTGGGCATAATTTTATTGTATAAAATTTAATAAAAAAAAAAAAAAAGGTGCCGAAATTTTTTTTTTTTTTCACAAGGCCATATGATCCGGTCATTTTTTTTAAGCTGGTTCACGGAGTAATAATTAAAATGAGCTGATTCGGTAATCATTGATCTGCTAGCAGCACGGTTTTCAAGGCAATATCACAGAAATATTAAATGGCAACAAAATGATTTGGTTATAATCATACTTCATGGAGATGTAGGAATATATTATATATTATATATATGATATATATATATATATATATATATATATATATATATATTAGATTTATATATTATATATATATATAATATATATATTTACGCAATATATATATATAATAATTTTATAATTAAAATAAAATATTTATTTTAATTTTAAAATAAAAGGTTTATTTTAATTTTAAAATTAGAATTTCATGCTAACTAATTAGAGTTGGAATTGGATTCCATGATAACTAATTAGAGTTGAAATTGATCTTTCCTTAAATAAAGGAGTTTATTTAGATATGAAATAAGATTTCATATTATTCAAAATAAAGGAGTTTATTTGTGAATAGGAAAGAAAATCCGTGTTTCCTTTAATAATTTTTTTATATATATATGGAATTGGATTCCATAATTAATTAAAATAAAGGAGTTTATTTTGATTAAAATTTTGATTAAAATAAAATAGTTTATTTTATTCAAAAATTAGATAAATTAAAATAAAATAGTTTTATTTTGATTTAAATTTGGATTAAAATAAAGGAGTTTATTTTGATTCAAAATAGATTTTATACTAACTAAAGTTGCCCATTAAATGATATCAATATATATATTAAATGTTTATTATTCATAAGATGAATGTTATTTATTGATGCATATGATGATGTGTATGATAATAAATGGGATTGATTATGGACTATTGACCAATGCGATTGGATTTTATTTTAGTTGGATGCATGAATGTATGGGTTTTATTAAATGGGGTTCTGCGTGCCTGCGTCTTCTCTAATTTTTTTCGAATGTAAATTCTATCTCCTCCTATGTACTTCCCTCGATCACGATCAAGGTTTCTATTTATTTTAAATAGTTTTGTAATAGGAATAGTTAGAATTAATTTTAAAGAATTGGAGATCAAAATACAAGGAGCGCTTGAAGACCCGTTTGTAATGGAGCCCGGGTTTAAATGTAATAGTTATATTTAAATATTATTTCTTGCACCCCTAGGGTTTGACCTTTTTGGTTCACTTGGTGGCTCTAGTGAACCAAACTAGAATAAAAGTCCATAATCAATCCGAGTAGAATATAGTATTCTATATGTGCATGCTTATACTATATATATTATATATTATGCAAACATGCTTCGCATGTTCATTAATATGACGCGTATTTTATATATATATGTGCATGCGCGCTAAACAAGATGAGACAAATTAATAACAAACCCCTCAATTTTTATATTAAGTCCTAAGCGTTCAAAGATATTTGGAATATCGAACGTAAGCCTTCTAAGCATGATAAAATTAATAGAGTATTAAATATTTAATATGAGTTTGTTGTGTCACCACAAGGCAAGTATTAAGTATTTAAGATGTTAATTTATCACATTTGATGCTTATAAAGAAAATTGAACAATATTATTTTGTTGTGTCACCACAAGGATGATATTTTTCTTTTTGAATATATGGAGTGCTAGGTCGGACTTAACTTGGATAATTTTGATTCGGATGTGCCACCACTTGATCAAAATAATCTAAGAGGCATAAGAAAAGGAGTTGCATAGTTGATATAATTGACAAAAAGTTGTCTACCTATTTATTTATATATAGTTTGTTGTGTCACCACAAGGCTATATACATTTGAAATGGGATCCTTATTCTCACTAGCAAATCTTTAATTAGATTTTGCCGAACTATATAAGTGAGGGTAATATAGTATGAAGAAAATAGTGGGAGATACCAATTTAAAACAAGACCTAAATTATTTTGGTAATTAATAAAAGAATGTATGTTAAAATGTTGTTAATTACAAATTCATTTCTGAGAATTTTACAATGTCTAAAATTACTATCATCTGCGAAGCATATTAGATGCTAAATTAATCAGACCGAATTAAACGGATTGGTTAAAGAATTTGAGAATAGTTCTCATGGCTAAAAAGTTATCTTATGTCCTTAATACGTCTATCCCTGCAATGGTTGCAGACAATGCCTCTGAGGAAGAGATTGCTACTTTTAGAAAATGGCAAAATGATGCACAGTTGGCTCAATGCATCATGCTCGCATCCATGAGTAACGAGCTTCAGCGTCACCATGAAACTATGGATGCTCTTACTATATTCCTACACATCAAGTAGTTGATGGTGAGGAAAGTAGGACTGATAGATATCAGATATCTAAGGAGCTCTTCTGATCTAGAATGACCGATGACACTCTGAAGATGCAGATAAAAGTCCTTAACATTATCAATTTAATTGATCAATTAGACAACGAAGTTTTGTCATGGATGGAGAGTTGAGCCAAGATTTGATCTTGCACTCACTCCGGACTCCTTTCACAATTGTTGTGAATTTTTCATATAAACAAGCTAGATATCACTCGGCTTCATTTGATTTGCTTAACATGTTGAAAAATGTTGAGAGTCACTTTCCAACCAAGAAAGATCATATCTTACTGGTAGGGGCCAAAGGATCTTCTGAAAAGAAGAACGATTCAAAGAAGGTAAATAGAAAGGCATAAACAAAGGATAATAAGAACAAAACTGATACGGATAACAAAGGAGTTTGCTTCCACTGCTATAAGCCTGGACACTGGAAAGAAACTGCGAGAAGTATCTTGCAGAGGCTAACCAAAGAAGCTTAGTGAAGTTTCGGTTATAAATACAAATTTGTTCATGATTTAAAATAAAAAATTTCTTTAAGTCAAGGTTCTACTTGGGTATTGGATACCGACTTTGGTTATCATAAATATAGATTTATGAAGGGACCAAGCAGAAGTAGAAAGTTAAACAAGGTAAGTAATCCTATGTGTGGTAAATGAAGCAAAGGTTGCTGCATATTAGCCATAGAAACTTATAGTTTAGCAATGCCTACGGGCAAATCTATTAAGTCAATAAGTTGTTATTGTATTCCAGTTCTTGTTAAAAATATTATTTCCATTTTATTGTTGGACAATGAAATCTTTGGTATTATAATTAAGAACAATTGTTGTTCTATTTATAATAATAATGTTTTGTATAGAACTGGAATATTACTTAATAAATTTTGTATACTTAACTTACGCGAAAATAATTTTGCAAATTGAACAAACTAGTATAAGAAAAGGAGATGGTCATTCAAAGATTTGAATGTGTGTATTTGCTAAAATACAAGTGTGAATTATTTGAAAGGTTCAAAGAATTCAAAAGTGAAATAAATTGACAAAGTATTAAGATTCTTTGATTAGATCAAGGAATAAATACTTGTGCAATAAGTTTCTAGATCATCTCAAATGGTTTTCTCATAATGGACACATCCTGATACACAATAATTGATTGATGTATCTGAATGAAAAATCGTACCTTGTTGGACATGGTGCGGTCCATAATGATTTTACCGACATTCCAAAGTATCCTTCAGGGTCATGTCCTAGAAATGGGCCGCATGTCTACGAAAAAAGGTAACCTCAAAATCCAGCCCCAAGACTCCATAAAAGTTATGGACATGGGAGGATTCCTAATCTTAAGTATGTTAAGATAAGGGTTGTCCAACTTATGTGAAAAGGTTTCAAAGGATAAGCTTGGGACAAGATTTGACAAGTACAATTTGTGGGACATCCTAAAAAGTAAGTTTAGGGTATATGTTCTATAATCCTACTTAGCAAAAGGTGTTTGTTGCAAAACACGCTGCCTTCTAAGATAAATGTGTTTATTATTGAAGGGGCTAGTGGGAGGATAATAGATCTTGAAGAGTTCAAGAACCATAAAACACTATAAATCAAATAAGAGGAACTCGTAGATGAACCTATTGTACCACAAATCAATCATAAACCGGAATAGTACCAAAGATACCTAGGAGGTATGGATTCATCATGGATGATGATGATGAGGTACACATCATAGAAGATGATGATCTAGAGTTACATTCGATGAGGTAAGACTTCTAGTGTGTACAAAAGGGTCAGTGGGAGCATCGTGACATTTCTAGTATTATATGTTGATATACTACGGATGAGGAATAACTTATCAATGCTACAATCAGAAAAGATAAAGTTGTCTAAACATTCCTCCATGAATGGTTTGGGAAGAGTATCTTAATTGGGGATAAAATCTATATATGAGATACTGAGAGGATGCTCGACTTAACCCAAGGAACGTATATTCATTTGATGCTAAAGTCGTTTAGCATGGCAAACTCAAGAGATGTCTCATGTTGATGAGCTATGGAGTGTATCTCTCTTTATAGTCCCCACGAGACTCTCGAAAGAGAGATCGCATGAGTAACTATCATGTATGCAATGAAATATACGAGACCGATGTTGATCGGTCATATTCGGAGAAGTTCCTTTGTGAGTCGGTGAAAAACATCTTAAAGTTCTTAACCAAAGACTAAGGATGTGATCATATACGGTGGGTCCGAATTAAAACTAGAGGGCTTAATGGACTCAAGTTTTCGAGACAGACAAGACGACAAAAAATCCACTTTAAGGTAAAGTGTTACCTTGAGCGGTGGTGCGTTGAATTGGAAAGGTTCCAAACAAAGAAAGAGTTCTTTGGTTTAGTGATAAAGACAAAGTAAATAGCTATAAATAAAGTCGCAAGTTGATTGTTTGGATTAAAAGTTCATTACAGAACTAGAAATAGTTCCTAAGTCTCATCTTGGATCTAAACATGTGTTGTGGCACTTTCATTTGATTATAAGAATCATTGAAAGATGGGAAATCACTATAGAGATGGTGGACTCTCAAGAACAACATTACATATCCATTAACTAAAGCTTATCCAACAACAGGATAATTGTCACTTAGAGAAGAAGAGTATAAGATACAATGGCAATTGGCTTTAGTGCAAGTGGGAGATTGAAAGTAGTAGGCACACAAGCCAATCATGTTTGATGATAAAGCATATACTTTGTAACAATCTTATTCATTTATTAATAAAAAGTATTAATTTATTAAAGGCTTTTAATTATCTACATGATGCTGTTTTATAATATGTGATAAACCCATAGTTTTAAGCAATGCTTTTAGAATAATGATGATGATCATTCTAATGAGATCTAAATTCTTAGAAAGCTTAAAACTAAAATAGTTCCCAATCGTTGGATTACTAAATTTGGGATTAGTGAATCCGGATAGATTGGTACATACGTTAACTTGCTCATTGGATGAGGATGATTGATCTCATGATCATTTGTGTGGAGACACTAAAGCAAGTATGTAGGTGCTTATTAGAGAATAAGTTCATCGAACGTGGCTCGCTAAGGAATACCTAATGGAGTTTTACTTTTTCGTCAATAGGAATTCTGTAGTGATAGTAGACAAGTGATCCTTGGACTTGAGATCATCATAGTATCTTGTGTATGATGAGTTATACTTTGACTTATTCCTTAAGACCCTTAGGGTATATCAAAGGGTATGCTTGGGTATAATAAATTGTACATGGAGATAATGTATGATCAATAAAGAATTTACCACTTCTAATAAAAGAAGAGAAATGTCCTATGTGATTCGATAAATGACAACCCAAAGAGTCCTTGGTTAAGGCGAATGAAATTAGAAATGAGTTTCTAATTTGCATTATTTGAGTTGTGCATTTAAGGATCGAAATACATATAATTAAATAAAATAAGACTTGTGAAGAATTCCATGTCTTATATTTAATTGGGACATTGTATGGTGGAAGGATTGAATTGTACGGTAACTATTTACTCAAAGGTTCTTTAATGATTAATGTTGAAATCTATATTATCCGGAAAGTCGTTGATCGCTAGGAGGCTTATCCCTATTGTAGAATAAATATTATTTATTTAAATAAATTAATTGTTTAATTTATTTATTTAAATAAGATTAGAATTGTTCTAATTGATATATTCACAACCTAGGTTTAATATGGAGAACCAAAAGGGTCACACCATAAAAGGAAGAATAATTATTTAAGAAGTTAATGGCATAATCGTAATAATATGTTAAGTATATTTAATTTAATCTATGGTGATAGAATAAATTAAATAGCTTAATATTTATTATTTTAGAAATATTAAATATAAATTAATAAGATGAGTCTTATTAATATTATTACAATTATTATTATTTTAATTTCTAAAAGAATTTAGTAATTAATTTAATATAAGTACTCTTATTTATTCCTAATTGAATTAGGAAGGAAAATTAGTTAAAAGAGTTTAATTAATTATCCCTAATAAGATTAGGGAGCTTACTTAATTAAAAGAATTTAATTAATTAAATAAATCCCAATTCCTTAATTGTTAAGGTGGGTTGCCCACATCTATAAATAAGAGGAGTCTTATTATGGATGGTGGGGGTTGTTGACTTTACAACTACGTAATAATTCCAATTTGTTGGAGAGTACGCCCTTTTTCTATAGAGACAGGAAAAACTAGGGTTTGAGCCAATACCCCTTCTTCTTGAATCTTTATTTTTCCTTGGTGGATCACCTCTAGAGGCCAAACATATGGGTGGCTAACGTTGATCAAAGGAAGGAACCAAACCCGGTGGATTCAAGTTGAACGCGAAAAGGATTGGAGGTGAACTTGTACCTGAGGAAGCTCAGATCTTCAAGGGTATGATTCTTGTCCTTCATATTTTCGTTTAATTAATAATTGTGCATAAAGAGTGATCCGGGTTTATGGTTTGTAAAATTTTTTAAACTCTGATTTTACACGTTTTCGCATTTTTATGCAATTTGATTGCGTTCATGAATATTACAAACCTAACAGTTTCCCCACCGACTAGCGCGCCCCACGCTATTCCCAGGCCATTTTGGGCGCACCCCACGCTACTATAGCAGAGATTCTGGTGGTCCAGCGTGTCCCGCGCTATTTCTAGCGCGGTCCGCGCTACTCTATTTTCTGCTGCGATGTCCTTTGGTAAAACAGGCATAACTTTTGATCCTCTAGGATTTACAGGGCCTGCCAACTATCAAATTTAAGATATTGACGAGATCTACAACTTTCATTCTTTGAGAATTGTCAGATTCGGATTGGATCAAGGTGGAAATCGGGCTTGAAGTAGATGTTATGTAAATGGCAAACATGACAACTCTTAGCTTTGATCTTCGTTGATAAAAAGGCCATAACTCTCGTATCCAAACTTCGATTGGGATGATTCAAGATGTTCCGGAAAGCTAAGAAGTAGGTTTACAATAAAATCCAAGTTCCAAGCGATGAACATGCATCCAACTTGGTGTTAAAAGCCCTGCAATCTTCCCTTCTTGCATTTGTTTGCGTATTTTAGTCCAAAAGATGTTCAAATTGCTTTCCCTTGCTTCTTCATGCCAATGTCATGTCATAGCCTACAAAATAACATAAAATGTATAAAAAGTAACTAAGAAACATGAATATAAGCAACTAATTCAAGTAACAGATACCAGATAAGTAGGTATAAAACCTACTTATCAAATACCCCCAAACTTAAACATTTGCTTGTCCTCAAGCAAAAACACAAAACAACAATGCTATGCAATGTAACTAATCTACATGCCTACAAACCCAGCAGTAATGATAGAAACAAGTCTATTCAACCGGCCTTAAAGAAATCAAGTAAACATGCTAATACATCATATCAAAACAAATCATTAACTTCTCAATCAATCATCAAATCTTAAATTGTTATCACTAATATAGTGCGTGTGTGCTCAACAACAATGCTAACTAATATAATGCTAAACACAACACATAATAGATCTCTTTAAAGGCATCATACAATGAAACCTCACAAAACTCACGAACAAGCTAGATCCAACTAAAGTCAAACATCCACCAAGTTCAAGAGTTCAAACCGGGATACTTATGCATTACTTTGCTTTACGGGGGCTTTTTGCTCTTTTCCCGTTTTATTCACTTTTTTTTTTACTTTCTTTTTTTTTTCTTTTTAGCCAAGAATGTGCAATGTCTTATTCCATTAGGCTAATAGTGCTACCCCTTAGCGAGCTTTCGACCAACGACTCCCAGACCATATAAGACCTTAGGGCACTAGGTGTAAAGACACTCCCTCGGGCGTACTTGCTCAAGTAACAAAGGCCCCGAAACAAGACTAGCCACAATATATTATTTTAAAAAAAAAATTCTTTTTTTTAAAGCTTATATATCTCAAATTTTTTCCCTAAACTTAAGTTTTTGTCTAAATTTAGCCATCTTCGCCTATTAATGTCTTTCATTTATTCAAACTAATATTATCCTTAAGAAGTCCATTATGTATCAATTTAAACTTAATCACCAACATAGTCATTATTCTTTGTCTATATCCTTATTATACCAGCTTTCAAATGTAAAAAGATTCAATTCATAACAAGAAATCACATCAAAGCTTTAATAGTCAGTACTATACTTGTCTACTCAATTCCAATCTCATCATTGGCCAAAATAAACTGTAACTATCTAACAACTGAACTCGTGCAAGATGTACTAAATGCTATATAAACATAATAAACTAAGTACTAATTTTTCAATTTTTTTTTCTAGGAAACTGAATGCAAAAACTAAATGTAACTATATGAACTACAATGTAAATAACTAACTATATGCAATACAACACTAAAATGCTCCCAAACTTAAACTAGACATTGTTTTCAATGGCTAAGATAGGAAAAATTAAAAGAGAGGACTTCCTTGAAAATACAGCATGTTTTTCCTTGTTTGCTAAGTCTGAAGAATAGGCCAGACACATTGGAATAAATCGGGAACCACACTTGAGGTTGACTTAACTAACATTGGAAATAAACCACTTTTAACGCATGGGATTTCTGAGCGGTGCGGCCCACACTGTATGTATGCTTGAGATGGTGCGCCCTGCGCTAGGAGATCAATAGTTGCTGGCGTAGTAGCGTACCCCGCGTTGTGCCTAAGTATTTGGTAGCGCAGTCCGCGCTAGGAGTTTAGTAGCATGGTGAAGCATTGGCGCGCCCCGTGCTCATTATACAAGTGATATAGCGCCCACGTGTTGTGGGCTCGGCGAATTGGCGCGGTCCGCGCTGGCATGTTAGTAAGTTCTGGGGTAGTAGCGCTCCCCGCGCTGTATCTGTGCTTTGTGTAGTGTGATCCACGCTAGGGGGGTAGTAGCATGTGACTCAATTTTTCTTGAGTTATCTGCAACTCTTCCAAAGATGTAGTCAATCTTATATGAAAAACGCATATTTAAACTAGATTATAAACTAAGATTTAAATAATAACTAAAAGAGAAAGAGTTTAGAGCTTGGGTTGCCTCCCAAGTAGCGCTAGTTTTAACATCGTAAGCCCGACTTTGTTTGGTCATCACTATCCAATTCCTCTTCGATAATTGAGGAACCCTCCATCCATTGAAAATAATATAGTTTTTGGTAGGTTCCTATTTGTGATGGCCAATGCATCAAAGTCACCTAGCATGCTCTGATTTGGTATGATCTCAATCAAGAACGTCCCACAACTAGGTGTTTTCTCCATTGTGTATGTGATCACTTTGGGGCATGGAAGCTTGTCACACACAATGGGCTCTTCGTCTATATTCTCTTTTTCGTCCCACCATGGATTCAAAATTGTACTTTCTCTTATGTCATCAAGAACTTCGCCGATGACATGACTACCAAGTGGGCGTGATTTTGCAAATCTGACTGACTCTTTGATCTTTGGTGGAGACCCATTTAGATCTTCGTCGACCTCTATTTCATTATCCCCAATTGTCTCCACACTTTCGATATCTTGTGGTTCATCTAGTCGTAGATTTGGTTCGAGTTCTCTGTCAATTTCGTCATCCATGTCATAAAGCCAAGTGTTTGGAGGAAGGTTGCTTATGGCTTTGGTCATTTGATCTATCTTATTCTGAAGATTCTGAATTGACTTCTCTTGATTAATCCATCTCTCCTCATTTGATGCTATGAACTTGGACAACAATTCCTCCAATCTCGAATTATCTATCTCAGTTTTGGAATCCATGTATTGAGGACCATGAGTTGAAGTGGTGAGGAGTTGTTCCATCTGGTGCTGAAAACTATGGCTCGATATTTTTTGACTCATCATCCTCTCCTCTTGGTTTGCAATGACCTTTGATAGTAATTCTTCCAACTTTGACTTTTCTTCTTTTAATAGAGGTTGATATGAGAATTCTGGCGTGTATATTGGATTTGGAGTACAGTATTGATCTTGATAATTATAGCTCCATGAAGAATCCGGGTGATACCCCCAAACTTGATGATAACTGGGATAAGAATAGTTGTTGAGGTAGTTACCACCATACTGCACTCTACCAAGACCCGATGGTGCATTGATTACTCGGGTGATTGTCAAAGACAATAATTGCAAGTAATCGTTATCCTTCGATTACGTCAATTTTAATAACGTCCAACCTCCTCGAAAGTGTCGCAAGTTGTGCTGATAATGCAGAAAATACATTGAGTCCATCAATCCCCGCTCCCCTTAGTTGAGTTATACTCGAATATGGCCTTTGATAATTGAATCCAGCCATGGTACCTGAAACGAGAGAAAAATAAGAAGATAATAAAATAAAATAAAAATAAAGAAAGAAAAAAAATGTTTAAATTAAGACTAATTTGATTGAAGCTAATATTGGCAAAAATATATTAAACTAATTCCCCATCAACGGCGCCAAAAACTTATTGGGTAAAATCTAATTAGGCACAACACGCAAGTATACGCGGTCAACAAGTAATAAAGTGATAAGTTGAGTATCGTTCCCACAGAGAATTATTTAATAAGAATTACCAATTACTAACCTATGACCAATTTAATCTTATTTAAACAAATAATTTAATTTAAAATAATTAAATAAACTATTACTAACTATCCCTAGAATGAAACAAGATATTGAAGACTTGAGATTACAACTTCACTTATTATTTCATTTAAATCAACACACTTCCTGTTAAGTCAAATTATTTATACTGGATTGTTAATCAAGAACACAAAAGTAAAATATGTCCATCTCTCAATGCACCATACTAATATCAAATCAAATCCACAGATGATAGAATCAATTTGAACACCCTAATTAACTAACCCACTATATCTCTATGTGAATTAAAATTAATAAGGGTTTAAGTTCAAGTTCTTATTAGACTACATATGGCGTAAAAGTATATATCTATCCTAAACATGAATCATGAATTCCATCTATGCAGAAATCACAAACACATGCTATCATGATCAGATCTAAATATATACTTTATCTCTCGAGTTCATATAGATTATCACGGTAATTGTAAGCTAGGCAATTAAGCAGTTAAGGACAAATCATAATAGACAATCCAAATATAGCTAATAAGACTAACAAAGAAGTATATCAAAGTAAACTACACAATAGATCCATAGTAATCTCAAAATAGAGTTTAATTCATAAATGAACTAGAATCCATCATCCACAATTGATTAAGAATTAAAAGATACAAATAAATAAGAAAAGAAATTAGAATTGAGATAAACAAATCTACATTTTCTTGGTTCCAATTTGATTCTCCAATGATAATTAACAGCTTCAATCTTCAATTCTAATCTAATCTAGGGCTCCTAATCTAAGAAAAAAAATAAAGAATAAGTTAATAGAAATATATCCCAAGAGGGATTTAATGGAGTCTTAGAACTAGCCTCCCAATCCAAGTAAAAATCAAGTATTTATAGTTCTAATGGACACCCTAGCATGTTAGGCAACTAAGAATCCAGTTTTAGCTCAAATTGGACATCAAATAACCCAAATCAGTTGTTTCCCGATTTAATTAGCGCATCACGCGCTGTTCCTAGGCTATTTTCAAGCAAATTCGCGCTAATGTAGCAGTAGATTCTCGTGGTGGCCGCTGGCCGTTGTTCCCCAGCGTGGTGGTCCACGCTACTCTATTTTCTGTTGCGATGTCCTTTGGTAAAGTAGGCATAAGCTTTGATCCGCTAGGATTTATAGGGCCAACCACCTATCAAATCGAAGATATCGACGAGATCTAAAACTTTCATTCTTTGAGAATTGTCAGTTTCGGATTGGATCACGGTTGAAATTGGGCTTGAAGTAGATGCTATGTAAATGGCAAACATGACAACTCTTAGCTTTGATCTTCGTTGATAAAAAGGCCATAACTCTCGCATCCGAACTCCGATTGGGATGATTCAAGATGGTCCGGAAAGCTAAGAAGTAGATCTACAATAAAATCCAAGTTCCAAGCCAAGAACATGCATCCAACTTGGTGTTAAAAGCCCTGTAATCTTCTCTTCTTGCATTTGCTTGCGTATTTTAGTCCAAAAGATGTCTGAATTATTTTTCCTTGCTTCTTCATGCCAATATCATGTCATAGCCTACAAAATAACATAAAATGTATGAAAAGTAACTAAGAAACATGAATATAAGCAACTAATTCAAGTAAAAGATACCAGATAAGTAGGTATAAAACCTACTTATCAGGGACCACCAGAGTTTAAAGGTTCCATGAACCCAATAGAAGCTTAAAGTTGGATTATGGAGATGGAAAAAGTTTTTGACATCGCCAGAGTCAGAGAGGACCAGAAAACCGCCTACGCAACGTTCATGCTGTAATCCGAAGCCAGTTATTGGTGGCAAGCAAATAAGGTCCGGGGAGGAAAAAGTGTGATTACCTGGGAAAGGTTCAAGGAGATGTTCTTCGAGATGTATTTTCCGACCATCTCGTAGAACCAAATAGAGGTCCAGTTTTTGGAGCTAAAATAAGGGAAAATGTCCATACCATACTATGCGGCAAAATTCAATGAGTTGGCTAGGTTTGCCACGTATCAAGTGCATATTGACGAGAGAAGGGCTAGGCGATTTGAGCAGGGACTGATGGCCTGGTTGTATAGCAAAGTGTCAATGTTTAAATTCAATACTTTTGTTGGGGTGCTGGAGAAGGCCATACTCATCGAAGGTGGAAGCGATGCGGTAACCAAGTATAACTAAGATCGTAAAAGAAGAAGAGTGAAAGTGAAGGAAATAACAAAGTTAGTGGCGAATAACATGGGAGGAAGTAACAATCAGAAGAGGAGGTGGACTGACAACTCATTAATTGGAAATCGCAAAAGTCGGAAAAAGATAATCGAGTATGCCCGACCATGGAAAGCTCACTTGGGGGTTTTTATGAAGGGAAAACGGGTGTGCTACAATTGTGGTCAGGAAGGCCACATAGCACCTAACTGTCCTAACCCAAAGAAGGGAACCTGCTTCACTTGTGGTTCAAAGGACCATCTGGCAAGGGACTATCCCAAGAAGGGATCTGGAGGGGCAGGATCAGGAGGGAATAGAGGAAACAATGGTGGAGGTGCTTAAACTATCACGGGACCAATCGAATCAACCGATCGATCGCTAGGACCTTGAACTCGATAAAGGGGTGATGTCGTATGCCTCACGATATGGTGTCAGGTATCATTCTGATCAATAAAGTTAATGCTTATGTATTATTTGATTTGGGTGCTACTTGTTCATTTATATCCGATGACTTTGCTAAGAACTTAGAATCGCCTAAGGATGAGTTAGAATACCCCATGATCATAGAGATTACGAATAGAGAAGTGATCCCTATTAAATACGTACATATGAATTGTAGGGTGGATATTAAAGGTAACATTATGAACGTAGATCTTATCCCGATTAGACTTGGGGAATTCAATGTTATTCTAGGAATGGACTGGCTATTCAATTATGGGGCTGTCATTGATTGCCAAAAGAAATGTATTAACCTTATGACTCCGTCAAAGGTTGTGTTTTATGGCAGCAAGTCACCTAGAAAAGCGAGTTGTCTAATGATGATGAAGGCCAAGAAGTTGTTAGGACAAGGATGTGTAGGATATTTAGCCTACATAGTCGACGGTCGTAAAGAGAACCCGAAAGTGGATGATATACCAGTCGTGAGGGACTTCATAGACGTATTTCCAGATGATCTTCCAGGACTTCCACCAGATAGAGGGGTTGAGTTTGTGATCAATTTGGCACCAGGAACAGCCCCAATATCAAAGGTACCGTACCAGATGGCTCCGGTATTAATGAAAGAATTAATGGTACAACTGCAAGAGCTACTAGATAAGAAGTACATCCAACCGAGCGTATCGCCGTGGGGAGCGCCGATGTTATTTGTGAAGAAGAAGGATGG
The DNA here is from genome assembly GCA_020205615.1 of Panax quinquefolius. NCBI lineage: Eukaryota > Viridiplantae > Streptophyta > Magnoliopsida > Apiales > Araliaceae > Panax > Panax quinquefolius. Next base: position 63,261,670 of record CM035159.1, read on the forward strand.
GACGATGCGACTTTGCATCGACTACAGATCTGACAACCCAAGAATTTAGACAATTTATTAAAATCTTAAAAGATTGAATAGAGGTTAAATAATAGACCTGAGATGTAAAATAAGTGTAAGGATTTGACATTTATGGGAATGAATTTTATGGATTTAAAAAATATTGGTGAAGGCTTACTAGGGTTAAGTGTATAAGGGTATATGAATTAGTGTATGTGGTTTATGTGTATGTAATTATGGTTTAAGATCAACTATTAATCGATAAATTGTAACTTTAGCAAACCCTAAAGTTGTATTAAGAATATGGTTGATAAGTTAGAAAACTTTAACGATTGATAAGAATCCCTAATACCAGCTGTGAGACCCCAAATTTTATGAATAAAGATTTAAATTTCTTGAAATATTTTTTTCCAAAATTATGGTGTGGATTTGATATAATGTTATAGTTATGGATAATATTTATAAATTTTGCAAAGTATGAAAGTTGTTATATAATATTCGATTGGTCGGGGAATATTTTTTTAACAGGAATATTTCAGACGACAAAGACAATCATTGGTGGACTTATTAATGGAATTATTGCCGGATCGAGAAAACGACAAAAATATTTTTATGAAAATAACGGCAAAAGTTTTTACCGTTAATACCGTTGAACTACTCGGTAGTAAAGTACAATGAATATGCTGTGGTTGCATAGTAGCAACACCAGTATTGATTATTGATGTTTACGGAGAAGTCACTTAGTTTTGTTCAATTATTGCTATAGTAGTTGTTGATCAGTATCTCACGTTATTTTATTCAATTATTGTTAATATTTTATATATTATTAAATCAATAATTGAGATAACAAAGTTGTTAATATTATTATTTGCATTATTAACGATGTCTAGAAGTTCTGCCAAGGAGAGGTTTGGTCCTCTAATTGCGCGCCAATAAGGAGAAATCCATATTGGAAAGCCCCCTCTTTCCTGGGAACGACCTGGTCGATTAATAGTGTGAATTATGATAATAATGATGAAGTTTTGTTTTATTAGTATTATTAATGTAATAAAACAGAAAAGCTTTTTATATAAAATAGAATACTTTTATAAAGTTATCTATTTTATTAGACAATAATTAGAATATATTATATTTTATTATACATAGTGTTCAGATAGTGCCTACATAGTGTTTCAGATAGTAAAATCTTTTTATATAAAATGTAATACTTTTATAAAGTTATTCATTTTATTAGATTATAAATAGAATATATTATATTTTAATTGTAAACCAATCTGACCGTCTCATTTAAAAGTAAATCAATCTGGACCGCTCATGGATCAAGTCATTATTCACCCATTCTTCTATAAATAGAAGCTCATTCCTTCATTATTTCTTACGAATTCACTGAAACTCTAAGAGAGAGAAACTGTAGAGAGAATTCTTCTTCTATAATCTTGAGAGTATTTCTTTAGCGTTTAAAAAAGCTTTGAGCGTAGTGCAAGTTTCTTCAAGTATATCCCCGCCCTACCGTCGGAGTACTCTTCTTTATAAGGTAAGGGATATTATTTGTTGTACTCGTAAGGGGTATTATTTCTTTTGTATCCATGAAGAGAACTTCTGTTATTCCATTCTTTAATATTCTGTTGGAATAACCTGTATACACGGTCTACCCTATACTTGGTGAAATTCTTCTATTATTTCATTCTTTATTATTCTGTTGGAATAACTTGTCTATGCAAAGTACCGCATGCATGGTGATTTCTGTTGTTATTCCATTCTTTATTATTCTGTTGGAATATCCTATCGATGGTGTATTAATACCGACCGGTTTCGTTATTTATTATTCTGTTAGAATAACCTGTCTATGCGAAGTACCGCATGCATGGTGATTTCTTTTGTTATTCTATTCTTTAATATACTCAATTGGTTAAAGTTTTGACTTCTATACTCCATGAAATTAGTGAAATATCCTTGATATTTTCACTTCATCCAGTATCTTTTCATGGAAATATTCTTCTAAGCATTCTTGAATTTTACTCTACAAAGAAGTATCATGTTGACAATTTGGACGTTATTAGTTCCTAGATAATTTAATTCTTGAACTTGTTTTATTGAATTTTTATATCATTGTCATCATCCTCATGTTTATATTTTGTTGAAAGTCATCGTGGCCTATAAGGTATAGATGGATTTGGTATGATTATGACACGGGATTATTCTAAGTATATATAATCATGACCGTAATGTTACAAATGATGTGGAAAAAAGTCCTCATCGTGTCCGTAGTGCATTGATGGACGCTTTTGGTATGATTATGGCTATGGATTCTCTTCGCCAAGGGAGCAAAGATGAATTGTTTTATGGCATGATCGGGGACTGTTGATGAAAACACAATTATCTTTCGCCCGTAGTGCATGGATAATTCGTGGTCGTGATACTAAATAATATCCTTGGCCTATAGTAAAGTGGATGAATTGATAATGTGGATTATTTATTGTCGAGTCCCGCCGATAAAAGTGATGAAAACCTTTTAAATCATAAAAGATAGTAGATTTTATTTCTACTTGACTCTTTTTAATGGATTGCTTATTCCAATCGCAGTTAAACTTGATGTTTGTTATATTTTATCGGTTTAACATTGTTGAAGACTAATGATAATTTATTCTACATTATCTTAGTCATAATATTTCATCGGGCTAGTAGAGCTCACCCCTTTCTTTCACTATTCTCTTCAGAAATGAGAACGTGGCTGTGACTAGTCGTGGAACCGGAGTGATCGGTCCGTGATGATAGCATTAGTAGTCCTCACTATTCTATTAAATAGTGTGACAACAAAAGTAATGAGGACTCCATTGAGTTTGAATACTGTCTAGAAGACAATATTTGTATTAAAACTCACAGCTCCTGTTGTATATTTAAGATTGTATTTGTATTCTGTACCATGTATTTGGCGACTCAAGATGGATGATGTATACCTATTTTTGGGGGCGTCACACCAGCTCTAGCAACCCTAATTTCAGTACCAGGAATCCAAAACTGTAATTTGGAATATTAAAACCCTAATTTGGGAGTTCAATGGATAATTGTAAAGGCTTAAGTATTTATGATTATAATTCTAATTAGGGATAACCCTAATTTACTAGTTGGAAAACCCTAAATTTCTGGATTAAAAACACTAATGTACAGTTAGGGAAAACTAAATTGTTAATTTAACAATTTTAGTGTTAATTTGGAAACATTAATCCTAATTAGCGAAGCTTAATGTGATTAGTAAACTTTAATATAATTAAGAAACCCTAATTTTATAATTTAGAAAGCTTAATTTCCTATTTTAAAATCTAATTAGAAATCCTAAAAATTTCAAATTTTCAAAACCTTAGGGTTAAACCCTAAGGGTTTCACAAGTTACTAATTTGCCATTAAAAATGTGAGTAAAATGACCATAATGCCCTTTTTGCAATTCTTTAATAGTTGGAGTGTAGATCTAGCCATGTTATTGAGTTGTTGACCAACTTAAAATATCCCATATGCTCTAAAATTTCAAATATCTTAGCCAAATTGCAAAATATAGATACATTGCATCAATATATATTGATTAAAGAAAGAGAAAATACATACTTTACCTCTCATTCTTGCCAAAGTCATTCTCTCTCTAAAATCCAAAAATGTAGAGTGAGAGTTGTAGACACTCGAAATTTTCTATATACCTGTTACTAACATTGTAAGAGGGCATAATCATCTTTCATAGATAACCTCAAGGATAGTTTTACCAATCCCTTGAACAACACCGGAGGGTCGGGTTTCAACCTCGGAGATAACCCCAAGGAATGCAATTCAAATACTTGAAATCACACCAGAGAAGGCCGTTTCATCTTAGAGATAACCCCGAGATACTCAGTTTCAGTCATGGAAACAACACTGGGAAAGACAGCGTCAACCTCGGAGATAACCCCGAGGAATGCAGTTGCAGTTCCGGAGATGCTCGTTTCAACCTATGTAGTCAGCTTCAACCTCGGAAACCACGTCGAGGCACTCAGCTCAAGTCCCGGAGATAACCCCGGGAGGTCAAGCACACCTCAGAGATAACCCTGAGGACATCCAAGATTTGCAAAAGATCCCAATTTTAGAGATAACCTTGAGCAACGACTGCTTTATCAGCCCAAACTGGAGATAACTATGGTGAGGGAAAAAAACGTCTTTTTGCCTCCATGATCCCACATTGCGCCATCGCAACAACAATTCAACATACATTCCTCACAGTAATGTCCCACAAGAGCCAAATAGCTGCAATCCTGAGTGACTACTACACAGGACAACACATCAGATAGAATTTGAAGCTTGAAGACCAAGGGCATGGTCCCATCTTCCTGACTTCTTACAACATCTAATCCCATGTCATTTATGTAGCTATCGACAACAACACTATGCAAAAAGTCTTATACACCTCAATTGGAGGCCCGAATTGAAGTTCTGAAAGTTCGAACAGATATCACGTTACACGCATGCACGTACTTCAAGACGGTGAGGACTCATGGAGTCGGGGGCACCTCAGCAAAGGTAGTAGAGTGTATCTACGCCGCAGTGTTCCTCAAGGGGTTCCCCTCTATAAATAGAGGTCTTGGGGTGGCAATTCTCTAAGAGAAAACGGCAAGGAAGCTCTGTCTAATTTGCTCTGTACACACCCTAAATTGAGTGCTTTCTCATTTCAAACACTTGTGAGCTTATATTCAATCATATTTTTATCGGAGGGAGCCGAGTGTTCATCCATTGAAAGCTATAGAAGTCTTCTTTGGCAGTCCACTAGAAGCCTTCTTACACCTTTTAAAGCCTTTCTCTTCTATTTTGCTCACATTGAGAGTCATATTGCGTGTGTATGCCCGGACTTCAGTCCGTGGCTTTTATTTCGTTGTGTGTGTGTGTGTGTGTGTGTGTGTGTATATATATATATATATATATATATATATATATATATATATATGGACTAACATTATCGAGTTGTGCCTCGATTGAGCCTGGACTAATGTCCGGAGTGTTTATTTGCTTTTGTATATATATACACTTATATATATGAACTGTTATCGAACTCTGTTCGATGAGCCTTGATTTTACATCTGGAGCGTTAACTTAATTATATATATATATATATATATATATATATATATATGATAAACCGAAATGGGATCCATATATATCCCGTATGCGTTACCACTTTTTATATATATATATATTTAAATTTTGCCGTGCATGGAGTTTACTGTGGAGGTTGATCATTTTACTACTTTATTTACATTTCGTCCCACCTGAAGTTTACTTCATGGCAGTTGATCGTTTTTATTGCTTTATTTAAATTTCGTCACGCCAGGAGTTTACTTCATGGCAGTTGATCGTCTTTACTGCTTTATTTACATTTCTGATCCCCCATGTAGGTGCTTCGTGGTTGGTGATCATGTCTCTCTATATATATTTACCTCTTTTATATATTTACATTTCCGATCCCCCATGGAGGTGCTTCGTGGTGGTCGATCATGTCTCAGATATATATTTATAGCTTTATATATATAATCGCCATCGCTTTCATATAAATTGCAAAGATCATGTGAGCTTAGGAATCATGTGATCATAGATTCAGTCTACTAAATCTAGATTCGGGTCCCGTGATGGACATTTTCAGCTGTAATTAGCATTTTATAAATTATTCACGGTGTTTGAATTTCCTTAGATGGCTTTCATGCCCATGATTTAGTTAGGTGTCTTTGTTTTGTACATTATTTTCTCAAGATGCTTTATATGTCGAAAATAAAAGCAATCGCTTCGAACACTTAATAAAATTGATGTATCAAAGGCCTTAATTAATATTGAGCATGTAGTTTGAATAAACCTCTTTACAAAACCTCACCGCTATATCTTGTTTAAAACTGAATTTTTACACAAATTCAAACCCTGCGTATATAGGTGCAAACGAGGCATAACACTACTTCCAAATAATTGCACATTGACCCATACACACACACACACATTCATATAACAGTTTAATTAAAAAGTGGCGGTCACCATGGTAAAACGGATGTCGGGTGCTTAACACCTTCCCTCTCGCATAAGCAAGTCCCCTGACCCTAACGAATATCGGCTTCACGCATTCGCTTTTTAATGTTGTCACATCACGTGGTCAATCAAGCAAACCTTTTCCCCGGCCAATGCTGGTGCAACCATTTAAAAACACCAATAGCAACACTCATTACCATCCCATTTGAACGCCACCTCTCACACCCAAGATTTCTCAGACACGAATGTCTGGCCACTTAAGAGATGATATCATTGGGTCATCAACCTAGACAGGGGTTGGGAAAAGATAATCAAGGGATTAAGTGCCTAATTCAAGTTCCCAGTCAAATAGGGACAACTGAATTAGGCTATTCTGCTAGCTCCAGTCATAGGAATCCTCATAAGCACAAATAGATTCCTTCATTTTTAGCCACATGACGATTATCTCAACATACAGATCCTGAGCCTATACAGTCTCCGGTAAAGGTTCCAGCCCATGTTATGGCTATGCTATTTCCCAAACCGATACCGGTTAAAGCAAAAAATGTCCTGATTCCTAATCCCGAAGTGGAACAAAGGGAACAAAAATGTAAACAAGACATCTCCAGGAGTTTGTCTCATCTACGTATCCTTTTACATGATGAGCACACAAATAGATACACTTCAGACGATGATTGTCCCGACATTATGGTCATCATTCAGGAGAAGGAGGATGATGATAGCCACTTCATCACTACCATCCATCAGGAGTTCACCCTTGACAATTGGAGCAACACTCCTTGCATTTGTTTATTAAAGTAAAAAGGGCGTAAACTCCATCTCGCCTCTATAGATATAGCTTTTAATCGCTTACTTTTATCGTATAGTATTAGCAGTTATTTTGTCAGTACATGCTAACACTTTGTATGATTCAACAGTTTCATATATTAAGTGAAAGCATATTTTGTTTTAGGACTCTGAACTTAGATGTGTCTGTACTTACTGATGAGGTGTCTTTTCTCCACAAAGACTGTTACTTTGAGGAAAAGTTAGACTCAGACTTGATGGAAATACAAGAGGACATTGAGATACCTCGAAGATCAAGGAATGGGTCAAGATGCACTCCAAACCAAATCTTCGATCAAAACCACCTCATTCAATCTTGGAACCTTAGAAAGCCCTATGTTGATCAAGATTGGCATGCACTCACCCAAACTAAAAGGAATGACATGGTTGCATTATTAACCCAATTCTGTGGATGTGTTTGCATGGTCTCACGAGACATTGGTGGGTTTGTCCACGGACATCGTCATCCATCGCCTTCCCATTAAAGAGGGATTTAAGCCAGTCAGGCAGAAGCTCAGGCGATTAAAACTTGAGTGGAGTTTAAAAATTAAAGAAGAAATTGTGAAACAATTTTAAGATGGCATCATCATGGTTTCCATATATCCTGAATGGCTATCCAACATAGTCCCCGTGCCTAAACCGGGAGAAAGGTGCGAGTTTACGTGGATTACCGAGATCTGAATAAAGCTTGCCTTAAAGATAGCTTTCCTATGCCATTTATCCACATACTCATTCACAATACTGCTCAATATGACATGTACTCCTTTGCTGATTGTTTTATGGGGTACCATCAAATTATGGTTGCTGAGGAGGATTATGAGAAAACTACATTCATCACGCCTGGGGAACCTTTTGCTATATGATTTGCTATCATTCGGCCTTATCAATGCTCTGAGTTCGCCACCAACGGGCCATGATGGCTCTTTTCCATGACTTAATACACAAAGAGATAGAGATCTACGTGGAAGACATCATTGTCAAATCCCAAAGGAAGAAGACCACTTAGACCATCTCGTAAAGCTCTTCAACAAAGTCATGTAAGTATAACTTGAAGTTGAATCCAGCCAAGTGAGCCTTTGTCGTTAAATCAGGCAAGTTGCTAGGATTCCTAGTCAGCCACAAAGGGATTGAGCTCGATCCCACCAAAATCCAATCCATCAGGGAAATGCCCATTCCTCAGATGCAGAAGGAAAATACAGGATTTTTGGGAAAATCAACTTCATTAAGAAAGTTCATTTCTCAACTCACAAAGAACTCCGTGAGCCTATCTTCAAGTTGTTAAGGAAGAACTCCTCCATAAAATGGAACGATGAGTGTCAAAAAGCCTTCCTTAGAATCAAAGAGAAACTGGTTAACGCTCCTGTTTTGGTATCACCCAAGGATGATGTTCCCCTGTTTATGTACTTGTCCAATAATGGCAATGCTATAAATGTGACGCCCGATGTAAGGACGATAGAGGCCAAGAGCGAAAGCTATCTACTACCTCAAAGAAAAGATTCAAGAAAGAAGGAACACAAGTACACTCGATTGAGAAGACTTGTTGTTTTAGTATGGGCTTCCGTGAGGTTACAAAGCATTACCTCCATGGTCACACAACCTATCTCATATCCCGTATGGATCTTCTCAAGTACGTGTTTAGTTAACCCATATTAAATTGTCAGCTGTCCAGATGGCAGTTGATTCTGCAGCAATTTAACATCGTCTACGTGACGTAAAAGTCTATCAAAGGTCAAGGAATTGCGGATCAACTGGCCGCCGCACCTTCAGAGGATTTGCAAACCCTTAGAAACATACTTCCCCGATGAAGGGGTAATGACAAAGGCATCAACACCATCAAGATTTATACACACCGGGCCATGGACAATGTATTTTGATGGAGTCAGAATATGGAAGGCTCGAGTCGGGAGCAGCTTCTAGTATCTCGGTATGGGGGAGCAGATCCCATCGTCACAAATTGCAGTTTAGCACTAATAACATAATCGAGTATGAAGGTCAGATCATGGGACTCAAACTTGCCCAATCAATGGGTATCAAAGCGAAGTTAATCGCCTTTGGGGATTCGTAATTGGTAATCGCATTGCACTACATGAATCTATCACACCAAAGAACTATATTTGTTGCCTTATCATCAAGAAGTTTTACAGATGTTCATGAAGTTTAAAGAAATAAACTTCCTCCACATTCATCGTAAGAGGAATGATTTTATGGATGCGCTTAGCCACTTGGGCCTCCTCAGATCAACATACTTGACAAAGAAAACATGCCAAGCATCCTATTTACCCTACAAAAGGCTCCAAACTTATGGGAATTACATCGAGAAGTATTAGATGAGCTAGCTCCCATCCAACACCCTTGGTATCAACATATCAAGGAGTACTTGTGAGATGGATCTACACCCGCTGATGCGAGCCCAACTGATAAAAGGTAGATCCATCAACTAGCTATGAAATTCTACCTGAGCGGAGATGCACTCTATAAAAGAGATGCAGGATTAGGTCTCCCCAGATGTCCGGACAAGGACCAAGTCGTAGAGACTCATGGATGAAATCCATGGTGGAGTATGTGGCCCACACAATGAAATGCCCTCTACTCATTAAAAAGATCCTGGAATAGGGAATTATCGCTCTCGCTTAAAGATGACTATAATGATCACGCCATGAGGTGCTATCAATGCCAAATTCATGGGAATGCTATCCACCCTCCGAGGGAACTCCATAATACGAGTTTACCTAGTCCCTTCTCAACGCGGAATGGACGTGATAAGGCCCATCGAGCCCAAAGCCAATAATGGGCAAAGGTTTATCTTCACCATGATCAACTACTTCACCAAGTGGGTAGAAGCACCTCATTCCCAAGGTTACCAAAGAAGTCATCATTGTTTTCATCGTAAACAATGCCATTTGTCGATATAGACAACTAGAGGTGATCAGATCGTATAATGCTAAGAACCTCAATAATAAAATTATGGAGGAGTCAGGTAGTAAATTCCACATCAAACACCTCAATCAAGGCCATCTATCGTCCAAAGATGAATGATGTTGTTGAAGTGGCTAATAAGAACATTAAGAAGATCACGGAAAAATGTTTGCCAATTATAAAGGATGGCTCTGACCTCTCGCCTTCGACTCTCATTAGCATACGTAACTTCAATACGCACTTCCACCGGGCAACCCCCACTCATCGACCTATAGGATGGATGCAGGTTCTCCCCATGAGGTGGAAATGGAATCCTCAAAGTGTTGATTGACGCCACCGGATGAAGACCAATGGTTACAAAGATGATATCGCCAATTGTCTCTAATAGATTTAAAGGCAAAGTGATGCTATCTTCCATGGTCATTATACTAAACAGAGGATCGCCAGATTCTACAATGTAAAAAAGTCGGCTATGGGCAGCTTAAACAACACGACTTGGTTTTGAAGAAGATCATCGACAACCAAGATCAATCAAGGAAAATTTTCTCCAAATTGTGAAGGCCCGTTTATTGTCAAGGAGGTATCGACAGGAGGTGCTCTCAGATTAAGGTGAAATGGATGGCGATAAATTTCCCACCATCAACTTAGACACCGTGAAAATGGTACTATGTCCGGGTTACCATCAACAAACATTCTGTTTTGGATCACCGGATCACCAAATCATTTCGTGTTTTCTAACCCTTATTACACACAACCCTTTCTTCATACCCATTTGCCTCATCAAGGAAACACACTCTTTAAGCCAACAAATTGCTTTTAGATCATCAAATCTTTCATCGAACTTCATTTCAAACCTTTCAAAGTTATTCCACCTGTATTTAACCTTTCACACCCGCAGCTTTGTCCCACTACTTGCTAAGACTTTTTACACCTGCAGCTTTGTCCTAAATATGGGATCAAACTTTTTCCTCGCAGCTTGTCCTAAATACGGGATCAAACATGGGCTAACTACATCAACCCCGATCTCCCCGACACCGTGAGTACGTAGGCAACCATTTTATATGGCCCGGCCGTAATTAAAAAACAAACAAAAATAATGTAAACATTTATACACCCGCCTCTACAAACAAAAACATTTCTACACCTTTCTATACCCTTACACATTCAACGTTGAACCTCTTACACCAAAGTTCAACCACGCAAAAACTCGATCTCCTCTTCAATAGAGTACGAAAGTGTACCATTTATAATCTCGGCCTAACCCCTACCAAAACAAAAATACTTGTCAACCAGATTTAGGATCAAACTTCAATTCACCACATTTCATTGGCTTTGCATCAAAGGGATGAAACTACTCGCCTCCCCATAAATGGGAAAGTCACACCATCTAAGCAATGGTTGATTTCTCGAAGAGCAACACCAATCCATAAGAGATGGAACTAACTGGGCTCCTCTTAAATAGGAGTACTGATGACCATCCGTGGTGCGGTCAATCTCAGAGAGGAAAGCCACACCCCTTTCCACATCTCCATATAGAAACCAGTCCCAAGACACCAAAGAAGGTAGGGATACACACAGATCAATGATCCATTCTAAAAGATCCTACGATGTCTCAATGTCTGTCCATCAAGGATGAGTTCAGAATACATCAAGATCGCAAGCCCTGAAGAAGCAGGCAAAATATCAAGAAAGTATGCAGGCATAACTAAAAGGAAAGTGCATCAAAATATATTTTCTAATATATATAATGATGTTTAATGTAAAACCCAAAAACCCTAATATGATTGCTATGTATGTAAAATCCAAATATATCAATAAAATTTCTTCGCTCAATGTGTTATGTGTTAACATATACTCTATTTAACAAATTTGATCAAATAAAATTTTGTCCGAAAAACGCCGTGTTTCGTTAACACCTCGTGTTTAAAACTTTTCTTTCAAAAATAGACTTTTCGGTAGTTTTGTTTAGACAAGTTGCTTTATTGCGGCTTACTTCGAAAAAATGCTTTGTCGCGTTTATTAGATTAGTGAGAAATCTAGGTTAGTAACCCTAGATTAACAAACCCTAACCCTAATCAGCAAAACCCTAACCCTAATTTGTAAACCTAACCCTAATTAGCTAATTTAACCCTAATTAGATTATCTTAACACCTAATCATGCTTAGTAAACTTCAATTAGGTACTAATAAACATCATTTAACAATCCTAATCATTAAAACCAAAACCTAAACAAGATTAGTGAAGATTAGGGCATAATTAAGCTACTAAACTAACCTAACTAGCTCACAAGTAGGTCAGGAGTCACCATTCAAGTCCTTAGGCTGCACATGACATGCTTGTAACTCCCAAGCATGACAATAGTCATCAGATCAGATATTTATGGGGGAAAGTTGCTCAAAAATGACCAAAAACCCAAGTTGAAGAATTCTATAAATAGGAACCTTAGGGCTGAGCAAACTCACAAAATTCCTAAGCCATTATACACTTACTTACTTACCAAATCAAGCCTGGGTGATAGCAGCAACAAAATTAGAAGCTAGAATCGAAAATCAATCAAGAAAAGGTGCAAACCCTAATTCATAATTAGCTTATGATCCTTTGTTATTTTTGTTGTTTAGATGTTTAGGAATATGTATTAGTATGTTAGAAAGTATGTTAGATTGGTAGAGCATGTTTTCATAACATCTAGATGCCTTAATTAAGTGTTTTTAGAAATCTGGAAATTTTGATCAAGTCTGACAGCCGAATGTCAGGGCTTGTAGATTCAATTGTGTTTATGTTTATGTCTCATTAATCAGATGTTACTTATATCCCGTTAGTAGGTCTTTAACTGAAAAGAAAACAAGTTCATTAGAACCATAGATTACAGTTATGATTGGTCAAAGTGGATCGACTGTTTCGACGGATTGCGCTTTCAGTTCCTAGAAAACTAAAGAACAAATGCACGGCTACTTTGACCAAACCTTTTGATCGCTTTTTGGTTGTTGTTTTTGTAATGTAAGGGCTTTAGCGATAGATAGAAATTGATTTTTCTAAAATTAAATTAAAAAAATTAGAAATAATTAATAAATAAATACAAAAATTGTTTTTAAAAATTATATTAAATAATTATAATTAATTTTTGATATTTTTTACATAAATTCAATAAATATTTTATTTTATTTGATATTATTAATAATTAAATTAATAATAAAGTAATTAGAATAATTACTTATAAATATTAAATAATTATTAAAAATAATATTAATGATATAAAAATCATAATAAATGATTTTAAATAATAAAACAATGGTTTTTGTAAAATTTCAAGTAAATATTAATTACTTAAAAATAGAAATAAATAATTTAAAATTCATGTAAAGGATAAATAAATGTTTTAAAAATATTTTAAAACTTCTAAAAAATTATTATAATGGGTATTTAAATTATCTAAAATTATAATAAATTTCATAAATAAAATTTTGCCCATTTATCAACTTATTTAATATTGGGTAAAGATATTAAACACCGAAACCCTATTAAATCTAACCCGATATTATGTAAATGTTATATTTGGGTATTATTATCAATACTAACGTGTTAGATTTATATATATGAACATCGTAGGTATTTATTAACGATTGAATAACATAACTTGACTGATCTACGCTCAGGCAAGTTCTTCTTAAACCTTAAGCTACTTATGCAAATTTCTTAAACCCTGTTTATTCATTGAACAAGATTTTTATCTTGATATGATGTTCATATAATATACTACACCTATAATTGAATTACCTATTGTTGAAAGGTTATTGCTATAGCTTCAGCATAACTAAGAAATGAATTGTTTATTCATACGAATTGTTGCTTTAAATTGTTGTGTCAAACCAAATTGTTTTGGCAATACATTCTATTCTCGGGTTAGGTATCCCATATGGGATCTTTTCACGATAATATATCGACACTAATTTGGGTGCATTTGAGCACCGGCAGGAGGAGATGCATACTCCTAACATGTTGAATGGGTCGATCCCCTATCTCATATCTAAACAAAATTTCTAAGTCTCCATGACTCGACACAAATATAAATCCATAGTGAAATGGTAACAACTATCACTAAATTTGAATTGTCAGTATTTCTACAAATCATATATTGTTATAAATACAAAACTTCACGAGTATGTCATAGCTCACCTTGCAAATTATTCCTTTATGATTTAGATGGTAACCCGAACATCCGAGAGGTAAAGGAAGTCGCCCTTTCTTAGATTAGATTATATTCTTGCTCATTTGAATACCTTGTAATAAGAAACTCAAGTTATGAGAATCATGTAATCTAATCTTAATATTATGTATATATATATATATATATATATATATATATATATATATATATATAACATCTTTTATTTTCAAACCGTGTTTTCTTACATATATAGATGTAAAATTAGAATTCTTCGAATCTAGTTGAGATCATTGGGAACTATTTATCTGAGTGAGGGTATTAATAGCATGGACTATTCATGTTGGTATTGATACTCTGGATTTCGGATAGATAGTTACTATCGATACGATAGTATAAATTCGCTTGGTTTAGACTATACATTTGGGTGAGGGTATTACTAATATTGATTGTTCATGTTATTACTGGTACTCTGAATTTCTGATAGATAGACTCTAGTCACAAATATGCTCTATATATCCAAGTGAGGGTATCCAAACACAAAGAATAGTTTTCTTGAGAATTATCATCTCGTTATGGATATCGTGAATCTTGGATCAATGGGAATTATATCCGATAGTCCTCTATTTAATGTAATATTATAATCAGATACCATGGGTGTATAGATTTAAAATGCATTATATTGATTCATTGTAAACACCATATCGGATACCGTGGTAGTATAGATATGGGGTGTTACAAGTTTGGTATCAAAGCTTCAAGGCTATAGATATAAGGAAGAGAAATCTTAGTATATAGTCTTCGAGTTCGTAAAAATTTTAAAGTACACATAAAATATAACATTAAAACTATTATGTTGTGTAAATTCCTATACCAGTATTAAAGGAGTTTTCTTTTATAGATGGCCAACTCCAATGCTGAAGAAATGGTGATAGTAAATAATCCACCACAAATTGAGTCATTTATAGCTAGTGATGCAGAGGATGAAGAATTGTTTCATGATCAACAACTGCTAGATGCTAAGGAAGAGGAAGATCCAGTAGTAGGACAATTAATGAGAATTGATGAACATGATGAAGCAATGGCATCACTAATGCAGACAACAGAATATGAGAACAATAAAATGAAGTTTAGGGCTGATCTAGCTGAGGGAATGCTACAGCATGAGAGGGGACATAGTCAACGAATAAAAGTACAACTGCACCATGCACAAAGGGGCAGGAAGGAAATTCAGTCAAGGCTTCTTAAAACATCTCTGGGTATTCGAGATACTTTTAATGATTTGTTGTGCCGTGTAGCTCGATATCCAGTAGAGGAGAAGAAAACTTCTTATCTCATCGATCGATCTGTGGTTTGTCACATGATTCAGGATTCCTTTAATGATATCAATGAATTCTAGAGAGTAGTATACGTGGTTGAATGCTTTATATTAGTATGAATAAAGAAGCATTCAAAGTTATATTGTAACCAGTGTCTTGTAAGATAGTAGTATGTTTACCTACTAAGTTGTTGTGTACAACTGTTGTGATATATAAATAAACAATATGTTTGTTATTAAAATTCTTATGTGAATTTTGTTGTTGTTTTGTATAGAATCATGTCACCAACCAGAAGACCCCAAAGAGAAATGAATGATGATAATTCTACCCAGCAGTTAGTGGACCTTATGCTAGGAGTTATAAATACACCTGTGAACAAAAACACATCTTTCAAAGATTTTAAATTAGTTGGACCACCTAAATTCAAAGGTACATCAGAACCTGCAGATGCACAAATTTGGATTTCTGAAATAGATAAATTTTTCCTAGTAACCAATGTCAATAATAATCAAAAGACAACTTTTGCAACCTTTTTCTTGAAAGGTGAGGCTAATTATTGGTGGGAATCAACTAAAGGTCGGATAGAAACTGAAATTGTTCCTTGGGATAAATTCAAAGAGTTGTTATTTAAAAACTATTTTTCCCAATCTTTGGAAGACCGCATGGAGATAAAATTTCTAGATTTCAAATAAGGAGACCTGACAGTAACCCAGTATACAGCCAAGTTTAATGAACTATCCAGGTTTGATTCTCATCAGGTAACCACTGAACTTAGAAAGACTCGTAGGTTTTAGGAGGGTTTAAAACCTTAGATTCGGAGTAAGTTGTCAGTACTCCAAATAAAGACTTTCGCTGAAATACTTGAGAAAGCTATTATAGCCGAAAGTGGGAATGAAAGTCTTGCTAAATTTCACCAGGACAAGAAGATTCAAAATGAGAAAGGGAAAATTAGAATGTAACCCCGCCTGTGGGTTTAATAATGTTTAAAATGGGATAATACTTTTCTAACAACCCGGGGAAAAAGATAAGTAATACTAATAATAACTTTAGTAATAATATCATTAAACCTTGCCCTACTTGTCGAAAGAAACATAGAGGAGTATGTTTTCTTAGCAAATGTTATAATTGTGGTCAATCAGGACATATTTCTCCGCAGTGTCCTCTTCCAAATAAAAATAAATGTTTTAATTGTGGTTCATTGGACCATTTTTCTAAGAATTGTCCTAAACCTAAGAACCAAGGAGGAAAAGGGAAAAGAGTACCAGAGAATAATAAATCAACAGTAGCTATAGTTGGGGTTCAGAATCGACCTACCGCGAGAACATTTAATATGTCGGTGAGGGATGTTGTTGCTTCAGAAGACGTGGTGACAGGTATCATCCCTATCAACACTTTAAATGCATATGTGTTATTCGATTCTGGTGCTATATGTTCTTTTGTGTCTAAAAAGTTTTCTACAAACTTGAATATACCTTATGAAAATTTAGATAAACCCTTTTGTGTAGAAATTGCTAATAATGAATGGATTCCGGTTAAAACCAGATGCAAGAATTGTAGTGTGGTAATAAAATGACATAATTTTATGGTAGATCTTATACCAATTCAGTTCAGAGAATTTTACGTAATTTTAGGAATGGATTGGTTAGTTAACCATAACGCGATGATTGATTGTCATCAAAAGCGTATAAACCTTTTGACTGCTTCGAAGTCAAAGGTAGTGTTCAACGGTAGTTGTTCACCTAAGCAATCTCGATGTTTTACTATAGTTTAGGCAAAAAGATTACTTAGAAAGGGTTGTTTAGGATGTTTGGCCTATATAGTTGATACTCGATAGGAAGGAGTAAAACTAGATCAAATACCTATAGTTAAGGATTTTCCCGATGTATTTCCTGGATGACTTACTGTGTTTACCTCCGTGATAGGAAATTGAGTTCGCTATCGATCTTGCATCTTAATCCGCACTCAGCTTTCTAAGGCATCATATAGAATGGAACCTATAGAGCTTAAAGAGTTACTAATACAATTACAGAACTCTTAGATAAAAAGTACATGTAACTCTAGTGTTTCACCTTGGGGAGCACCAAAGATTATTTGTAAAGAGAAGGATGGAACCATGAGGCTATGATGATACTATATAGAGAGCTAAATAAATTAACTATTAAGAATAAATATCCTTACCAAGGATCGATGATTTGTTCGACCAATTAAAGGGCAAATAACATTTTCAAAAATTTACCTTAGAACAAAGTTATCATTAATTAAAGGTAAGAAAGGAGGATGTGCCAAAATAGTGTTTAGGACACGCTACGGACATTACGAGTTTTGTAATGTCTTTTGATCGACTAATGCACCTAGAGTATTTATGGATTTAATGAATCGAGTGTTTAAACCATGCTTGGACAAATTTGTTTTAGTGTTTATCGATTTATATTCTCGTATACTCAAAACACAGAAGAGCATATACTAAACACTGAGAGTCATTTCGAGATATAACGAAAGGAAAACTTTATGCAAAAGATTTCCAAGTGTGAATTCGTTAAAAAGAGTTCAATTTTAGGTCATGTAATCGACAAGAATGGAATATCTCAGAGATCCAACTAAGATCTAAACGGTTGTGAATTGGGAACAACCAACAACCCAATGTAAGTATGAAGTTTTCTCTCTTTAGCGGGTTATTATCGACGGTTTATAAAAGATTTTTCAAAAATAGCAACCCCATTAACCAATTTAACTCTTTAAAAGACTAGTGAAATACGCCCGACAAATAAGTGTTAGGAAAGCTTCCAAGAGTTGAAGAAGTTAATCGAGCATGGCTCCAAGGTTATCCTTATTAGATGATATAGAGGCCTCAGAGTATATAATGACACATCACACAAAGGTTTAGGTGTGTGTTGACGCAATATGGGAAAGTGATAGCTTATACATCATTTACAACTCAAAGATTATGAGAAGAGGTATCCTACTCATGACCTAGAGTTAGCCACTGTTTAGTTTTTTCCTCTAAAAATTTGGAGACATTATTTATACTGGGGAGAAGTGCTAGATATACAGACATCATAAAAAGTTCCAAATATATTTTTACACAAAAGGAATTAAATTTAAGATAGAGACGATGGTTAGAATCGATAAAGGATTTTGACTGTGAAATCTTATATCATCCCCAGAAGCCAATGTCAGAAATTGATGCTAAGTAGAAAGAATCAGAGAAATTAAATGTATTAACCACCAATGATAGGTTAATAAAAGACTTTGAAAATTTAAAAATTGAGGTGGAATGTCCAACTACCTCTACCCAAAAATTATACATTTTAGAGGAAGTTTCATCTCTGCTTAACAAAGTAAAAGAGATTTAGGAAAAGGATGAAGAATGACAGAAGTATAAGTCCAATATAAATCATGAAAAGTATAACAAATTCAGAATAGATAAGGATGGAATAATAAGATATGGAGATAGAATCTGGGTTCCGTTAAACCAAGCTTTAAAAGATGAAATTTTGAACGAAGCTCATAATTATAAATTTGCCATGCATCCTGGCAGTACTAAAATGTACAAGGATTTTTGTTATACATTTTTGTGGTCAAATATGAAAAGAGAAATAAATGAATGGGTAAGCAAATGTCTCACGTGTCAAAGGGTTAAGGCTGAGCATCAAAAGTCGAGTGGTTTACTTCAACCCTTACCGATTCCTGAGTGGAAGTGGGAACATATAACTATGGATTTTGTTGTTGGTCTTCCAAATTACACACAAAAGGGCTATAATGCCATTTGGGTAATAGTTGACTGCTTAACTAAATCACCACTTTTTACCTATTAAAATTACTCATAACTTGGATCACCTTGCCAAACCTGTATATCAATGAAATTATCTCTCAGCATGGAGTAATTGCTTTATAAGATCGTATCGAGATCCACGCCTTACTTCAAATTTTGAAAAGTCTTCGTAAACACTTAGAACACAATTAAGATAGAGTAGTACAATTTTATCATCCTCGTGATCGATGGATGAGAGGAGAGAACCATACAAACATTAGAGGATATGTCGAGAACTTCAGATCATGTACTTCAAAGGAAGTTAAAGATCAATTACAATTTTAGTCGAATTTGCTTATAATAATAGTTATCATGCTAGATAGGTATGACACCCTATGAAGCCTTATATGGGAGGAAGTGTAGAACACCTTTATGTTGGGATGAAGTCTGGGAAAGACAAATGCTAGGACCTCAAATAATTCAATAAACCATCAAACCATTAGAATTATTCACAACGATTACAAGTATCTCAAGATCGATAAAGAAAATAATACCGATCCACATCACAACAAAAAAAATTTAACGTAGGAGGCCATGTATTTCAAGGTATCCCCTTGAAAGGCAAGATACGCTTTGGGAAGAAAGGAAAACTAAGTCCGAGATTCATCGACCTTTTGAAATTTTCGAGGAGGGTCAGTGATGTTACTTTATGGAATAGCACTACCTCCTAAGTTGAATCATATCCATAATGTGTTTCATGTGTTTGTGTTACGACTATATAAACCTGATTATAAACACATTATAAATTATGAGCCAATCCAAATAGAAGAAGATCTTTTTTATGTAGAAGAACTCGTGCAGTATCGTTTAATCGAAAGAGAAAGTTCTCGAGAAATAAAGTAATAAGCATTTTTAAAGGATCTCGAGAAGTCGTAACGTCAAGAAGCTACATGGGAGCTTGAAGATAAAATGCGAGAGAATTATCCTCAATTATTTACTTAACTTATACTGTAATTTCGAGGGCAAAATTCTTATTAGTGGGGGTGAATGTAAAAACCCAAAATCCTAATAAGATTAGGTTATGTAAAATCAACTTATATCAATAAAATTTCTCCGTTCTGAATGTGTTATGTGTTAACATATACTCTGTTTAACAAATTTGATCAAATAAAATTTTTTCCAAAAAATGTCGTTCTTGACACCTCGTGCTTAAAATTTTTCTTTCGAAAACAAACT
Organism: Panax quinquefolius; assembly: GCA_020205615.1. Lineage (NCBI taxonomy): Eukaryota > Viridiplantae > Streptophyta > Magnoliopsida > Apiales > Araliaceae > Panax > Panax quinquefolius. Next base: position 63,281,903 of record CM035159.1, read on the forward strand.
TTTCGGTAGTGTTATTTTAACAAATTGCTTTGTCGTGCTTACACTGACAAAACACTTTGTCGTGCTTGTTAGGATTAGTGAGAAATCTAGGTTAGTAACCCTAGATTAATAAACCCTAACCCTAATTAGCAAAACCCTAACCCTACTTTGTAAACCTAACCCTAATTAGCTAATTTAACCCTAATTAGATTATATTAACTTCAATTAGATACTAATAAATATCATTTAACATTCCTAATCATTAAAAACAAAACCCTAATCAAGATTAGTGAAGATTAGGGCATAATTAAGCTACTAAACTAACCTAACTAGCTCATAAGTAGGTCAGAGTCACCATTCAAGTCCCTAGGTCATACATGACACGCTTGTAACTCCCAAGCATGAAAATAGTCAACGATCGAGATATTTATAAAAAGTTGCTAACAAAAAATGACCAAAAGCCAAGTTGAAGAATTCTATAAATAGGAAACTTAGGTCGAGCAAACTCACGTAAATTTCTAAGCCATTATACACTTTATTTACTTACCAAATCAAGTATGGGTGATAGCAAAGAACAAAATCAAAAGCTAGAATCAAAATCAATCAAGAAAAGGTGCAAACCCTAATTCATAATTAGCTTTTGATCCTTTTGTTATTTTGTTGTTTAGATGTTTAGGAATATGTATTAGATATGTTAGAAAGTATGTTAGATTGGTAGAGTATGTTTTCATAACATCTAGATGCCTTTAATTAAGTGTTTTAGAAATTTGGAAATTTTGAAAATCAAGTCTGGATGTACCAATGTCGTGGCTCAGATTCAATTGTGTTTTATGTTAGGTCTGTTAATCAGATATTACTTCAGAAATTCGTTAGTAGGTCTTTAATCTAGAAAGAAAACAGTCCATTAGAACCATAAATTTCAGTTATGATTGGTCAAAGGGTCGACGCCTTTCACGGATTGCGCTTTCTGGGTTACCTAGTAAAACTCAAGAACAATAACCCGCTTACTTCGACCAAAACCTTTTCATCGCTGTTGTTGTTTTGTAATGTTTTGTTTTAGATTAACACTGGATATATTTACTACATACCTATGATCTTAAATTGCATAAACAACTCATAGGATTACTTGAATTAATGGTCAAAAATACGTCACTAAGTTACCAAGTTTTCCTCGCTTTTAAAATCAAAAAACACAAAGAACAACGATTAAATACATTGATTGACTAGCATAATTAGAGGCCTTAGAAATAAGCTTTGTTCTCAAGTATGATTTATATATGTACTCATATATATTACATGTTACAACAACACAACACACATCCAATATACGTAATCAAAGATATTCAAGCCACAAAAACCGCTGAACCTATTTACGACCATTGCTCGGGTTGCCTGTAAACTTAAGAATAATTCGATGTTGACTTTGATCTCTATAACATCTTGTTATATATAGGTTAAAGCCTCAAATTAGATTTATGATGTACCACCAGTAAAAGTATTATAACATCAAAGCTCGATCAAACCCAAAATCATAACCAAAGAGTCAATAATTCGTGGTCAAACTAGCTTATCATGGCCCTAATCAAACTATTTCCTGTAAACTCAAGAACACCTTATTAATGACACTTTCTCATTACTAAAGGGCTTTAATGATGAATGTAAATTATTTTTTTCTAAAATTAAATTATAAAATTAGAAATAACTCAATAAATAAATGCAAAAATAGTTTTAAAATTATATTAAATAATTATAATTAATTTCGATATTTTTACATAAATTCAATAAATATTTTTTATTTGGATATTATTAATAATTAAATTAATAATAAAGTAATTAGAATAATTACTTATAAATATTAAATAATTATTGAAAATAATAATAATAATATAAAATCATAATAAATGATTATAAA